>CM070732.1:21071644-21660640 GCA_036346275.1 Otatea glauca | reverse complement strand
TGGGCGAATTACTGTGATATGGGTCATACTCAATGAGTTTAAAATTGACTTAGCAAACGGTGTCAAGTGGTGTCTTAGTAGACTTCATCACGAATAGACTCACAAAAAGAAAGGGGCGTGGGTGGCCAATGACTACTAGACCATGTTCTTTGATGGTGCTCCTCCTAGGGCTCGAGGTGTGTGCTAATCCCCAGCGACAAGAAGCTTAAGTCGCCATTCCTTTCGACTTTCAAGCCGAACAATGTTGCGAGTATGAAGAAGTGGTCAGCGGACTCGCATGGATGTGTCACTTGGCATTTGATGACTACTCGAAAAAGGGACTCGGCTAGTAGTAAACGAGTGTAAAAGAGTACGATGCGGGCGACAACATAGCGGTATATTTGGCGAGGTTCACAAGCTAGAACACGAGGTTCAAAGGATTGGTGAGACACATCGGGCGTCACGACAGCCATTGTCTGAACTTGACGGCTCCGTCCCGTTCGCTCGCGCCCACTTGAGTCTTCATTGAGAAACTCCACAAACCATCTACGCCATCGGGCGGAGCGAATCTGCCGGAGTTGATCGATGAGTCTGGCCCGAGTTAGCAAGGCAAAAGCTGCGAACACGGAGCTACACTACTCGAGCGATTTGGCTTAGATGACTCCATTTCAAGCCTATCTCGAAGGTCGAGAGCCCCAGCGATGATGCCACAGTGAGAAGATTGCCGTAAATCCAAGCTATACGGTTTGGTAGGCGGCAAGCTCTAAGAAAGAGAATAATAGAATCTGATGAAGTGCATCACTAAGGAAGAGGGCAATAATATATTGCTCGATGTCCATGAAACATCTGCGACCACCACAGCGTCTTATCCTACTGCAGTGGGAAAGGTCTTTTGACAAGGGTTCTATTAGCGTTGCCCTTGGGGCGCTTGCAGCTGGTGAAAGCGTCTGGCTGCCAATTCTATGGCAAGCAAACCACCCAACCAGCCCAAGTACTACAAACTATTCCTCTAACTTGGCCATTTTCCATCTAGGGCCTAGAAATCATGGGACCCTTCGAAGAGCGGGAGGTTATAAGTATCTGTTCATAGCTATCGACACATTCACTAAGTGGATCGAAATCGATCCGTCGAAAACATCACCTCGGAAGCAACTAAGAAGTTCATAAGGAACATTATTGCTCGATTTTGCATCCTAATCGGTGATCACGGATAACGATAGCTTGATTCTACAAGCGGTGCGCTTACGGTCTTAGCGGTGGCTGAGAATTAAACTTCGCTTCCGCTTGATGGCTCATCCTGTGTGGGACCGAATAGACCGATTCGAACCCACTTTGTGTTTACCGCGCTAGTCGGGATCAACGCTAGTGCACACGACTTAACATTGTTGGTACATATCACATCATACTTCAGCGATAATAATAATAAGACTCCATTTATTAATATAACTAAGTGTATGATCTTATGACCAACTTACATTATTGAGCCACGAAGGGCTAGACTTGGAAAATAAACTAAGACATATACGATGGAAAATAGAAAGCGTACATGACTCATCAGATTCACCACAAGCAGCGACAAGGCTCGGACCCTAACGACTCGTGTCCTCTGGAACTCCTCCAACAAAGTGTAGACTCCTCAACTATTGATTGTTGTTGTTTGGAAAGGGTGAGTACATAAAGCACTCAACAAGTTGTGCCTGAATACATTTCCATGTAACTATATGCAAGGCTTATTCCAAAAGGAAAAGGCTGATATGGCTATTTTGCAATAAAGCAGCATTTATGAACAATACAGTAAATAGATTGTAAAGATAGTAAAACAAATAACAATAATTGATAGATTCAACATTTACTAAGTAAGCATGTTTTCCATACTAAGTCAAGTTTCATCCTTCCACATGGCAACTGCCATCCCATCGATTTCATTTAATCCAGCTAACCCTTGAGTGTAATTCCCGAGCTATGCTAAATCTGCTGCGAGCACGGCTATCCATATAGATTCACACTCTGCGAGAGGTTATGCACTTTACCCACATGATACAATCATACACCACCAAGCAAGTGATTATAACAAAGCCTTTACAATGCCATGTCTTAACTCGGTACTACATTGAGGTTTCAACACTGGGCCAACCACCACAACAAGGCCCTCCTCTTGCGCCATGTGAGTATCCTCACAAACTCAGGACCCACCACCACAAGTAGTACTAACACTAAGACATTGCAAATTAGTGACCCGTTTGTCCCTTACTAAACATGTGGTTGCATGATTGATTTCGAGTCAAAGGCTTGCAAGGTTAAGTCCTTAGGGTGATCAAGCAAGACTTCCACATACCCTGCGCCCGCCAGACACACCTTGCACACTTGCCCGATCTATGTGATTATCACGCGATTGATTACCAAACACCACGTGTCATCAACAATTCAACATCGTTCGCGTGACCTCCTTGCCACTACAACTCAATCTCATCGTGTGACCACACATGACACACAATTTCATCACATTGTTCTATATTTCATCGGTCAAGATTAATCATTGATGATTCATGCACTTGTGATGACGCATGGCTAGCTAAGCAACTAACACGATCTAACCTTCCATGTTGATTTTATTATTAACCAACTATAGTAGAACCAATCTAGGGTGACAATAGATCATGGCATACAAATGACAAAGGTCGGGTATAGGTCAATTGGTAGATTAACTAGATCCCAATTTAACTTGAAACAATTGTATACATGAAATAATATGCAATAAAGTAAAACAATATAGCGACTTTATAAACAAGGGTTCAACATGATGAAAGCACAACGCCTTGGCAAATGTCCTTTTCTTGCTCTAGAAATTGATCTTGGGTGAACGGATCCTCCTCCTAAGCGTCGCACAATTCAACGTCACATAAAGCAAAAAGAAAACCAAATAAATACCAAAACAGAGGTTAGATGAACTCCAAAAATCAAATAAAATGCACCGTTAAATAGATCTCAATTTTACAAATTTTTGAAAATTTGAATCACTCTAATCCGAGTTCAAATGCAAAAGATATAGCCTTTCAAAGTTTGAATAAATCTGAAAATTACAGAAAATAAAATAAAAAATTGAATTAACGAATTATTTTTATCTTTGAAAAACCACATTTATGATGTCAGCATTACATCATGAAGGCGTCGACGAAGACTTTTCTTGTTGAATTATTTTTCAATAAAAATCGAATTATGGCGTCGGCGATCCTGGACCAACCACAGGCGCCTCTGTCGCGAGTCTATGGACTCGGTCCGCGGTGTAGTCTTTGGACCACGGAGGACTCGGTCCATGACACTTTGGCTAGCTGCGCGACACAGCGTCACAACAATATTGGCTCGGGTGTAGCGCGATCCAAACCGTTCGCACAAAATCGGGCGGTGGCGATGCGCCGACGGCGCGAATCTCGGTGGCTTGCAAGGAATCAAGCGACAATGAGCAGGCGAGAATCGTGGCGAGCATCCATAGCGATGGCTTACAAGCGCGAGAATGAAGCGAAGTCGGCGGCGTTCGGCAGCGATCGACGGCAGCGAAACTCCGCGGATCCGATCGCGATGCCGGCGAACACGAATGCGGAACGGGCCGGTGATGCGACTTAGCGGTGGCGTTCTTGAGCCAAAACCGTGGCGGCGCAATAGCGAACTACTGGCGAGGTCTTGCGGCGCTACGAGGGCTCCGCGAGCGTGGCGCTTTAGGGCAAAGGTGCGGCGAACAGCGTTAGGTCAAAAGCGCATGGCGGCGGCTTAAATAGCACCGACGGATCGCAAAATCAATGACCTAGGTCAACACGCGTTCTGAACTCGTGAAGAACTTCGGACTCGTGGCGAAGCGGAGAAGAACTCGACCACCGTCCATTCGCGATCAACGGTTGAGGTTCAAGGCGGCGTGGCGCAATCCGACCCATGGGCGACAACCAGCGGCGATGATTTAAAGATGTTCTTTCTTGGTGCACCAAATCAAACCATCCATCCTCAATCCAGCGGCCAAAAATGACTAGGGTTTGAGCGGCGTGATCGATTCCACTGTTTGATTACGATCCAGCGACACAGGTTCGTTCTTCTAGAAAATGGGCGAGCATCAGCGGTTGATGGGCGGCCCAACTTAACTATTCATAGGAATTTCTCGAGTTTTCCTTTAAAATAATTGCAAATCAGTTTAATTATTTATAGGCAATAAAAATATCAGGAAAAAACCCAGAAAAATCTCAAAAAAACTTTTGAGACATTTTGAACTCAAATAAAATATTTTTGGCAAAACTTTATATTAATTTTGTATATATTTAATTAGTTTGCTCAGAAGGCCAAAATACATATTTCGAAATAAATTCAAATAAATTCGAGAAAAATCCAATAACTTCTAAATAATCACCAAATGCACAAAAAATCCATAAAGTAATAATATAAGAAAATTTTGGGATGTTACATCCCCAAAGCAATAACTTTAGTCAAATGTGCCAATGGCTTAATCTGCGAGGATCAAGACCCGAGTGTATTCGATAGCTTAAGGCTTATTAGACTCGATGGGCAAAAGAACTCCCCTCCGTGCTATGGGCCATTCAAAAATCGACTCACGGGGCCACTAGTGAAATGCTATTTTTCTTAGTCTACAGAGCAGAAGCAGTGCTTTCGACTGAGTTAACGTTCAAATCACCTTGAGTGGAAAGCTATTCGGAAAAAGAGCAAGAGCAAGCACGAGCGGACAACATAAACCTGCTCGAAGAGTATCGGGATTGGCGTCCATTCGGCGGCTAAGTACCAGAGTCTTACGCAGATATGATAGCCAAAAGATCCAGAGCGGCGTTAGCGCGGGGGACTTAGTACTACAAAAGTGCGAAGCAAGACAATCGCAATAAGCTATCGCCTAAGTGGGAAGGTCCCTACGTGGTAGTCGAAGTAACTTTCGACCGGGATCGGTTTGACTATCGACACTAGAAGGCGTTGTACTCGGAAACTCGTGGAACATCGATCAACTAAGAAAATTTTACGCATGAACAAGAGCAAAACAAACCGTTTAGAATTGGGTAAGTACAATTTAATTTAATTATACTAATAATAATTTACATATTTACATTGTAAGCTAGGGATGTTACTCCTTAGAGCCCTTGGACCCGTCCCACCGTGGATGGGCCTATACACATGAGATGGCTCGAATGAAGTGGCGAGGGCCTTAGCGGTTGTTGATGGAGAAGGCGGCTTCTCCTGACAAGGCCCGAGGGTGCCACGATGGTTTGGAGGGCGAGCAAGAGTGGACTCCCACCAAATGGAGGGTGATGAAAAGGCGTAGGAAGAAAAGCCTCTTCCCACCACCAACACCGTGCCCTTCTCCCCTTGCAGCTGTAGGGGCTGAGGTGTCAACCTCGGCCGAGGAGGCGAGCGAGCATCGCCCTCTTCAGCGACCTCCTCGGCTTCTGGTGACCTCCTCCTCTTCCCCTTGGCCACACTTTGTTTTCGATGGCCTCCCGGTCAATCTCGTCCTCCTTGTTGGAGGAGATGATAATCAGCCAGCGAACCCGTGCAGTGGTATAGGGAGGAGTCTCGAGATGATCACAGAGGAGGAGACCGTTGAGAGTATCCATGAAAAAGCGCGAGGAGCTCGGTGAGTGAGGAGCTATGGCCAGGCAAAGAAGACAAGATGAGCTAGGCGGCTACCGTCCCGTCCATTTATACTGACCCGGAGCAAGTCGCATAGAACTTGTACCCAGTAAAAGGTGCGCGGTTCCAATCAATGAAGCGGCGTTCGTTTCATTTGGGTGCGGAAGCCCAAGAGCGCCAATAAAACCCATACGTTGAAGCTGGAAAGTCATGAAAACCACAAATAGATGTTCAATCGGCGCAACAAGTTGGCGGTTTTATCCCTTGTGAATAAGCGGGTCAATGCGCCTAAGGGCTGAAGGATCGAGATAGCGACAGAGTGGGGTGAATGGTTCATAAATAAACTTTCCCCAAAATACTCCAACAAAAACCTCGACAAGATCGCTCAAGGAAATCGTGAAGAACCGAAAAACTAGACAACTATGTGTACCCCTAGCTTGCATGGATAAGTACCATAAAATATGTGGGGATTTTTGAGTCACAATCCTGGTTGTCTAGTGTTCAAGATAAAGAGGAATCAATCCAACTCTTGCTTTTCGAAAGGACATCAATTCAAATCACAAAAGTCACTTTCAGAAAAGCAAAAGTAGAATTTCCAGAAATTATCCTCAATTTGAACAGGAGGTTGGTGGGTTTCTGCAGCTCACAAAATTTTGACATTTTTCTCCTGTGAAGAAGAGTCGTGAAGAACTCCACCAAATTTCTCCTCAAAAAGCCTTACAAAAAAAACAGGAAAAATATAAGAACACAGTCAGTCAAGAACTTCGAGCAGAAAGTTTGGGGCTTGGTTTTCACCTCATGGCGCCCAAACGGTGCAACAATTGAACTCAAAATTTTATGAAGGTGGATATCAGAGTCCACACCTCCTCCAGAAGAATCACTTACAAAGGATTTTTATACATTTTATAAAAATCAAATACTAAATGCTGCACAAAGAATAAGTTCTGAACAAAGTTGGAACTTGAAAGAAAAATGTTCTCTACTCAATCCAAGAGTGCAAAGAGATGTAAAACCATATGAACACACTCAAAACATCCAAGATCAACAGCATTTAGAAGGAGGAGGCAAATCTAAATGCGTGAAAGTAAATTGCGAGAATGTAATTGCGGGAAAGTAAATGCTGAATTTAAATTGCGTAAAGTAAAGACATAATGTAAATCATAAAATAAATTCAGAGTTGGATGGATAAAACTTTCATTTCTGGAAGGAGAGGTTACAAAGCCTCACTTTCATGTGGGCAAAGCTCAAGGAGCATTCAAAAACCTTCTAAGGAGGAGGCTACCCCTCCACCCCTATTTATACTACTCTTGGGTCACCTACCACCCTTGGATGAGTCCCTCAACCTAGAGCACTCATCTAAGGGCTAGGATTAACCCACACACACAGCCATGCAAGGAGCTAACCCAAACCACACACATCAAGGGTTTTCTTGCAGTTTTCAAAGCATACTACCTAGACCCGCTAACCTATCAACTAGACCTCAATCAGATGGCCCTCATTGATCCAGCGGCATCTAGCTAGCATCATTTCCTTTCCTTGTCTTCTTGACATGCGGACTCCATCTCCGATCATCTTCAGCGATCTCCCAACCGTTTGGACCTCAGCGCTCCTCGCCTAGTCGGTCATCCTCCGCCTCACCATGACCTAATCAGTCGCCTGCAACCATCAAAGACAAGGAAAAACCTTTCACATAGCAATGCCCACAAAATATTCAATGATTATCCCAAAATCATTAATCGATCATAATTGCTCTCAATGGTCAGTGCTACTACCCCTAGGCCGGTAGCACTAAGAAGAGACACCAACCTCAAATTGCTTCAAATCAATTCAATTCAAATCAAACCAAGCTCAAAACTAGTCAATTACTCATCACACATAAGGATAGACCTCCACATGGTTTTCAATCTCCCCTTGATGAGTATATTGACAAACACATGAAAGCATAAGTTTTGAGTTTGACTAAGAGAGAAGAAAGCAATTTGAATGCAAAGCCAAACTTAGTCAGAATAAGGAAATAAGATCATGACCAAGTTGGCGAGAAAAGGGATTTTAGAGCTAAACTTTAGAAGAGCAAATTTTCAACAAAAGCTCTAAAGATCAATAAAACTCACAAGGAACACTCGAATATGCTTATGATCATAAAAATTTGCAATTGTCACAAAGATCATAAGAACCAAAGTGGATTAACATTTTCCTTTGAAGATGATTTTCTACATTTTCTCCCCCTTTTGGCAATATAGGCATCAAATTTTTTATATTTTCTCCCCTTTATATATGTATGCATGAAATGCATCCTAAGTGAGCTTTGAGAATTATCAAGTGATCATAAATGCAAGATATGACACCAAGCTAGTCAATTTAGAAAATGGTGAACTAGGATGTCTCCAAGAACAAATTCATTTGCTCACAAGCTTTGTTTACAAGATTTTATTTTAGCAAGATTTGAACAAGTGCAAAACTTAGCAAAAGTTTCAAAGTTAGAAGCAAACACCACTCATAGGATCAAATGGAAAACCTAGAGTTCAACCTACTCAACACTTTGGGGAATCTTGAAGTGCATATAGAGTCCTTGAGCTCATTTTTCAATTCATGCAAATCTTATTCTTTGATATTTTGAAAGACATAGCGGAGTGCAAATGTTTGACTTTATTTGCATTCTTTACTCCTTATGTTTTGTTATTTGCATTTCTTAATGATTGACTCAAGCCATGTTCGATCACCCCAAGAGTAACTCTTAAGAGAATGATCTTGGTCATACGATATATTCAAGTTCATCCCAAGTGAAATGGGAGGGTCTAGAATATATAGTGTTGAGTTCAATTTGCACAAAACAGAGTCAATTTTTTCTTAATTTAGCACATATGAGCAATTTTGAAGGACTAAAATATGGATCAAGCAAGTTTCACCCAAGTTGCTATAGGGACTCTAGAGAACTCCATAAATTCACAATTCATGGTAAAAACCTCTAGAAGAAACTTAACAAGAAAAAGCAACATGTTTTTCATTTAAGATTTTCAATTTTGATTTTAACAAGCTTAGTATGATAGATGAACTTGGATAGACCGAAGCTAGTGATTTTCTTCAAAGATGTAGCAAGGTGCATTACATGAAGACTGAATCAATTGCATAATAGACAAAGCTCATAAAACAAAAGAAAATGCAGCCTATATGCAATGCATGAACATATTTTTAAACTCCCTCTCAACATGTGAGTCAATTTTAAGCACAAATTGAGTTATTAGTAGAGTTAGGCATAAAAAAACCATATGAACTCAATTGAAGCCAAAAACTCAAAAAAGAGGAGAGAAAGATTGAAAAATTGCAAAGTGAATGGCTATAGAGTTTAGAAAAGATGCGAGAGAACACTAGGCTCAAACTCGCTCTCATCTTCCCCTATGGTGACAAAGGACAGCTAACTCTTGAACTCCAACACAGGGAGCAAGCACAGACCACTGTCTACCCAGGAGGCCCACACACTGCTAGACCTATAAGTGCGTGAGTGAGCTCAACCAAGAAGAAGAAAGAATAGCATCTGAAGCATAAGATGAGAGGTCCATGCGAAGCATGCAGAAGTCTAGGTGAAGTGAACCCAAAACTCTAAAGAAAAACCCATAGCACCCACAACAAAACAAAAGAAAGAAGAACCGGAAGAAAAATAATATAATACATAATATACAAGCCGGCTCCACCTCACGGAGAAGTTTGTAGGGCACACGACCCCAAGCTCACTCCTCGGGGCAACAAAGCTGGAGCTATCCAAGGCTTGGTGAAGATATCGGCTAGCGAGGTCACTCTCTACAAGCTGAGCACGATATCCCTCTTCTCTACATGGTCTCTAAGGAAGTGATATCTAATATCAATGTGTTTGGTCAGGAATCTTGCTTTGGGTTTTAGCAATGCAAATAGCGAAGTGTTGTCACGAGAAAAGTGGCACACTCTGAATATCTAACCCAAAGTCACACAGGTCGATCTCATCGAGAGAACAGCTCAGACAACATACTCGGCCTCGGTGGGTATGCAACCCAGGTGCTTCTAGATGACCAGAAACAGAGAGAAGTGCCAATGAATTGGCAAGTGCCGGAAGTGCTCTTCCTATCTATCCTCTGACCCACAAAGTCGAGAATCGGAAAAGGCTCTAAGAGATAGACAAGAGGAGGAAGAGTACCAAATACCATAATCAATGGTAGCGCGAAGGTGGAAAATGGAGATTCACACGCTGACGGTGAGAGGCACGAAGCTGAAATCGGGCGCACATACACATGTGTGTGTGTCAAACCTCGGCAGTGATGAGATGAGGAGCCAATCATGCTCTGAAACTCCTTTTGATCAGCAGGCTCACCATCCTCATCAGACTCGGGAGGTGATGGTGGCCATAGGAGTTAACATCGGCTTCCGTCGGACATGTCGAGCGCCTCGGGAGGTCCAGGTGTACCTTGATGCAGAAAGTGCCCTCTCGAGTGCAGCTTGATCTGGAAGCCAAGGAAGTAGCTCAACTCGCCCATCATACTCATCTCAAACTCTGTACTCATCACATGGAAAAGAGAGACAAAAGAATGAGAAGAGCCACAAAAATGATATCGTCCACATAAATCGGACAAGAAGAAAATGAGACTCATGGTGTGCGATAAGCGAGTTTTGTCTACTATGCCCATTTAAAGTCATGGTGAGAAGATAAGACTTGAGCCTCTCAAACCATGCTCTAGGGGCTGCTTGAGTCCATCTGAGCTTTGGAAAGCTTGTATACATGACTCGAAACTTGGGGTTCGAATCTGGAGGTTGCTTGATATAAACCTCTTCCTCAATATAGCCATTGAGAATGCACTCTTAACATCCATTTGACAAAGCTTGAAGCCTTTGGATGCAGAAAATGCAAGCGGGATTCGGATAGCCTCTAGCCTAGCTACGGGCAAGAGTCTCCTCAAAGTCAAGACCCTCAACATGAGAAAAGCCTGTGCAACTAGTCTAGCCTTGTTTCTAACTACAACCCCATCCTCACTCTGCTTGTTTTGAACACCCACTTGGTCCCAATGACAATATGACGGATGGGGCTCGACAAGCTGCCATACCTTGTTCCTTTCAAAGTTCTCAAGTTCCTCATGCATAGCATTAATCCACGACTCATCGGATAATGCATGAGAAACATCCTTCGGCTCAAAGGAGGCAACAAAGGCAGTGGAAGCGGCCGGACAAACCTGATTTTGAGCGAGTGACCGCTCAAGCGGATCCTGTGATCGATCGGTGGATGAGCTTCTGGATATGTCGGGAGGACCGAGAAGCGAGTGGCCTCTACCTCTTGAGCAGAAGAGGTAGGAGCAGAGCCACTTTCATTTGAAGGAGAGTCGGAAGGCAAGGGATGGTCTCCACAGTGCGAGATATAAAGCGGGAGGCACCTCGGTGTAGAGGCTGGATCGGTGGAACACCATCATCTCCATCATCCTCATCTTCTACAAAGATGGTCTCGGAGGGATAAGAAGAGCTTGAAACATCGAGGTCTAGCTCTGGGCTAGCCTCATCAAGAGTCACATCACAGTTCTCTATGATCGTATGCGTATCAACACTCCAATACGAGAAGAAGTCGAGTAACCTAGAAAGATACCATCGGAAGAGTGAGACTCAAACTTATCTAGGTTACGGACTTCAAGATAAAACACTTGCAGCAGCGAAAATGAGACACATTGGGCTTCGCCCATACCTCAACTCATAAAGTGTGATGCAAATGTGCTCTCAAAAACACCGATTAGAAACATGGCAGCGGTAGCTATAGCCTCATTAAAACTTCCTAGAAGTCTTGTACTCATCTAGCATCATCTTGGCCATCTCAACGAGTCTGTTCTTCCTTTCCACTCGCCATTCTGTTGAGGCGTAGGGAGAAAAGCGATGCTCTAAACCAGGACTCCACACAAAAACTCTCAAATTAGGAATTCTTGAACTCCGTGCCATTATCACTACGTATAGCTCGTAATGCACACAGGAGCTCAATAGACAACCTCTTGACCAAACCCACGAGAGTGAGAAAAGTCTCATCCTTGAAGCCATGAAGAATACTCTAGAGTATCTAGAAAAATCATCAACGATGACAAGAACATACCACTTCCCTCCTGTATTGCACTCTCATTTGGACCAACGGTGTCCATATGTAAAAGCTGTCTGGTGCATCGATCATCACTCTGATGATGGAGGATGAAAGCGATAACCATCTTGCCATGTCGGCAAGGAGAGCAAACTAAGTCTTTGACCATCTTGAGTTTGGGCAAACACCGAATGAGATCGTGGGCTGCTAACTTCGGGTCAAATAATCAAAACCAATGTGACCAAGTCTCCTATGCGGAAGGAGAGATCACGGGACTCGAAGCAATCAAACATCGAAGAGAGTCTCAGAAGAAGCGGAAAAATCAGCACGAAAGACTCTCCCAAATCTAGAAATCCATAAACTAACCCTCTGATGAATCAAGGATTCTCAGGGCATTACTCTTGAAGCTTACCTTGAAGAGTCATCGATGGTAGTGAAGAGGCAGGCGTGTATTGCGGCTTACTTACTAAGGCAACATCTTTAGAGAATGAAATTTTGGTTAATGCGATGGTACCTTTAGCAATGACTCTACTGAAGATGCATCCCGAGAGTGATCAACTCATCACCGGCTCGGACTAGGAAGAACCATTGAGAATCTCGGTCATATAGCGAGAACAACCAGTCGACAATCCAACATCTCCTTCCCCATCAAGCGAACTGATCAAGACACAAGAGAAATGATGACTCGATCTTGGGATGAGTGAAGACTTAGGAACCCAATATTGAACCACACGGCGCCTCAGTACCGACCACGAGAGAAGAAAGGCGGACTCGAGTGTCTCTGCTGCCATTAACCTTAACATGATCGGTAGCAACTCTAGTAGATGATCTAGGGTTGGGCTGGTTGCTTTAGCCAGTGGTGTAAAAGCAGACCATCCCGGTGAGGCTTCTAAATCTCCCTGCAGAAAACACCTCACGCCAATGATATCTACCTCGATGGGAAAAACAAGGAATATCAAAGGGCGGCGGAAAAATCGACTACTGAGCGGATCAAGACTAAAACTCGTAGAACCAACATGAAAACCGAGTCACGGGCCTGCCCAAAAGGCGACTCTCTAACTTCTAGAGCGTGTGTACCTTAGGAGCACTCAAAGTGCAGGGATGACCACTGAATACCTAAGGCGACAACACGCTCATGCGAGTGATCTTGGGCGCTGAAGAGAGAAATCTACTAGGTGACCATCCTTCTTACGAAGGTGCATGTGTGCCGCCTTGCTAGAGCGGAAGCAGCGAGGAGTAACACCCTGCGGTGAGAAGTCCTATGGACAACCCACAGACCTAAACACTGGTGATGCTCACTGCAGGAGCTACCACAATCTCACCACTCTTGGAGCGCACAATGGTGGGAGGATGCGTAAGCGTGCTCAAGGGATCAAATCCTAGACCTTGATTGAATCTACTAATCTTGGATTGGTCTAAAATAAGATTGAGCTTCTTCTTGCCTCAACAAACTTCTCGAGAGTGCTCATAAGATCTGGCAATCTCGAAAGAAAGAAACACAAAAAACGGGGAAGAAGAAGAACCGAGAAAGATGAGCTCTCTCGGCACGTGCATTTTCTCCTCAGCCTGGCTGCCTCAATCTTGAGGCCTCACAAGAAAGCATAAGGCGCATTACTAATTCTATGGGCTTGGTCTTCTAATTTCTTCCTAAGCTCGACATGGATTTTATCCAAGTCCCCCTCAATCATAGAACATAAATAAAACTTTCTTGTGACTTATCTAGTAAGTCCTTAGCAAGTTGATCACATTGACATTCAAAGCATCATTGTCAAGTTTTAGTTGCTTCTGACACTCACATGGTGTTTGTGGTCCTTAGAAGCATGCAATTCAAGTTCATCATTTCTAGAAGAAAGTTTCTTAAGGTGAGTGCTCATGGCATCAAATTCGACAAGCAATTTAGGGCAATTAGCACAAGAGGAGTAGAGTGAGCATGAAGAAAACTAGCATCTCTGAAGGAATATCAACAGATTCATTGCTAGCATTCTTCAACCTAAGACTATCTAGTTCGGACAACACACTATCATGCATAGTACTTAGGTTCTCTAACTCCACAAGCAAAGCATCACACAAAAATCAGTCATCGGTGACTCGGGAGAGAGAAGATCTAAGTGAAGCTAACTCCGGAGTCAAAGTACCTACTTCCTTCTCAAGCTCCGTACACCTAGCTCTAGCTCTAGCATGAAATTTTCCTAATTTGCGAAAGCTTCATTGAAATTTGGTCATAGGAGAAGTACCTCGTCCGTGTCCTTTATGCGGACTCGAGATCGATGATCGTTGGCGTCGGCCATAAAGCACATCTTGGAGAAGTAGTCGCCGCCTTTCTTCTCTTGCGGATCATCCTGCGCCTCGTCGCTCCTTGTCTCGTATCGGAGGTGTTGATGTCGTCAAGCGCGGCGAGGCGCGGTGGAAAAACTTCTTGTTCTTGGAGAAGTTGCGGTACTTCTTCTCCGTGCGCGATTCCACGGCGGAGGCTTCTTGTTGCGGTTCTTGTCGGTGTAGTCGTTCTTGCCCGAACATAGCGTCTTTCTTGCCCTTCTCGGCTTGGGACGAGTTCGCCGAATGTGTTGGGGCCACCACACTCAAGCGGTGATCATGCCACCTCTCTTCCTCTCTCACCCTCTTGTATGCATCGGAGAATTTGCAAGCAAGAAGAGCAAGCTTATTTTACGGAAATTTTCGGTTGGTCATCGCTTAGCTCGCAAAAGGGTGGAAGAGGAGGACGACGACGAAGAATCGAGAAGAAGATCCATTGGGATCGGTGACCAAAGCCATCGATTGAGATTTCGTCTTCGAGAGGCGACATCGATCTCATGAATCTTGAGGCGGGAATAAAGCCCGTCAAGAGTCGGAGTTGATAAGTCGGTGGTGTCCTTGATCGTGGTCACCTTCATCTCCCAAACCCGAAGGTCGAGTGCGGTCAAAAAATGCAGAGCATTGTCAGAGTCGAGTATATGCAACCAAGCGCTCGGAAGTCGCTCAAGATCTTTGTAAACCGACCAAAACACTCGTCGAGACTCTCACGGTAGCGTTAATCAAACTTGTTGTACTAGCGCAGGCTGAATCTGCCTCACAGTCTTGATTTGAGTAGAGTCCTCATGGTAAGCATCGAGGTTACTCAAATCGTGGTTGAAGCGGAGTGAAAATCTATCATACTCACGCGGCTAAGACCACGTATGAGAATGTTCCTTGCCTTAGCATTCGCCTCAGCGTCGACCATATTGATGGCGTGACATTTTCATCAGCGGGAACCTCATACGAGAGTTCACCTTACGCCATGCTCGGTAGCCACAGGCGATGATGTTTGACTCCATCAGTGTAAGGATCGAATCCGATTGAACCCAGCGTGTTTACCGCACTAGTCCTAGGATCAGCGCTAGTGCACACACTCAACATTGGTACATATCACATCATACTCAGCGATAATAGAATAATACTCCATTTATTGATAGAGCTAAGTGTATGATCTTATGACCAACTTACATTATTAAGTACACGGGAGCAGACTTGAAATATAAGCTAAGAATTAGCGGCGGAAAGTAAGCGTCGATAGCTTATCCAGTTCACCACAGGCAGCCCGACAAGGCTCGGACCCTAATGACTCGTGTCCTCCTGGAGCTCCTCCTCCAACACGGTGTAGATTCTTCAGCTGTTGATTATTGTTGTTAGCAAGGGTGAGTACTTAAAGCACTCAACAAGTTGTGCTTGCAGAATGCAATTCTATGTAACTATATGCAAGGCTTATTCCAAGGATAGGCTATCATGGCTATTTTGCAATAAGCGGCATTTATGAACAAATACAATAAATAGATCACTTGCCCCAATCTAAGTGATTATCACCAAGTTGATTACCAAGCACTCGTGCCATCGACAATTCAACATCGTTGCGTGACATGACTCGCGACAAACAACTCAATCTCATCATGTGATCCCACATAATAGGTCTGATCTTGATCGGAGCTTGCTCTTGAGTTGATGGATCTTCTCCCGAAGCATCGCACAATTCAGCGTCTCACAGCGTCAGAAGGAAAAAACAAATAAATAACAAAACAGAGAAAATTAACTCCAAAAATCAATTAAAATTCACCATTAAATAGATCTCAATTTTACAAATTTTTAGAAATTTGAATCACTCAAATCGAGTTAAAATGCAAAAGTTATAGCCTTTTGAATTTTGAATAAATCTTGAAAATACAGAAATTAGAAAATGAAAATTAACGGAATTATTTTTAGATTGAAAAACTAGATTATTGCGTCGGCATGGCGTCGAGGATGACATCATCACCGAGTCGGCCAATCGAGATCTTGCCGCGCAGCGTTTGGTGCAGAGGTGAGTCCACACCCCCCAGCGGCTCACGGTGGACCACGGCTCATGGCGCCTTGGCTCTGCGCCCGACGCGGCGACGCGCGATTGGGCATGGCGCCGGTGCGCGATCGGCAGCGCTTATATCCGTCGGGCGGTGCTAGGAAGGGAGCGCGTGGCTACGCGCCGATCGCCGCGATCGAGAATCCGGCGATTCTGCGGTACCGGCTGCTTGCCAAGGCGTGGCACAATCCGGGCGTTCTGAAGATCTACGGTGGCGAGAGTCAATCCGGCGATGGCGGTGCGATGGCCTAAGCCGCCGGTGTTGGATAGCGAAGGCGTTGCGGCGATGCGGCGGTCCAGCGGCGGCGTTCTGGCGGCGCAGTGCGTCTCGAGCGAGTCGGATCGGCCCTTGGAGCAGCGGAAGCGGCGGATCGGCGGCGATTTTGGATGAAAACGCGGCGGTGCTTCCTTCTCCTTGGCGAGCTCTCACCGCGGGACAGCGGTGTCCTAGGGTTCACGGCTTGCGGCGAGCGCTCGGCGCGATGTGGAAACCCGGCGCATGTATGGCCTTAAATAGCGCGCGGGAGAGCGGCAGCGTGGAAATGGTCGGTCGTGGCGCGATGGACTTGGCGCGATATGGAGAGGTGGCGCGGCCTCATCCGTAGCGTCCGCGCGGCTTCCATCCAGCGATTGGGGCAATCGGTCGGCGGCGAAACGGCCGTTGGATCTCAATCCAGCGGTTGGCGGGTTTAGGGTTAGGGTTTGGCGGTAAATGGGTTTGTGAGCTAACTTGGGCCACACGATTGCATGGGCCGCCCGTTCTTGTTCATACGTTTTAAAGGTTTTTATTTAAAATAATTACAAAAAATCATTTAACTTGTTTGAGCAATAAAATTATCGGAAAAATCGAGAAAAATCTCAAAAATACTTTGAGGCATTTAGAGCTCGGATAAAATATTTTTGGCAAAACTTTATTTTAACTTTGCATAAATTTAAATAGTTTTCAACAAAGACCAATATACTTAATTTAAAGTTAATTCAAATAAATCGAGAAAAATCCAATAAATTCGAGAAAACATAAAATGGACAAATAACCATTAAAATGATATTAAAGAAAAATTTGGGATGTTACAAACCTCCCCCCCTTAACAGAATCTCGACCCCGAGATTCAGGGCTAACTAAAGAATAGGTATGGAAACTCTGACTTCAAATCTTCTTCACGCTCCTAGGTTGCTTCACTTTCAGAATGATTGCTCCACTGAACTCTGCAATAGCGAAACTAATTGTTCCTTGTCTGCGTTCCATAACATCCAAAATTCTAGCTGTTTGCTCCTTATGCGTCAAATCTTCCTGTGACTCTATTGCGTCCAGCGGGGTTTGTTCTCTTGGTACTCGAGGCATTTCTTAAGTTGAGACACATGAAACACGTCGTGCATACGCTGGGGTGAGGCAATTCAAGCGATAAGCTACCTCTCCTCGGCGGCTTAAAATTTGGAGCGGACCCATATCTTGGTGCAAGCTTTCCTTTAACGTGAAACCTTTTAACACCCTTAAGAGGGTAACCTGAGATACACATAATCGCGGCTCGAAACTCAAATCTGGCGTCGGTTGTCGGCGTAGCTCTTTTGCCTTATTGCGCTATCTTTAACCTCTCCTAATCATAGCAACTTGATTTTACGCCTCCTTAAGAATATCTGGTCTCCAAACACCAACGCTCTCCATTTCATTCCAATTCGTGATCGACAAGCACGTCCATACAACGCCTCAAGCGGTGACATCGCCAAGCTAGCTTGATAACTATTATTATGGCCGGATTACGCATCTGACAAACATTTATCCCAAGATGTAGCATAAGCTAAAGCACAAGCTCTCAACATATCCTCAAAATCTGATTTACCCTTTATCCGACCGCTGCTGCGGATGATCTGTTATCTTGAAATTGAGACGAGTTCCCATTGCTTCACGCAACTTGTTCCAAAATCTTGAGGTAAATTGGGTACCTCTGTCTAACACAATCTTTTGGGTACTCCATGCAAACATACAATCCTTGACATATACAACTACGCTAAGCGATCTCTGAGTAGGTGGTCTTCAGGGATAAAATGGCGACCTTGGTCAGCGATCCACAATAACACAAATTGAATCATATCCTCTCTGAGTCTTAGGTAAACCGGTGATAAAATCCATACCGATTTCCTCCGGCTTCCATTCGAGGAATTTTCAATGGTGTAATAGACCAAGAGTTTTGATGCATGGCTTTTACTCTCGACATACATCGCATGAGCAACATGCTCAGCCACCTCACGCTTCATATTAGGCCACCAAAATCTCTCTCTCATATCTTGATACATTTAGCACTTCGGATGAATCAGTACTTAGAATCGTGAGCTTCCTCAAGAATCGATTGCTTGACTCCTTTTTGTCCAGTACACAGTTAGACCTTTGAAGAACATGGTTCCTTGCTCATCTAGAGTGAAATCCACGGCTAGGCCTTCCTCTTTCTTGGACTTGATCTTAGTGATTTTCTCATCATCTTTCGGCCTTCTCTGTCGATCCTCAAGTATTGGTTTACTTCGATCTGACTACAATTCCTTGGAACAACTTTCAACTTTAACCAAATTCTTTACATAGCTCAGGTTGATCATCCATTGACGTGTATTTGCACTATGGCTCTTTCGACTCGAGCATCTGCTACCATTAGCTTTTAGGCATGATAGTGAATTCCCATTATAATCCTTAATTAACTCCAGCCACCTTCGTTGTCTCATATTAAGATCTGCTTGAGTGAAAATGTATTTGAGGCTCTTATGATCGGTATATATCTCACATCTATTTCCTATGAGATAATGGCGCCATATCTTCAAAGCATGCACTCTGGACTAATTCGGATCATGCGTCGGATAATTGTCCTCATGCGGTCTCAAGCGCCTCGGCAGCGTAAGCAACGACTTTGCCATTTTGCATTATGCACTTTTGGACCTTGCTTTGAGGCATCGCAATAAATATCAAAACCATTACGCACATCAGGCAATACTAATGCGAGGTACATCGTCAAATGCTTCTTTAGCTCCATAAAACTTTTCTCGCACTCTGGCATCCATGCAAACTTCTTTTCTTTCTTCAACAAGCTGCGTAAGGGTTTAGCAATCTTGAGAATCCCACGTGAGCCGGCGGTAATATCCACCATTCGAAAACTACGGATCGAGTATGGACTTGATTGCTCCCAATGCAACAACTGCGTCCACTGCTTGGGTCGACTTCAACTCCTTTAGTAGTCATTACATGACCAGAAATTCAACCTTCTCTTTCAAAAAATCACACTTGCTGAACTTAGCGTCGGTGATGTTCTCATAACCTCCCTAAAACCTTCCTCAAGTGTTCGCATGCTCTCCTCTGTCTTGAGAAAACTAGGATATCGTCTATGAAGACTACAACAAACTTATCCAAATACTCCATGAAAACCTTATTCATCATGTTCATGAAATATGCAGGGGCATTAGTCAATCAAATGACATGGCCTTGAACTCATAGTGTCCATATCGCGTAGAAAGCGGATCTTAGGCACATCCTTAAGCTCGGATCTTCAAGCGATGGTATCTGAGCGAAGATCTATTTTGGAAAAACTCCAGCTCCTTAGCGATCAAATAAATCGTTGATCACGGGCAGCGGATACTTATTCTTGATCGTTACTTCATTAAGTTCACGATAATCGATGCACATCCTAAGACTTCCATCCTTCTTACGAACAAACAAAACCGGTGCTCCCCACGGTGATGAACTTGGTCTAATGAAACCTTTCTCTTGCGGTTCCTCAATCGCTTTTCATTTCCACTAACTCGTCGGTGGGCATCCGATAAGGCAGCTTTGATATCGGTCTGTCCTGGTGCTAACTCGATAACAAACTCAATATCGCGATGCGGTGGCATCCACTGGTAAATCTTTGGAAACACATGCAGGTATTCTCGACTCTTGGCACATCCTCTATCTTGATGGCTTGCATCTTTGTTGACCACTAGCGCCCATCGAGCTGCGGTTGCTTGAAATTCTACCTTCTTGCCACTGGGGCCTTCGGTGTCTGATCCTTCGATACAATCGGAAACGAGCCTTATGTTTGGACAGCCAATCCATTCAAGGATAACATCTAGGGATTGTGCATCTAACAAGATAAGATTAAGCTAGAAATTCTATCCGTCCATAAGCAACAACTCCCAAGCACCCAAGGCTAGATCTAAGCTCGGATCACGGGGCTTGTACTAATAAATGAAGGACCGAGATGGCGAGCAGAGGGGGTGAATGGTCGCAAATAAAATTTCCCCAAAATACTCAACAAAAACCTCGACAAGATCGCTCAAAGGAAATCGTGAAAAACCGAAAAACTAGACAACTATGTGTACCCCAAGCTTGCATGGATAAGTACCATAAAATATGTGAGGATTTTGAGTCACAATACTGGTTGTCTAGTGTCCAAGATAAGAGGAATCAATTCAAACTCTTGCTTTTAGAAAGGACATCAATTCAAATCACAAATGTCACTTTCAGAAAAGCAAAAGCAAATTTCAGAACTTGTCCTCAATTTGCACAGGAGGTTGGTGGGATTCTGCAGCTCACAAAATTTTGAGACTTTTTCTCCCTATGAGCATCAGCGTCATGAAGAACTCCACCAAATTTCTCCTCAAAACCTTACAGAAAAAACAGGAAAAATCAAGAACACAGTCTGGTCAAGAACTTCGAGCAGAAAGTTTGGGGCTCAGTTTTTACCTCATGGCGCCCAAACGGTGCAACAAGTGAACTCAAAATTTTTCTGTATGTGGATGTCAGAGTCCCTCACCTCCTCAACAAGAATCACTTGAAAAGAATTTTCTAGAATGTTATAGAAATCAAACACTGACTGCTGCGCGAAGAACAAGTTACGAACAAAGTTGGAACTTGAAAGAAAGATGTTCTCTACTCAATCCAAGAGTGCAAAGAGATGTAAAACCATATGAACACACTCAAAACATCCAAGATCAGCAGCATTTAGAAGGAGGGAGGCAAATCCAAATTACATGAAAGTAAATTGCGAGAATGTAATTGCGGAAAGTAAATGCTGAATTTAAATTGCGTAAAGTAAAGACATAATGTAAATCATAAAATAAATTCAGAGGTGGATGGATAAAACTTTCATTTCTGGAAGGAGGCGGTTACAAAGCCTCACTTTCATGTGGGCAAAGCTCAAAGGAGCATTCACAAACCTCAAAACCTTCAAGGGAAGGAGGCTACCCTCCACCCTATTTATACTACTCTTGGGCCACCTACCACCCTTGGATGAGTCCCTCCACCTAGAGCACTCATCTAAGGGCTAGGATTAACCACACACACCCCATGCAAGGCTAACCCAAAACCCACACACACATGGGTTTTCTTGCAGTTTTCAAAGCATACTACCTAGACCCGTTAACCTATCAACTAGACCTCAATCCGGCGGCCCTCATTGATCCACGCGGCATCTAGCTAGCATCAACTCCTTTCCTTGTCTTCTTGACTTGCGGACTCGTCTTGATCATCTTCGGCGATCTCCCAACCGTCACGGACCTCGGCGCTCCTCGCCTAGTCGGTCATCCTTAGCCTTACCATGACCTAGCAACTTTGTCGTCTACAACCATCAAAAACAAAGAAACTCCTCACATAGCAATGCCCACAATGATATGCAATATAAACCATCCAACTCATCACTACGCATCCATACAATCGGTACTTCCACTCTGGCGAGAGATAACTCAAATTGCTTCATTTTGAAAATCAATCCAAATCAAACTCAAACTTGAGCACACCTTGCTCAAATAAAGTCAAATACTCATCACAAACATGGATGGACCTCCACATGGTCCTTCAATCTCCCCCTTGATGAGTATATTGACAAACAACACAAAAGAGCATAAATTTGAGTTTGAATGAGAGAAGAAAGCAATTCGATTGCAAAGCCAAACTTGGTCTAGAGAGAAGATATAAAATCATGACCAAGTTGGTGAAAGAATTAAGACAAGACCATGAAAAGAGCAAGTTTTCCACAAAAGCTCTAAAACCAATCGTAAGTGCCAAATGTGATTATGATCCATAAAATAGCAAATATTTACAAAGATCATAAGAACCAACAAGCTTTCACATTTGTATCTCTCTTTTTTTGTGTTGCCTTTTCTACATTTTCTCCCCCTTTTGGAAATATAGGCATCATGGAATATAAGAACCCGGTACCCTCATGACAGGCCCAAGAGGAGGCCTAGAAGATACCCCAGCGTCGGGCCCGCTGCCATGCAAGAGGACATATCCTAAAGGAAGTTGAACTTATATTTAGATATGATAGATCGGTTGTAATCCAGTCGTTAATAGGGTAGATAAAGGTGTAAACTCTATCCTGTAACCGACTAGAATCTTGTAAAGCGATCGGAATCTCTTAACCGTCGGGACTCACATAAGCCGCCCCACCCCGCTATATAAGGGAGAGGCGGGCAACAACATAGGCATCCAATCATCCAAGCATAGAGCGATCAAGCCATAGAGCATAGCACACCACATATTACTCCCGAGCACATTAGCGCTTTGAGCAATCCTCGAATCCAAGAGATCCATATAATCCCAGCACGGGATTAGGGTATTACCTCCACGGTGAGGGCTTGAACTGTATTAACCCTTGTCTTGTGTGACCTTGAGTTTGAGATCGGCGCCTACCCCATAAATTTATTGCAGACCACAAAAATCGGCGGTTAGCGCGCCGAGTAGAAAGCGCTCAAATCATTCCTCGAACTTCGATGGCATCAGCGGCGATTCATCGCCACCTTTGTCTCGGCGGGCTTTTAAGCGGAAGGCTAGACCGTCGACATGCGGAGAGCTTGTCGCTGGATTAAAAGCGTGATCAATGCGGTACAACCGGGGCGAACCATCCCGGTACATTGCTCGACTTACGGAAAACGAGGCGGCGCCATCAGTGCAGGGCGGTTTCCACGGTGTCTTTCAATTGAAGACGGAAGATTGATCGCACCAAGAAGACCAAGAGGCCACGGAAGAAAATCGTAGCGTAAGGGCAAGGAGGTGGCCGCTCGATCTCTTGATCCACAGGCGCAATGTTCGCGAGAGATCTTGCGGTCTAAGTTGGGAGACCGGACCGTTTTGAACACCGATCGAGCGTCGTCGCCTCCAAGGCGGCTCCTTGACACACTAGACCCGATGATAGCATCGGACGCCCAGGCCCGATCGTGGCCCACATTAAAGCCATGGTGGCGGCGGCGGCAATCCGGCAAATCGGGAAAGACCGCGTGGGCGAAGCACACTCGCGCTCCCCGCGCGACCACTCGCGTCGCCCGATGTGACGCGCCCCGATCGAACAATGGCGATCGGCGCCACGCGCCGCTCTGAGACGCCCGACAAATCCTCGATCTTGACCTCGCGAACCTCACGGCGGCGGCGGGAGGCGAGGCGAGGAGGAAAAGCGCGGTCTCGCGGCGACTATGGCGTTTTGGCGTGAGTTCACGATCGGCGAGACGACCGCAGCGACCGTAGAACTCATCACCGCCCGAGGATAGCGGCAACGAGGATGAGTCATGAACTCACCACGCCATACCCCACCCGGCGTGCGTTAATCATCATCAAGGCGAGAAGATTGCGCGATGGAGTCCTCCTCACGGCCACGAAAAATCCATCGGCGGGATTGAGCGTTTACTCCTCGATTCGCCCGAGTGATATGGCCGAGGTTTCAACCCAAAGGGCATCATAAAGTTCGACGGAGGCGAGATCGGAGGCTTGGCTGCAGTTTCGCCTTAGCGATTAAAGCCCATTGGGAAATCGGTATTATGGCAAACTATTTGCCAATCAATTTCACCCCACCACTCAAGCATGGCTCACGGGGCTCCTGCGAACTTCGGTGGACTCTGGGCGATCTTTGTGATCGATTCATTGCCAATTTCTAGGGGACTTACGAGCGGCACGGCACTCCGTGGGATCTGTACCAGCTGCACGGAAGAAGGATGAGGCGAGGATTTCATCGGCACTTCATGCGAGAAGAAAAACACCATCGAGGGGCGTGTTCGGCGGTAGTTGTAGCGGCCTTCCAAAAGGGGTAAGTGATCTGATTTAATAAAAAGATGTCGAAACCCCGACTTACGTGAAGGAAATGTTCGCATTAGCCCGACCGCTATCACGACGGCCTCGGGCGCCTAATAGCCGGCGTCGGGAAGACCGCCCGCCGCAAAGAGTAGAGGTGACAAGTGAGTCTTCAAAACATAAAGACAAGCGAAAGGGTGAAGAATCGTAGCAGCAGCGAGCATAATCGCCCCGAGCCGCGCGGAGGGCGCCCGACTCTGATGCCGTCATGGAGGCAATTTGCCCTTTCCACCCCAAAGGAAAGCCGCGCGACCAGGGCGCTTCACTGCACGAAGCGTTTTGCGAGTCACGCGGCAACAGGCCCGGCCAAGGCGAAGCAAGCCTGCGAAAAATAAGGATCTCGGACGAAGAAGACTTCCGGGAACCCGGCGGGAGCTGAACTACATCTCACGGGGCTCAATAGGATATGAGTCGGACGAAAGCAAAACTTACGCTCGGAGATCAGCGGTAGAACCGACTCCTCAATATCGAAATGGTCGAAGGTCCGATCACCTTTGATCGAAGGATCACCCGGTCGGATCCCACATCAGGGTAAGTTTCCTCTTGTACTTGACCGGTCGTGCGCAGCGTGAAGCTCAAGAGGTCTGATCAGCGGCGGAAGTGGGCTCAATGTCCTATTGCGGGACATCGGCCCTTCCATGATGACATCGATTTCCCCTCGGACATCGCTTCGTTTGGGTGGATAACCAAGCATCAATCGGCCCTTCCATGGAGTGATCCATGGCCATCCTCATTTCACCTACTCGGTATTGAAGATGCGGGACCCAAAGGAGTCATCTCGCTCGGGGTGACATCAAGCAATCCTCTCAATGCGGCCAAGGAGAACCATGAGCTTGCGAACTACAAGAAGCAAATATCGGGGAAAAAACATCCATGGTAGAAATTTGCCACGCTCCGGGGCGAAGGAGAAGTCCGTTAAAGCGAGCCACCTCGGGAATCAAGCATGGAGAAGGAACCAAAGGATCATCCTTGACCCATCGGCACGTCTAAAACGACCATGATCGGGACAGGGCTCGAGGACAAATAGGAAAGCACGCTCGTCACCTTCCTCCAAGTAAACAAGGACATTTTCGTCTGGAAGCCGTCAGATATGCGAGGCGTACCAAGGGAGGTGATCGAGCACTCTCTCCATGTTGATGAGAAGTCAAAACCCGTCAAACAAAAGCTTGGGTTTGCTCGGATCGTCGGGCGCCATAAAGCGGGGAATCACGAAACTCCTAGCGCGAGTTTTATCAAAAAGTGTATCATCTGATTGGTTAGCGAATCTGTATTAGTTCAAAGAAGAATAAAACTTGGCGCATGTGCGTTGATTATACCGATCTCAACAAGGCATGCGAAGGATCCTTTGGCTGCCCGAATCGATCGGTGGTTGACTCGACCGCGGGATCTGAAATTTTGAGCTTTCTTGATGCATATTTGGGCTATCATCGGATCCGCCTAAAGAAGAAGACCACATCAAAACCTCGTTCATCACGCCTTTCAGACTTCTTGCTACACCACGATGGCGTTTGGGCTAAAACGGCTGGTGCAACTTATCAACGTCGCGATACAGCGGTGTTTTCACGCCCGGACTTAGGCGCAGCGTGGGCGTATGTGGGCGATGTTGTTGTAAAACTTCGGAAAAGAAAGATCTTATCGTCGACCTTACAGAGACTTTCGAAAGTCTAAGGGCTTTGGCATGAAGTGAATCACGAGAAATGTGTTTTGGAGTTTCTTGGAAAACTACTCGGATTCATCATATCACAGTGAGACATTGAAGCAAACCGGAGAAGGTCAAGGCCATATCGGATATGGAACGCCGACTTGTCAAAGGGCGTTGAAGCTTACGGGTGCATGGCGCTCTAAGCGAGTTCATCTCCAGATTGGGTATGCGGTATGCCTTTCTTCAAGCTGCTCAAGAAACAAGAAAAGTTCGGTGGGATCTTTGGAGCGCAACAAGCATTTGAAGATCTGAAGGACTTCTGGCGACACCTCCCATACTAGTCTCGCCGATGCGGAAGAACCCTATTACTCTATATCGCGGCAGCGACTCATGTAGTCGGTGCTGCGATCGTCGTGGAAAGGGAGAAGCGGCTCATGTGCACAAAATCCAACATCGGTATACTTCATCAGTGAAGTCTAAGTGAATCAAGATGCGGTATCCACAAGTCTGAAGCTATTATATCTGTGCTCCTTACATCTCATAAGCTTAAACATTACTTCCAAGAACATGCCATTTTGGCGGTCACCTCCTTCCCGATCGGAATATACTTCACAACCGAGGAGGCCAGGAGAATTGCCAAATGGGCGATTGAACTCGGGGCTTTTGACATTCAATTCAAACCCATGCGGCTATCAAATCCCAAGCACTCGTGACTTTACGGCCAGTGGGCGGAATTCTGACACTCGGCGATTGCGAAGATCTCGAGTATTGGGCGATGTACTTTGTGGATCCCTCATGCTCGGTGGCGGCGGGGGCTGGTATAGTACTCATATCACCAAGTGGGGAAAGATTGAGGTATGTCCTCCAAATATTTTCCGCATCCAACAACGCCGCCAGTATGAGGCACTCATTCACGAACTCCGTATCGCCATATCTCGGCATTCGGCGGTTGGCGGTTCGCGGAGATTCAATGCTCGTGGTCAATCAAGTGCGAAGGAATGGTCTTGTATTGAGGACAACATGGCGACATATTGCCAAGAAGTGCGCAAGCTAGAAGGCAACCGATGGACTCGAGCTCGTTCATGTGCTTCGACGGGACAATGAAGCGTAAGCGAATTAGCGAAGATGGGATCTGCCGGTCCAAAGTACCGCGGGAATATTCGTAGAAGAAATTCATAAACCCACAATTCGCGCTCGGCCAAAGTCAGACAGTCCGATAGAAAAACAAGAAGAGGTAGAAGTCTTGGTGATCACCCCAGTTGGACGACTCCGTACCTAGACTACTGACGGAAGACAAGCTACAGGATCGTGTCTAAGCCGAGTGGATCATGCGGCGAAAGCAAGAGTTATGTAGTCGTAAGAAAGGAACTCTACGAAAAAGCTCTTCATGCATCTGCGACGATGCATATCGAACAAGAAGGAAGATTTGCTCAAAGAAATTCACTCGGGAATTTGCGGGAACCATCTTGGCGTCGTCGACCACAGTCGAAAAAGCCTATCGCCAAGGGTTCTTTTGGCCAGCTAGCATCACGGATCGGAGGACATCGTCGGACATGCGAAGGACGTCAATTTTTCGCACGTCAGATGAACAAACCGTCGCAGGAATTACAGGCTATCCCGATTACATGGCCATTTGCGATGTGGGGGCTCGACATGGTGGGACCTCTGAAGAAGGCTCAAGGAGGCTATACTCATCTTTCGTTGCTATTGATAAATTCACCAAATGGATTGAGGCTAAACCAATCGCCACCATCACGGCAAAGGCGGAAGAATTTTTCACGAAATCGTGGTTAGATTTGGCGTACCAACCGAATCATCACGGATAACGGCACTCGATTCGAGCGAAGTATTTCAAGATTGGTGTGAGGCTGGGCATAAGAATTTGCCGGCGTCGATCGCGCACCCGAAGTAACGGACAAGTAGAGCGAGCCAATGGCATGGTGCTCCAAGGCATAAGCGAGGATTTTCGATCGACTCAACCATATGCCACTCGGTGGGTCAAAGAAGCGCCTTGATGCTTTTGGGACTACGAACCACCCGATGAAACAGCGGGCGAGTCACCTTTCTTTACGGTATATAGCGCAAGCGGTCTTACCAACGAGTTAAATTGGATCCCGCGGGTTCGGAGTTATGAAGAAGTTGCGTCGAAGGCGGCCGGCTAGAAGATCTCGACAGATTGGAAGAAGCAAGGGACATCACAACAATCCGATCGTGAAATACCTCCAAGGATTACGACGTTATCATGGGCATAACGTAAATGCGCTTTCTCCAAAGAGATATAGTCCTAAGGAGGAATCAAAGATGCGAGCACAAACTCTCCCCGAGTTGGGAGGGCCCTTACATCATCGATGAAATAGTTCGTCCCGGAGATTATAAACTTAAGCGAGAAGATGGGTCAGCAATCAGCAATACTTGGAATATAGAACAGCTACGTCGCTTTTTTGCTTAAGTCTTGTACTTCATTTAATCCTTTACGAATAAAAGTTCGATTGAAAAAGTCGTTTTCATATAATTCCCTTTATAATCATGAATTCGAGTGCTTCGCTCTTATGTTAAGGCTCAGGGACAAGATTCTTGAACCATATCCCGAGCACGAAGTGAGTCGGATGAACAAAGATCACCAGTCAAACCACTCGAAGACGTGCACGTCCACTCTCAATTCTTAATGGACATGAAGGATAAACAGGGAACAACTTTTACGCCTTTAAAGGTCAAGAGTCTCTCCAATTGACAAAGACGTGTCCCTGACTTCCTCCCAGAGCACGGCAGCCGGTCTTCGTCAACATTGCGGCGTAGCCTTCCTAATGGCCTCGGATCACTCGGGGATAGAGGACTTAGTGATAGCGAGTTTGGGCATGGCACGTCGGCCGTATCTCCTTGATGGGTTCTTGGCGCCCGGGGCTTCCTTGGTGGACGGCGACCGCTCTGGCGAGTGGCCTCGCCACTGGATGAAGCGAACTTCGGCGAGGGCTAGAAGCATCTTGGAGCTCAGCGCAGGAAGCCTCGAGAGTTTTAACCCTCTCGCCGAAGACGGTGTATTGCGCCTGAGTTTTGACCTTATACTCTGCAAGACAAAGCGATTAGAAAATAGTAAAGGATCAAGCAAAAACTAGTCGGCCACCATACCTTCAAAGCACTTGTCGGCTTTGCTCAGGGAGTCCTCCGCGGTTTTAAGTTTCCCTTCGAGCTTCGCGACAGTTGAGTCCCGGGCTGGAGCAAACATAGAAGATTGGCAAGTTAGTCAACTAAGCGAAAAAACAACGCGAAGCAACCCAAGAGATAGCTACCTCGGAGAGGCTGGTGACATCTAGTTTCTCTGGCGCGAGCGTTTTATTCCGTCATAGCGTCTGGGCTCGGACCGAAGGATCGCGGCTTCGGCCGCATGTTCGGCTTTGATCGTTCTAGGTCGGCCGGTATTCTGGCGGTCGGATTCGGGAGCATCCTTTGAATGTACTCGGATTTCCGCTCGAAGCGCTCCCTATTCTCTATAATCATCATGGCGAAGGGTAAGCACATGAGAAAGGGCGGAAGTAGAATCTGGCAGATTCTCGGAGGAGCGCTCACACAGGCGGCATGTGCACAAGCCTTGGCATGGATGAAAAAATCATCCCTCTCTTTTGCTCCTCCTCAAGATTCGTCAAAAGCTTCAAACCTTCGTCATCGACAAAGCGGTATCTGTTATTAGTCGAGGCGGCGGTGGTGGGACTCGATCAATCTCTTCAACCTCGAGGAGCAGCGGTGGCTCGGAACAGCGGATCCGTCGCGAGGGCAAAGCGGCGGGGAGGCGGTGGAGGAGTGAAACGCTTGGCGCCCTCGAGCGGTCTCCCAGCCGAGTATGAATTCGAGGACCCGACCTCAGCAAGGCCCCAGTGGAAACCCGATAGATGTATCAAGCGAAGGTCCCTATGAAAAGAATCGTCGGTGGGACCGAAGAATAAAAAGGAGTCAGCGAATGCCAGACACATTAGATTTCCTCATTCTCGCCGGGGCTTCTGCGAATAGCGAGCCCACCGGAAGAACCAATCGAGCCATTGCGGCGGTGCCTGGGCTTTCTTGAAAACCGAGTCCTTCGACTCGAGGCGCGTCAAGCCACGAGCTCTTGGCGAGAGGAGTTGAAAGGCGCTAGCGTTAAATGCGGGCGGATCACGAATCTTGGGACCACCGCCGGGCGTCGGGCCCTGAAGTCATCGAGCGATATTTTCTTCCCCTTCTTCGTGCGCGGGGCCCCGCGGAGAACGCGCCCGGCGTTTGGAGAAGCGGCACAGGCGAGAGGCATTTCGAAGAGGAGGAACGAAGAAAGCGTGCGATCACGGAAATAAAGATCAAGTTAGCATAACTTGAGAGCGAGAAAACATAAAACTACCAGCGAGTTCGTTTACGCGGAGGAGGCGTGATATGTTGAAAGATTTCGGGCACTTAGCGGATAAAATGTCGGCCTTTCGGGATAAAGAATTCTCGGCCCTAGTGCGTAACTTCTCCCTTGGCAAGCGTCGGGCGTTCGGTCAGGTCATCTTCTCCCCTATAAGCGAAACCTAGATGAACTCGCTCCTTCAAAGGCTGGACCCGGCGGGCGAGGAAGTGGAGAGCCAAACCCACTCCTGTAAGCCCGCTATCCTTCAGTTTTCCAATCAAGGCCAAGAGCTCGGACACTTGATCCAAGTCAGAAGAATCAGAGGTAGAACCCCAAGAAATAGACACATTGGGGCGGTGCCCAGTGAACGGAGGCAAAGATGAATCAAGGTTGGCGTAGTAGAACCATTCCCGATGCCAGCCCTTGTTGGAGGTCTTGACAGGAATAGCAAAGTAGTCCTTCTTGACCCTTCCAGTGGAATCAGCGCCCCAATAACCTTGAATTCGTTTTGGAGGATAGGGCTTGGGGAGATAGAGTGTGAAAGAGGTCGAAATGGGGGCTAATGCGAAAAGCTTCACAAGGTGAACAAAAGGAAATTTGAAGGATAGAATTGGGGTTTAGATTCACCAATTCGATGTCATAAAAGAAAAGAAGGCGCGAAGAAAAGAATTGATCGGAAGACCAAGGCAGCGGTGGAAAAAGGATTGAAACCACCACCTCCTCGGGCGGGAGTCGGGGCCGGTTCGTCGTGGGGTCGGGCGTCGCGGAGATCGAGGGCGGATCAGGCGAGATCCCATCGTTCACCATGGATATCGGCTTCTCCTCGGTTGTGGTCGAGTCGTCCAATCTTGTGGTGAAGGCGGAGAAGAAGTAGAGGAAGACATTCTTGCGAAAGAATAATGATGACTTGAGAAGACAAGAGCGGCAAAGTTAAACCTGCGTGGCGGAGGCTCGGAGAGGCGAGGGGCGAAAGGAGAAAAAGCCGACGGAAAGATGGCTGTCGGCGTCGTGCGACCGATTTTTAAAGAAAGGAACAGTAAGGTCTCTGCCGAATCGGTGGGAAAAGGCTGCGAAACGTCTCAACCCTTCAGATTCCTCATAAATGATCTGCAGGCCTGTCGCCTCAACTTACGGGGTTGGCGAGTTTGGTGGATCGCGTTGAAACCACGTCACCCTCATGATAGGGCTCGTTTCCCACTACCAGTAATAAGCGGAATGTGGATGGTTTTCAACGAATAAAAACTTATCTTCTTCACTGCGCCCCACGTTGGGCCCTTGGGTGGTTACCGCATGGCGGAATCATGTACATGGCGTGAGCCCAAGCGGGTATGGGTCCGCAGGCGTGCTCCACGAGCTAAGAATCTGTACATCGTTTTGAGCAAGTCTGATGCCTTCGGATCTAAAAGTGATGCGCTCCAAGAGAGCCTAAGCCATATCGACATCGATCGGAAAGGTATCACTCGGCCAGAGCAGTAAGTGATGCGCTCCAAGAGAACCTAAGCCGTATCCAGCGTCGATCGGAAAGGTATCACTTTCGGCCAAGAGCCACGTAAGTGATCGCTCCATGAGCCTAAGCCGTATCAATGCCGATCGGAAAGGTATCACTCGGCCAAGAGCCATATAAATGTCGCTCCATGAGATCACTAAACCATGTCCGAGCATCGATCGAGAAAGGGTATCACTCGACCAAGAGCTATGCAAGTGAAATCACACCAAGAAAGCCTAAGCGCGTCCTAAGGCGTAGGTATCGATCGACTCTGAATCGAAAGGCCTTATTACGTTCCAAGATTAGAAGCTTTAATTATGACACTCGGATATTGAATCGGTGATCAAGGGCCACGAAGTGCTCAAGTCGAGCCTAAGCTATATGCATGGCGGATAGGCGCCTACTTTCGGGATAAAGTGCGCACAAGGTCTAAAGCGCCCAAGGCGGGACTAGTACATGATCAAAAGATAGACAAGAGACTTTCCTACAAAAGGTATTTCTTTATTATGTACAATAATTTTCGGGCATTATGCAGAAAAGCGTATCTGATGAAATTACACCTCCATGGCCAGCCGCCAAGCGCTTCAGCGAGAGAATCCTAGCCTGCTGAGGCGGGGGCCTTGATGAGAACATTGATGGCCTCGCGATCGCGCCTCTTGATTCCTCGGTTTGTTCATCAAGGCTCGGTCGAACTCCTCCGGTAACTTGACCGACCTAGGATCCACCTCGGCGTAATGGTACCAGAGGCATGATGGGCGAGGCTAGAAGTAAAAAAATCACGAGTAAAAGGCGTTGAAATCGTTTTGAAGTGTTAGTGCGGCTTTTATAAGCGATTTGATAAAATTGGAATGAGTGCCAAGAGATTAAGCGTCGGGAGCTGAAGGGATTTAAAGATTAATGCGATTCGAGAAGGCGAAGGGTTCCATTCGTGGTCGAGTTAGCGCGGGGAAAACAAGGCGACCTCGAAGCCGCCCGATGATTGTCGTGATGATCATTAAAAGCTTGGCGGAAAAATATCAATTCTACATTTTATGACACAAAAGAAGTTTGCGAAGCTATTTTGATAAAGCTGCCGATAAAGGTTGTACCAAGAAAAGCAAGAGTCGGGATCTATAATCGAGTTCTTCATAATTACTTTGAGTAGAAAGAATATTTTCGATTGGATAAGAAAACGGTTGGGATTTGATGAGAGAGTTGAGGCAAGCGATCGGATCATAAAGCACTCGAGGGCTCTTGTGGAATATAAGAACCGGGTACCCTCATGGCCAGGCCCAAGAGGAGGCCAGAAGATACCCCAGCGTCGGGCCCGCTACTGTGCGCGAGGACATATCCTAAAGGAAGTTGAACTTATATTTAGATATGATAGATCACGGTTGTAATCAGAGTCGTTAATAGGGTAGATAAAGGTGTAAATTCTATCACTGTAACCGACTAGAATCTTGTAAAGCGATCGGAATCTCTTGGCCGTCGGGACTACGTAAGTCGCCCCACCCGCTATATAAGGGAGAGGGCGGGCAACAACATAGGCATCCAATCATCCAAGCATAGAGCGATCAAGCCATAGAGCATAGCACACCACATATTACTCGGAGCACATTACGCTTTGAGCAATCCTCAGATCCAAGAGATCCATATAATCCCAGCACACAGGATTAGGGTATTAGCTCCACCGCTGAGGGCCTGAACCTGTATAAACCCTTGTCTTGTGTGACCTTCGAGTTTGAGATCGAGCGCCTACCCCATAAATTTATTGCCGACTACAAAAGTCGACAAAAACGGGTCTAATTCATAATCAAAGGATGGACAAGAACTTCATGGATAAAAGGTACTTCTTTATTATATACAAAAAGTTCCCTAGGCATTACGCCTATGAAACTATTACATTTACAGGAGAGCTACACCTCCCAGCGGCGCTCCGGCGGCGCCTCGACAAAACCTCCTAACCTGTAAAGGCGGGGAAGACCTCAAGGAATGTGTCGACGGCCGCGTAGTCGCGCTCCACCGCCTTCTCCTCAAGCAGCTCGTCCACGGCCCGGTCGAAATCCTCCCAGAGCTCGGCGAGTCTAGGGTGCACCCTTGATGATACCACCGCGGCATGACATAGGTAGAAGCTTGAAGCAGGAAAGTGAAGGGCAAATAGCAAGGGATACATCCTAGAAGCGGCTGATGCGCCTTTTATAGCGATTTGGCAAAATTGAAATAAATCACGAAGATATTTAGTATCGGTGAAGAGATTTGGAGTTAATGTAACCCGAAGCCAAGGAGTTTTATTGAGACAAGTTGGCGCGGAAAACAAGGCGACCTCGAAAGCGCGATGAATATCTACGATGAAGATTAAAACTTGGTGGGAGAAATATCAATCTACATTCGTGTCTGAGAAGAGGTCCACAAAGGCTGCTCGCGATAAAGCTGCCGGTGAAAGGTTGCACTTAGGTGAGGCAAAAATTAAAGGATCATATTCAAGTCCTTCATAATTAGCTCATTTGTAGAAGAAGCCTCCCAACCAAATGAAGGAACCAGTCGGAAGCTCAAGCAGGAGGTCAGGGACAACAACTCAAGTAGAAATTTAAATCGGAAACATAGCGATCGGATCATCAAGCACTCGGGGGCTACTGTGGAATATAAGGATCTACGTACCCTCACGATCTGCCCAGAGACATCCGAGGGATGAGCCCAAGAGGAAAGCCTAGGATGTTATCTCACACACGGGCCACATTGCGCGTGCGCGAAGGGTACATCCTATAGATAGTTGAACATATATTTAGATATGATAGATATGGTTGTAATCCGAGTCGTTAATAGGGTGGATAAAGATGTAAACTTTATCCTGTTAACCGACTAGAATCTTGTAACCGATCAGAATCTCCAAACCGATCACCTCTAGTATATAAGGAGGAGGGCGGATAACAACAAGGCATCAAGCCATAGAGCCTAGAACATCACATATCGCCCAAAGCATATTACGCTTTGAGCAACCCCGATCAAGAGATCCATAATTCCGGCCTGAGTTAGGGTATTACCTCCATTCTTGAGGGCTGAACACATCTAAAATCCCTGTCTTGTGTGACCTTCGAGTTTGAGATCGAGCGCCTGCCCCATAATTTTATTGCCGACTACAAAAGTCGACACAATGCTTGATGAATTCGTTCTCGGCAAACTTTTGTTCATAGTAACCACTTGTTTGCAGGTTTCATCGTTAGCCGCTGACCCATCGGCACCATCTCCTCCACCGACCGCACCGATCGAAGCAGTGCTTTGGGACTAGACCGATCTGGCGAAGACAACCACGCGAGCGAAAAATGTGCGGCGAAGGTTAAATGCAGCAAAGTAAGTCTCCTTTCCCTTCTTTTAATGATTCTCTTTTTTCCTTTCGGAGGTGTCAGGTAGATAATTTCTTGCAGGAAGGGTGTGCCCAGTAGTGCTGTCGATAACATCGTCGTCGCTGCCTTGTCGTCTCTTGGCACAGTCGCCATCGTCGTAGCTCCCTCTCTGGCAGCTCTTGCTGAGCGTACTGACAGTTTCGCTACAGTAACGGCTCCATCTTCCCCGACTCCATTGGCGCCTCCGATGTTCTATTCTATTTTGAAGCCCTAGATCCTGGTATGCTACCACAATCGATCTTGCCTTGTGTCTTCCCTGTTTTTGCTTTGTTTTTAACGCTTCTTTTCACAGCGTGCTGCGGATACCTTGCTTGAGGCTGAAGTCTTCTACGAGCAATCTTGTCAATGAACAGAGCGGCTCTTGGCTGTCAAGCAACAAGTGGTCAAGATGAAATACACCGAACTGGAGGCACTCAAGGCCAATTTAAAGACTGCCCAAGCAGAGGCTGAGAAGCAGAAGAAGTAGGCAAAGAAGCTGAGGACAGAGGCAGAGAAGCTGAAGATGGAGAAAGCTGTTGTCGATGCTGCGCTGCTCAAGGCCAAGGTCAATCGAGACAAGGCAGAAGCTAGCAAGAAAGTGGTCGAGTCGAAAAACTGCGATGAATCAGATGATGCCACTCTGCAATCCCGGCGGCTCGAGCACATGACCTCTTCTGCCCATCTTACAACTTCCCACATGCTCGGCCTGGTGAAGAGCCACCATCCGAACCTGGACTTCTCGATATTGGACGAGGGATTCGCGTGTGAGGTGAGCGAAGCTATCGATTACATCGAGTCCTTCGGAGACCTTGTCGAGAAGTTCGTGGCCTAGTTGGAGCTGTCTCTTACTGAAAGACCATGTTGAGGTCTACCCACGTTTGTGATGAGCATTTGACTAAATTTGAGCTTGGTATGCTCTGGTTTGAGTTTGATTTGAATTAGATTCTCAATTTGAAGCAATTTGAGCTATGTCTATTTTTCTCGGTGCTACCGGCCATGGTAGCGCGGTGCTACTGGCCGAGCGGTAGCACCAGACCCAGAGCGGTGTGGAAAAACCCGAGAGGGTATTTTTAGGGGATCAGGCAATCCGGTGCTACCAGCCGAGCGGTAGCACCAGACCCCAGAGCGGTGTGGAAAAACCTGAGAGGGTATTTTTAGGGGATCAGGCAATCCGGTGCTACCGACCATGGCAGCCTGGTGCTACCAGCCGAGCAGTAGCACCGGCCCAAATGGCCGGTGTAAAAATTCTAGAGAACATCTCTTCTGGTTTTGGGATGAAGGGCGGTGCTACCGGCCAGGGGGAGGTAGCACCGGCCCTGATGAGCGTGAATGATCCAAAATTTGTGATTTTGGGAGTTTAATTGCAGATTTTTTTGGACATTGCTATGTGATGGGTATTCATTATTTTTTATGGTTCGTCAGCGCCGGAGTTGTCACTTCGCCTAATATGCCTTACCTCGAGCCCTTCGAACTTGTGCTCTAGCTTGTGAACCTCGTTCAGATATGCCGCCATGTTGTCATCCAAGCACTGGTACTCCTTCTGTACTTGGTTCACGACTAGATGTGAGTCCTCTTTCACGAGTAGTCACTTGATTCCATGTGACGCAGCTATGCGGAGCCCGTTAACTAGTCCTTCGTATTCTACAACATTGTTTGAGGCTTGAAATTCAAGTTGGACAACATAGTTAAGCTCCTCATTTGTCGGGGATTTGAGCACGTGCCAGACCCTGAGCCCTGAAGCGTGAGCAACCCATTGAAGAACATAGTCCAGTGGTCGTCGACCGTCTTGTGCTCTTTTTCTTCGACGTGCGTCCATTCTGCGATGAAGTCCACCAATGCTCCTGACTTGATGCTGGTTCGCGGCGCGAAATCGAGCTCGAATTCATTGAGTTCGACTGCCCACTGTGCAATTCGCCCTATCACCTCTCGGTTGAGTATTACCTCCTTGAGCGGATAAGTCATCATGATCGTAATCTTGTGCGCCTGGAAGTAGTGCCACAGTTTTCGGGAGGTTATCAGGATGGCGTACAACATCTTCTGCACTTGAGGGTATCGTAGCTTGGCGTCATGCAAGACCTCGCTCACGTAGTACACTAGTTTCTAGACCTTGGCCTTTTTCTCGGGGCAATCCCACTCGACCACCAGGACTGTACTTACTATTTGAGGGGTAGCTGCAATGTACAAAAAGAGCTCTTCTTTTTCGTTAGGCGAGGTTAAAACTGACGGAGACGATAAGTACCATTTCAAATCCCGAAAAGCTTCTTCTGACTCCTTGGTCCACTCGAAAGTATCGTACCTCTTGAGTAATTTGAAGAAGGGTATCCCTCGTTCGCCCATCCGAGAGATGAATCGACTGAGGGCTGCGATGCAACCCGTAAGCTTCTGCACTTCCCTTGGAGTCTGCGGAGAAAGCATCTGGTCGATGGCCTCAATTTTACGCAGGTTAGCCTCGATGCCTCAACTGGACACCAGGAAATCGAGAAGCTTGCCAGATGGAACGCCGAATATACACTTCTCGGGGTTAAGCATCATGTGATACTTCTTGAGGTTGTCGAATGTCTCCTCGAGGTCGCTGATTAAAGTGTTCCCGATTTTCAACTTGACTACGATATCATCAACGTAAGCTTCCACATTGCGTCCGATTTGGGATTTCAAGCAATTTTGGATACAGCGTTGATACATAGCACCAGCACACTTCAGACCGAACGGCATCTTAATATAACATAATAGACCGAAGAGAGTAGTAAAAGTAGTTTTTCCTCATCCTTTGTGGACATGCTAATTTGGTGATACCCCGAGTAGGCATCTAGAAAACTTAGCAGTTCACAGCCCGCAGTAGAGTCCACTATTTGGTCGATGCGGGGAAGAGGAAAAGGGTCTTTAGGGCAAGCCTTATTGAGGTCGGTGTAGTTGACGCACATCCTCCACTTACCGTTGGGTCTCTTGACGAGGACACGGTTTGCCAGCCACGTTGGGAGACAGACTTCTCGAATAAAGTCAGCCTTTAGGAGTTTGTTGACTTCCTCTTGTATGGCCTGCTTCCTATCTTCCGCAAATCTATGCTGCTTCTGCATCACATGTCTGGCGCTCGGTTCCACAGCTAGTCGATGCTCGATCACCTCCTTGGGGACCCCGAGCATGTCGGACGATTGCCACGCAAACACATTGAGATTTTCCTGAAGAAAAGTGACGAGCTTGAGTTCCTATTTAGAGTCAAGGTCGATACCTACCCTGACTATCTTGGAAGGTTCCGACGGGTCTAAGGGCACTGTCTTGATGTCCCCATCGATCTTCTTATCCTTCTTGCCATCGTCGACTAGGTCCTTGGCGGCGCTACTGGATGCAGGAGCCTTGTCGATGCTCTTGGATTTTTGGCGCTTGGTTCCCTCGCCATCGGCACTGGCTGCCGATCCGCAAAGGTGCTCGACCATCTCTAGGCTCTTCTTATCGCACCTGTCTATCGCGCGCTGGTCCCCCTTGATTGTAAGACCTCCTTTTGGTGCTGGCATCTTGACGGTCTGGTACTCATAGTGCACCACTGCCATGAACTTGGCTAGCATTGGACGGCATAGGATCAAATTGTAGGCAGTCTCAAAGTCCGTCATGTCGAAGAGGATCTTTTCGGTGTGGAAATGTTCTGGTGTGCCAAACGTGACAGGCAGCTTGATCTGGCTAAGGGGCATGGATGATAAACGTGGAGTTATGCCATGGAACGGCTTGGCTCCGGCATTGATCTCTGTTCGAGGAATCCCCATGTTCTCCAGCGTTTTCGCGAAGACAAGGTTCAACGAGCTACCTCCATCGACCAAGGTTTGGGCAACCTTAACGTTGACGATGGTTGGCTCGACCACCATAGGGTATCGACCCGGATGTAGGACCACAGCTGCGTGATCTGATTGTCGAAGGTGACCGATACTTCTGACCACTTGAGGAACCTGGAGGGAGCCGGTGTGGCCAGGTTAACCTCCCTTTCGACTGCCTTGTACTGTCTTTTGGACTCATGTAACATCCCAAAAATTTTGCCAAATATTATTTTCAATGTCAACTTGTGCATTTGGCATTTTTCTGGAATTTATAGGATTTTCCTAGAGTTTATTTGAATATATTTTAAATAAGGTATTGACCTTTTGTGATAACAAATTAAATATATATAAGGTTTATATAAAGTTTTGTCAAAAATATTTTATTTGAGTTCAAAATGTCTCAAAGTATTTATGAGAATTTTATTGGATTTTTCCTGATATTTTTATTGCCTAAAACTAATTAAACTAGTTTATGTAATTATTTTAAATCAAAAAGCCGAGAAAAATCATTTGGAACAATACTGGGCCGAAGCCCAGCACTGTGCACGCGTGAGCCGAGCGTTTGCGGCCCGTTCGGTCCGCTTCACCTCCGCCTCGCATGTGGACCGTTGGATCCAGATCGTGCGGCCTTCATCTCCGCGAAACCCTAGAGTCTCCAACCGTTGGATCGGGATTGTGCGTCCGGGATCGCTTCGCGTCAGTTAGGAAAGATCTGATCGCATCCGTTGATTTTGGAAAGTGCGGATCGGATCGGATCGGATTGGCTGAGATGCAATCGTGGCCGTTCATCGCAAATCAGACGGTTCACGGTCGTTGTCTCCAATTCAATTTCCAAACCGCCGTCGACCTGCCGCCACCGCCGTGTGATTTAGGTTTGCCATATTTGCGCGCATGCCGAGGCTATTTAAAGCGCGGACCGCACCCCGAGAACCGCCATTCCAGTGTGCATCCACAGTCCCAGTCGCCGAGCTCACCGGAGTTTTCGAAGCACCGCCGTTCATTTTCTTCGTTTTGGGCAGCCGTTGAGACGTCTTCCGCCGCATCGGTTCCAGTTCTGGGTTCACCGCGTCAAGCCGCACTAGAGCGGCTACTTCTTCATCGCCGGAGAAGCCTAGTTCGCCGTCGGGGAGGTCGTCGTCTTCGTCTCCGGGAGCCAAGCGTCGCCGCGACATCACCGGGACTGGGAGCTTCGGTCAACCGTTGGATCACCAATCGACACCTCGGAGTGTGCCACGGCGCTTCATCTGTAGTGTTCTGCTCGGGTAAGCCTTGGCTGTTAGATCTGAGATGAGCGGTCAGGATTGTGCCGTGTAGGCTTAGATTGATAGCCGTTAGATCACGTCTGAGTGGTTTAGATCGCGCCGCTCGGTTCGGCCCGATGGCGTCTTGACGCGTGTCGGTCGCAGTACCGGCGTCGTGCCGGTGCGGTGGGCGAGCATCGCGCCGTGGACGTGGTCTGTAGATCGAGCGATGTGGCACAACCTGGTTGGCCCACGTGTTGCAATGACGTCATGCTGACATCATCCGGTCCACGAGTACAGCACCTCGAGTCCACGGTAGGCCAGAGAAATTTTGTAAACTAGGTCCATGCGCCGAAGCCACGTGTCAGCCTCTGGTTGGTCCACGTGTCACTTGTGCAATAATGCAGTTTTTCTTTATGAAAATAATTTTGGAAATTCGGAATTTCTATTTTCAGTATTTCCAGAATTTATTCAAACTTTGAATAGCTATAACTTTTGCATATGAACTCCGATTTGAGTGATTCAAATTTATAAATATTTGTAAAATCAAGATCTATTTAATGGTGAATTTTATTTTATTTTTGGAGTTTGTCTACTCTCTGTTTTGATGTTTACTTGCTATTCTTGCCTCGATTCGCGTAGACGTTGCTTTGTTCGATAACCCGGAGGAGAATTCAACGCTTCAAGACCAAAGTCCAGAGTGAAGAGGAACGCGGTATGCTACACTAGCACAAAAAAAATCTACCGCATAACCAGAAAGCTACTCGCAAGAAGGGGATCACAGATTAGATTACCACTAGACGTGCAGTTGCGGAATCCTTGGCGCGTCGATGTAGTGGATCGTCCTCGCCGTAGTCGTTGCGTTGATGGAGTTGATCTTCCTCGCCTCGCCGTGGATAGTCCTCCCATGCCGCAGTCGCAGCAGCGTCACCGCAGTAGTCCACACGTCCAGGGATGGAACGCCGTGCGTCGGTGTGCAAGCACACAGTCGCTCGGCGGGGCGGCGAGAGGAGGAGGCTAGGGTTTGGGTGAATCACTTCTAAACCGTGGAAAGTACACCACGTGCCCACCCTCCTCCTCCTTATATAGCCATGAGATGAAACCTAAACCGGGGCCCATCGTGCTAAGCCCACGAGGTCCATTAATTACGGATCCAATCCAAATTAATGCGTCCTAGCCCATTAAGTGTGTGACCTGCGCAGTTCACGTGCGTTTGGACATGGATTGGAAAACTCCTTTTCAATCCAATAGTTGGTAGCGGCTCCTTGCAAAGTATGCCAACTGCCAAACATACTATGATCAAATCGGACAGAACCTATCAAAAGTACTCATGTAATAATCCCTTTGCCAAGTATATGAAGATTGAACTCAAGGCGAGAAGCATGTCATCCTTCGATGATTCAATCCATCTCTCATATCCGTGATATATTAATAAGTTGTGATTGACTCCTCAATCACGGCATGGCCATGCACTTCCTTAATCATATCACACGAGTGGCCTTATCATATATCTCCGTTTCATTGGAGTGGCAAATTCCATCTTGACTGCTCACTTCCCTCTGCACATTTCATAGTAAACATGAAAGCTACCTTTATAACTATCCGGTTAGGAAGTAGTGTTTGATAGTCCCAAGAAAAACTATTACACATGTAGGGAATATGACAATCTCAGGTCTAAGGATCATACATCTACTATGTATGAGATACACTGATGACACATAAGAATGAAACATTCTCGCAGTGTCCCATGACGGGTCTATCTAACCCATGTTCTTTAACATGCGTCCACAATGTATAGATGATATCTCCATATCCCATGATCTATGAAGCATGATCATCGATCACTACATGTGCTGATCTATTCATCGTTGTCCTATACGATGATATCCGATCAGAGATATTTATCGAATTATATAAATAAGTAAAGAGCTTCATAAGCAAGTCACATACTTGTTGATCAATACAATGATATACATTCATTGGACCAATAATCATATTATTATTCATAAAAATAGTCATGTTACATGTTACAATCTTCTAAATGATTGCCTCAGGGGCATAACACTAACACAGAGCAGGATCAAGACTTATTCCAAGGCAAGTTGGGCTTTGATCATATTGTACCTAGTTTTACAAATTTTCTATATTGTCTTTAAACTATTGCATATTATTTTATGTGTACAAATAATTTCGATTACTTTGGGATCTAGTTAGCATGCCTAAAGTTGAATTATTCACCCTATCTTGTCAATTGTATGCCATAATCTAATTGTCACCCTAGGATGGTTAAATTACAAGTTGGTTAATATTAGCAATCAATATGGGTTGGTTAGACCGTGTTAGTCTGCTTAGCCATGCCACGTACCTGTCACACATTTGAAATGAGTTAATTTTGACAATGGAATATGAAACAATATTTTGAACTTGTGTGTCATGTGTGGTCACACAGTGATGTCGAGTTGTAGTGGCGGGGAGGTCACACAACGCAATCGAATTGTTGATGGCACGTGGTGCTTGGTAGTCAACTGGGGTGGGAATGATTTTAGATTGGGGCAAGTGGCAAGGGGCAGTGTGCCAAGGTGGGCCATGAATGGCAGGGGGTATGTGGAAGTCTTGCCTTAGTCACCCTAAGGACTTAACCTTTCAAGCCTTTGACCTGAGTCTTTCTTGCAACCACATGTCTGGAATGGGGCAGCCTAGCTGACTAATTTGTGATGTTTAGATTTCGGTACTGTCGTGGTGATTAGTGAGTCCCGGGTGTACGGATTAACTCACATGGCGTAAGAGGGGGGCCCTGTTGTGGTGGTTTAACCCTTCAGTGTTGAAACCTTAGCGAGCAGTACTGGGTCTAAATGGAGCATTGTAAAGGCTTTGTTACAATCACTCGCCTTGGTGGTGTTTGGTAGTATCATGTGGGTAAAGTGCATAACCTCTGCAGAGTGTATAATCTATTCGAATAGCCGTGTTCACGGTATTGCGCAATGCTCAGAAATTACAGTCAAGGGTTAAACTTTTGATTAATAAAACCTGGAGAGGATGGCGGTTCGCCATTGTAAATTGAAAGAAAGAATAGGAGTTAAACCATGTTACTTGAGAAATGTTGCAAGATATTTATATTGATAGTTGTTTTACCGCTTCAAATCTAATTACTGTATTCTTTATTAAATACGGCTTAGCTGCAAATTAGCCTTGTTAGTCATTCCTTTGGAACAAGCCTTGCATTTAGATATGGTAGAATTTCATATTGTGCATAACTTGCTGAGTGCTTTATGTACTCACCCCAACATAAAAAACCTCAGAAGATGAAGAGGATATCCTTGTTACGGAAGAGGAGTACTGTAAGGACCCGAATCCACTGATTCGAACCCACTGTGTTTACCGCACTAGTCCCAGGATCAACGCTAGCGCACACAGCTCAACATCGGTACATATCACATCATACTCAACGATAATAGAAATAGTAGCTCATTTATTGATATAGCTAAGTGTATGATCTTATGACCGACTTACATTATTAAGCCACGCAGGGCAAGACTGGAAATATAAGCTAATAATTAAGCAGCGGACAGTAGAAAACGTAGATAGCTCATCGAGTTCACCACGAGCAACCGACAAGGCTCGGACCCTAATGACTCGTGTCTTCTGGACTTCCTCTTCCAACACAGTGTAGATTCTTCAACTGTTGATTATTGTTGTTTGGCAAGGGTGAGTACTTAAAGCACTCAACAAGTTGTGCATGTAATGCAATTCTATGTATCTATATGTAAGGCTTATTCCAATGGATAGGCTATCATGGCTATTTTGCAATAAGCGACATTTATGAACAAGTATAATAAATAGATTGTAAAGATCAAAACAAATAGCAATAATAAATAAATTCAGTATTTCTCAAGTAAACCAAGTTTCCAATCCTAAGTCAAATTCCATCTTCCACATGGCATTCCGCCATCCCAACCAAATTGTCCATTTAATTAAGCTAACCCTTAATCAGTAATTCCGAGCATTGCTCAATACCATGAGCACGGCTATCCGAATAGTTTCACACTCTGCAGAGGTTATGCACTTTACCCACGTGATACAACCAAACACCACCAAGGCGAGTGATTATAACAAAGCCTTTACAATTCGCCGCTTAACCCGATACTACCGCTAAGGTTTCAACACTGGTGGGATGGTTACCACATCCGGGGCCCCCTCTTGCGCCATGTGAATTACTCCATAACTCGGGAACTCACACCGACCACGATAGTACCAAAATTAAGACATTGCAAATTACTCAGCTAGGCTGGCCCATACCAGACATGTGGTTGCATGATTAACTCAGGTCAAAGGCTTGCAAGGTTAAGTCCTTAGAGTGATCAAGGCAAGACATCCACATACCTCTGCCCATCGGGCCCACCTTGGCCTCCTCGCCCCTTGTCACTTGCCCCAATCTAAGTGATTATCACCCAAGTTGATTACCAAGCACCACGTGCTATCAACAATTCAACATCGTTGCGTGACATGACTCACCACAACAACTCAATCTCATCGTGTGATCTCACATGACACACAAGTTCATAACATTGTTCCATATTCCATTAATCAAGATTAATTATCAATGATTCTGACACATGTGATGACGTGGCATGGCTAAGCAACTAATACGAACTAACCCTCCAATGTTGATTATAATTACTAACCAACTATATTGAACCAATCTAGGGTGACAATGGATCATGGCATACAATGACAAGGTAGGGTATAGATCAATCCGGTATATTAGCTAAACCCAATCTAATTTGAAACAATTGTATACTTGAAATATATGCATTAGGGTAAAACAAATATAGCAATTTTATAAACATGGGTTCAATATGATCAAAGCACAACTTGCCTTGGAATAGGTCCTTATCTGGTTCTAGAACTTGCTCTTGAGTTGCTGGATCTTCCTCCGAAGCGTCGCACAATTCAACGTCTCGCTGCGTCTTAAGGAGAAAAGCAAATAAATACAAAAACAGAGAGCAAATAAACTCCAAAAATCAAATAAAATTCACCATTAAATAGATCTCAATTTTACAAATTTTTAGAAATTTGAATCACTCAAATCTGAGTTACGATGCAAAAGATATAGCCTTTTGAAGTTTGAAATAAATACTGAAATTGCAAAAATCAGAAAATCAGAATTAACAGATATATTTTTAAATCGAAAACAGATTTATTATGAAAGCGTGACGTCATGCTGACGTCAGCCCTGGCCTGGACCAACCGTAGCTTGACACGTGTCTCGGGCGTATGGACCCGGTCCACGGGACCTCCTCTGGTCCACCATGAACCCGGCGTATGACGCCTCGATACCCGCAGCGCCACGCGTCTCGATCCGATTGGTCGCAGAGTCGCCCCGCCGATGCGCAACACGCGGCATGCATCTACGGCCCGATCTGATCGAACGGCGACAGAAACATGCGACGCAGCCCGATCTAAACCGTTCACTCAGATCCGACGGCTACGATCTCACCGAAGCTAATGGCGAAGCGGCAGCGAGAAGACCCACCGAAGACGAGGAAGAAGCTCTAGCGATGGCGTTCCGGCGCGTTTTCGACGTGAAGAAGTGGAGTAGTCGATGCGGCACACCTCGACGAGTTCATATCTGGGACCAAAACGTCGAAAACCGACGAACCGACGATGTACTCTCGCAAAAACCGCGGCGACTCCGGCGTTCTACTTCAGCCGAGTCGGCGGCTTCTCTGAGCTCCTCGAGACGGCGGCGTCATAGAAAAGATCACGGCGGCTCACGGAGAACCTCGGGGTCTACCCGCCCTTAAATAGCCTCGGCGTCCGAGCTTTACACGGCGAAGAAGTTCGACGTCATTACGGCGGCGGACTCGAGTCCCGAGCGGAGACGACGACGCCCGCCCGTCTGCTGTCGCAATCCAACGGCCACGACACGATCTCCTACGCGGCATGATCTGGTCCGACGAAATGCGATCGGACGATCGCGGACTTAGGGTTTCTTGCGGACGGTGATCGGGCAGCGGGCTTGCTGGCCGCTGTCGTGGGCGGCCCAAGACTGTTCATCGGCTTTTAAAAGATTTCCCATTTAAAATAATTCAGAAATTCATTTTATTTATTTTAAGCGATAAAACTAATAGGAAAAGTCCAAGAAAAATCTCAAAAATACTTTGAGACATTCTGGACTCAAATAAAATATTTTTGGCAAAACTTTATTTTAACTTTGCATACATTTAAATAGATTTGAACAAAGGTCAAGATTCATAATTTAAAATTAATTCAAATAAATCTAGAAAAATCCAAATAAATTCCAGAAAATCATAAATGCACATTTAAGCAATAAAATAATATTTGAGCAAATTTTTGGGATGTTACAAACCTCCCCCTTAATGAATCTCGACCGAGATTGGGGCTAACTAGAGAATAGGTTCGGAAATTCTGACTTGAAATCTTCTTCTCGCTCCCAAGTTGCTTCACTTTCGAATGATTGCTCCATGAACCACAAAGCGAATAGACTTGTTTACGGTCTTGCGCTCCATAACATCCAAAATTACATTGGTTGCTCTTTGTAAGTCAAATCTTCCTGCAACTCTATTGCATCCAACGGGTTTGCTCGTTGGCACTCTGAGATATTTCTTGAGTGCGACACATGGAATACATCATGCACTCCCCAAGGACCGAGGTAACTCTAATCGATAGGCTACTTCTCTCGGCTCGTAATCTTGAGCGGACCAATATATCTTGGTGCAAGCTTCCCTTTAACGTGAAATCTTTTACGCCCTTAAGAGGGTAACCACGAGATACACATAATCTTACGGCTCAAAACTCAAATCTCGACGATGGTTATCTGCGTAGCTCTTTTGCCTTGATGTGCTATCTTCAACCTTTCTCTAATCATTGCGACTTGATTTTGGCTTCCTCGAGAATATCGGCCCAAAACCAAACGCTCTCTGTTTCATTCCAATTTAACGAGTACGACAAGCACGTCCATACAACGCCTCAAATGGTGACATCGCAAGCTAGCTTGATAGCTATTATTATAATCAACTCGCATATGGCAAACATTTATCCCATGACGTAGCATAAGCTAAAGCACAAGCTCTCAACATATCCTCTAAAATCGATTTACTCTTTCGGTCGACCATCATGCTCATGGTGATATCTTTGTCTTGAAATTCAAACGAGTCCCCATTGCTTCATGCAACTTGTTCCAAAACCTTGAGGTGAATTGGGTACCTCTGTCCGACACAATCTTCTTGGGCACTCCATGCAAGCATACAATCCTTGACATATACAGCTCTGCTAAACGATCTCCCGAGTAAGTGGTTTTTACCGAGATAAAATGAGCGACTTTGGTTAGACGATCCACAATAACCCAAATAGAATCGTAACCTCTCTGGGTTTTAGGTAAACCGGTGATAAAGTCCATTCGATTTCCTCCACTTCCATTCCGAATTTTCAGCTACGCAACAAACCACCGGTCTCGATGCATGACTTTTACTCTCTGACATACGTCACATAGAGCAACATGCTCAGCTACTTCACGCTTCACATTAGGCCACCAAAATCTCTCCTTCAAATCCTGATACATCTTAGCACTTCCTGGATGAATGGAGTACTTGGAATCGTGAGCCTCCTCAAGAATCAGCTGTTTAAGCTCCTTTTTATCCGGCACACAAATTCGGCCTTTGAAGAACATGGTTCCTTGCTCGTCTAGAGTGAAATCCACAGCTAGGCCTTCCTCCTTTTTAGCCTTGATCTTAGAAATTTTATCGTCATCTTTCTGGCCTTTTCTAATCTGATCCTCTAGTGTTGGCTTCATTTCTAGTGCAGCTACCATTCCTTGCGGAACGACTTCCAATCTTAGCTAGTGAAATTCCTTGCATAATTCTGGTTGATCTTCCATTGTCAATGCATTCGCGCTATGGCTCTTTCGACTCAGAGCATCTGCTACCACATTGGCTTTTCCGGGATGATAATGAATTCCCACATTATAATCCTTAATTAGCTCCAGCCACCTTCGCTGTCTCATATTGAGATCCGCTTGAGTGAATATGTATTTCAGGCTCTTATGGTCTGTATATATCTCACATCTATTTCCTATGAGATAATGACGCCATATCTTCAAGGCATGCACTACTACGCCTAACTCCAAATCATGCGTTGGGTAATTCACTTCATGCGGTCTTAAGCGTCTCGACGCATAAGCAACGACATTGCCTTCTTGCATTAACACGCACCCCAAGCCTTGCTTTGAAGCATCGCAATAAATATCAAATCCATTACTGCATGATCCGCAACACTAACACGGTCTTTGTCGTTAAACGCTTCTTTAATTCCATAAAACTTTTCTCGCACTCTGGCGTCCATGCAAACTTCTTTTCTTTCTTCAACAAGCTGCGTAAGGGGTTTAGCAATTGTCGAGAATCCTCTATGAACCGCGGTAATATCCCGCCATTCCCGAAAACTACGGATCGGGTAATGGACTTTGGTTGCTCCCAATGCAACATCAAGGTCCACCTTGCTTGGGTCGATTGCCACTCCTTTAGTAGTCATTACAAGACCAAGAAATTCCACTTTCTCCTTCCAAAACTCGCACTTGCTAAACTTAGCATACAGCTGATGCCCTCATGACCTCTCTAAAACCATTCTCGGATGTTCTGCGTGCTCTTCTTCTCGCTTTCGAGTAAACCAAGATATCGTCTATGAAGACTACAACAAACTTATCCAAATATTCCATGAAAACCTTATTCATCATGTTCATGAAATATGCCGGGGCATTTGTCAATCCAAATGACATGACTGTGAGCTCATAATGTCCATATCGCGTAGAAAACGTAGTCTTAGGCACATCCTCCACTCGGATCTTCAACTGATGGTATCCTGAACGAAGATCTATCTTGGAGAAAACTCCAGCTCCTCTTAACTGATCAAATAAGTCGTCGATCCTGGGCAACGGATACTTATTCTTGATTGTTACTTCATTAAGTGCACGATAATCAATGCACATCCTAAGGCTTCCATCCTTCTTACGAACAAACAAAACCGGTGCTCCCCATGGTGATGAACTAGGTCTAATGAAACCTTTCTCTTACAGTTCCTCAAACTGCTTTTTCATTTCCACTAACTCGTCCGTAGGCATCCGATATGGTCTCTTTGATATCGGTGTTGTCCCTGGTGCTAACTCGATATCGCGATCTAGCAGCAGTCCTGGTAAATCTTCTGGAAACACGTCCGGGTATTCTCTGACTACTGGCACATCTTCCATGCTGATGGCTTTCACGCTGTTGACCACTAACTGCCCATCACGAACTGCGGTCGCTTGAAATTCTACCTTCTTGCCATTAGGGCCTTCCAATGTTACAATCCTTTGGACACAATCCAAAACAGCCTTATGCTTAGATAGTCAATCCATTCCAAGGATGACGTCTACGGATTGCGTATCTATCAAGATAAGATTCGCTAGAAACTCTATCCCATCCATAAGCAACTTAGCTCCCAAACACCCAAGGCTAGATCTAAGCTCAGATCCTAGGGCTTGGACTAAGAGTACACACTTAAGATTCACCACTTTAAATCCATTCTTGGTTGCAAAACTTTGAGAAACAAACGAATCGCGAAGCTCAAAATCAAACAAAGCAGAGCGGTCTTGAGTTAACGAAACTTACCCGATCGACGTCCGTAGCCTCTTGAGCTCCATCTGCGATGATGTGGTTGATCCTCCGCGCGACCGTTGATTGCGGTGTTGCTCGGCTTGACCTAGCGCACGATTTCCTCCCCGAGGCCGGTGCCTTGGCGGTGTTGTTCCCAAGTTGAAACGAATCGGCGTGATGCCTCCTTACGTGGACACCTATTAGAAAAGTGCCTGGCTCATTGCATGTATAGCATCTTTTCACTGCATCACTTGACTCCCTCTGGCGCATTGTTGCCTGTCTTTGGAGTCCAAAGTTCGATTAGCGTATGCGAGTGCGAGGGTTGATGTCTTATTCACGGTGGCGTTTGGAATCTAGCAAATTGTTTGTGGTGACATTCTCAAGCGTAGATGGTTTGGGCGTCCACCCCGATTAGTCATCAAGCGCTTACGGTTTCACCCAGCTCTTTGCGCTTATCCTCTAGGATCAAAGCCTTATTGACTAACTCACGAAAGTCGGAAAATTGTGGGTGTCGGTCCACTGCGATCCCCAATTCAGTCCCTTCATGAAACGAGATTGCCTAGCTTTATCTGTCGCTACGTCTTCAGGGGCATAGCGAGCTAACTGGGTAAATTTACTCAGATACTCGGCCACTAGTTGGCCTCCTTGTTTCAGAGCCCTGAACTCTTCCTTCTTAAGATCCATCATTCCCTTTGGGACATGGTACTGGCGGAAAGCAGTAGTAAACTCCTCCTAGGTGATCTCTTGCAGGGCTCCATGTGCGGCATAGTAATTCTCCCACCATTCTGCGATGGTTCCTTCTAGTTGATGAGAGGCGTAGAGCACCTTCTCATTACCTTCACATTGCGTGATGTGCAGCTTCTTCTCAATAGTCCTAAGCCAGTCATCGGCTTCCAAAGGGTTCACATTTCCTGAAAAAGTTGGTGGCCGAGTCCTCATGAAATTTGACAGCTTGGAGTAAGGTCGAGGTCCACCATTGTTGTTCTGAGTTGCATGGTTGTTGTTGGTTGCTGCTACATTGGTCATCTGCTGCATCTGCTGCATCATAGTCTGCATTAGTTGAGTCTGTGCGGCAAGAAACGCTCACAGGTTCTGCATGTCCATTGGCGGTGGTTGAGGGCTGCCTCCGTCATTGGGGTTGTCATTCGCGCATCCACTTCTGAAGCTCTTATTGTTCCTCGAGTATTCACCATCTGATGATTGCCTCTTGGGTTAGGAAAGGTAGATGTAGCATAGATAAGAAGTAAGAATTTCTAAAGCGGGGAAGATAGGTTATACCCAACTGAAATAATTCTTTATTTATTCTTGGTATGGATGCTTATTCAAGCCTACAAGCTTTGCAACACATACTGCACACTCAGCATTACAAAGAAGCAAACTAAACACGAAATCTTAACGTCCACTAAAGAGGTAAAGACTAACTTAAAGACGCGACTCAACACTCGAGTCTCAACACAACTCTAAGACTGATCCTCCTCGGGCTCCCACTCTCGCTCCTCGGGATCCTCCTCTGACTCCTCCTCGGCTGGTTCCTGAGCTCCTCGGGTCACACACTCCAACTCGTCCTCGACCGCCTCTAGGGCCTCTCCCAGCTCGGTGATCATCCCGATGGCTGAAGCACGGGTCACCTCAAGCTCCTGCTCTGCCACTCTGAGGGCCTCGTACATAGTCTCCAGCTCCTGGGTAGTCTCTCTCATATGCTCCTCCTGGGCAAGGGCAAACTCCGCAAGGTGAGTTGCAGTAGCACACTCGTCCTCCACGATCCGTCGGTGTCGGCGCTTGAGCGTCAGGTGAAGTCGGAACACCGAGTCGTGAAGCTCGTCGGCGTAGTCGCGGCAGACACGGCTAAGAGCAAGTCGGGCAACCTCCTGGATCGCAACCTCGTACGAGAATCTTCTGGCGGAGATGTTGATTGGCCTGCTAGCTTCATCATTATCCCGGGCGTAGATAATCAGCTTGCAAATAAATACTCGGTGAACACCATTAACGGTCCAACTGCCTCCATGGTAAAGCGGACGATAGAAGCCTCCAAGCGTCTGAAGAACTCTCCATAGCTCCATGGCGTAGCCACCAGCTGACTCCTCGAAGGTTGGAACGATCGGCATCTGCTCCACAAGAACTTTGAATAAGTTCTCCACCCGGAACGGCAAGTAAATCGGTAAATTCAGCAAAGGCGAGAAGTAGAGAATGAGATGAGTCAAGAGTGTTTTCTTAGTCAAGTTTAAATTTTTCTTTAGAAAATAGTTTTGGACTCACACAGGACACCTTCATACTATCTAGGGCCAAGACCTAAAGTCAGTATGCTCTGATACCACCTCTGTAAGGACCCGAATCCACTGATTCGAACCCACTGTGTTTACCGCACTAGTCCCAGGATCAACGCTAGCGCACACAGCTCAACATCGGTACATATCACATCATACTCAACGATAATAGAAATAGTAGCTCATTTATTGATATAGCTAAGTGTATGATCTTATGACCGACTTACATTATTAAGCCACGCAGGGCAAGACTGGAAATATAAGCTAATAATTAAGCAAATGACAAGAGAAAACGTAGATAGCTCATCGTTCACCACAGGCAACCGACAAGGCTCGGACCCTAATGACTCGTGTCTTCTGGACTTCCTCTTCCAACACAGTGTAGATTCTTCAACTGTTGATTATTGTTGTTTGGCAAGGGTGAGTACTTAAAGCACTCAACAAGTTGTGCATGAATGCAATTCTATGTATCTATATGTAAGGCTTATTCCAATGGATAGGCTATCATGGCTATTTTGCAATAAGCGACATTTATGAACAAGTATAATAAATAGATTGTAAAGATGTAAAACAAATAGCAATAATAAATAAATTCATATTTCTCAAGTAAACCAAGTTTCCAATCCTAAGTCAAATTCCATCTTCCACATGGCATTCCGCCATCCCAACCAAATTGTCCATTTAATTAAGCTAACCCTTAATCTGTAATTCCGAGCATTGCTCAATACCATGAGCACGGCTATCCGAATAGTTTCACACTCTGCGGAGGTTATGCACTTTACCCACGTGATACAACCAAACACCACCAAGGCGAGTGATTATAACAAAGCCTTTACAATGCGTCGGCTTAACCCGATACTACCCGCTAAGGTTTCAACACTGGTGGGATGGTTACCACATCCGGGCCCCCTCTTGCGCCATGTGAATTACTCCATAACTCGGGAACTCACACCGACCACGATAGTACCAAAATTAAGACATTGCAAATTACTCATTAGGTGGCCCATACGGACATGTGGTTGCATGATTAACTCAGTCAAAAGCTTGCAAGGTTAAGTCCTTAGAGTGATCAAGGCAAGACATCCACATACCTCTCGCCCATCGGGCCCACCTTGCCTCCTCGCCCTTGTCACTTGCCCCAATCTAAGTGATTATCACCCAAGTTGATTACCAAGCACCACGTGCTATCAACAATTCAACATCGTTGCGTGACATGACTCGCCACAACAACTCAATCTCATCGTGTGATCTCACATGACACACAAGTTCATAACATTGTTCCATATTCCATTAATCAAGATTAATTATCAATGATTCTGACACATGTGATGACGTGGCATGGCTAAGCAACTAATACGAACTAACCCTCCAATGTTGATTATAATTACTAACCAACTATATTGAACCAATCTAGGGTGACAATGGATCATGGCATACAATGACAAGGTAGGGTATAGATCAATCCGGTATATTAGCTAAACCCAATCTAATTTGAAACAATTGTATACTTGAAATATATGCATTAGGGTAAAACAAATATAGCAATTTTATAAACATGGGTTCAATATGATCAAAGCACAACTTGCCTTGGAATAGGTCCTTATCTGGTTCTGGAACTTGCTCTTGAGTTGCTGGATCTTCCTCCGAAGTGTCGCACAATTCAACGTCTACGCGTACCGAAGGAGAAAAGCAAATAAATACCAAAATAGAGAGCAAATGAACTCCAAAAATCAAATAAAATTCACCATTAAATAGATCTCAATTTTACAAATTTTTATAAATTTGAATCACTCAAATCCGAGTTACGATGCAATAGATATAGCCTTTTTGATGTTTGAAATAAATACTGAAATTGCAAAAATAAGAAAATCAGAATTAACAGATTTATTTTTAAATCGAAAACAGATTTATTACGAAAGCGTGACGTCATGCCGTCGCCACCCCGCTGAACCAACCGTAGCTTGACCGTGTCTCGGCGTATGGACCCGATCCACGGGACCTCCTGCAGTTCACCATGAACCCGCGTGATGACGCCGATACCCATGCCGCCACGCGTCTCGATCCGATTGGTCGCAGAGTCGCCCCGCCGATGCGCAACACGCGGCACGCATCTACGGCCCGATCTGATCGAACGGCGACAGAAACACGCGACGCAGCCCGATCTAAACCGTTCACTCAGATCCGACGGCTACGATCTCACCGAAGCTAATGGCGAAGCGGCGGCGAGAAGACCCACCGGAGACGAGGAAGAAGCTCTAGCGATGGCGTTCCGGCGCATTTCCGACGTGAAGAAGTGGAGTAGTCGATGCGGCACACCTCGACGAGTTCATATCTGGGACCAAAACGTCGGCAAACCGAGCCGGCGATGTACTCTAGCAAAACCGCGGCGACTCCAAGCATTCTACTTTCGGCGAGGTCGAGCGGCTTCTATAGAGCTCCTCGCGACGGCGGCGTCGAGAGAAAGATGCGGCTCACGAAGAACCTCGGGTCTACCCGGCCGCCAAATAGCCTCGGCGTCCGAGCTTTACTGGCGAAGAAGTTCGGCGTCGTTACGGCGCCGGACTCTGAGTCCCGAACGGAGACGACGACGCCCCGCCGTACACGCGTCGCAATCCAACGGCCACGACACGATCTCCTACGCAGCGTGATCTGGTCCGACGAAATGCGATCGGACGGCTGCGGACTTAGGGTTTCTTTGCGGGCCGATCGGGCCGCTGGGCTTGCTCGGCCGCAATCGTGGGTGGCCCAAGATCGCTCATCCGCTTTTAAAAGATTTCCCATTTAAAAATAATTACAGAAATTCATTTTATTTATTTTAAGAGATAAAACTAATAGGAAAAGTCCAAGAAAAATCTCAAAAATACTTTGAGACATTCTGGACTCAAATAAAATATTTTCGGCAAAACTTTATTTTAACTTTGCATAAATTTAAATAGATTTGAACAATAGGTCAATATTCATAATTTAAAATTAATTCAAATAAATCCAGAAAAATCCAAATAAATTCCAAAAAATCATAAATGCACATTTAAGCCATAAAATAATATTTGAGCAAATTTTTGGGATGTTACAAGTACCAAGATGATGCGAATGCTTAGGGTTTGAACCTCGTCAGTTGCCTGTGATGAACTGGAGAGCTGCTACGCTTATTTTTATTTCCGCTGCTGCATATTTCTATTTTTGTCTAAGCCCTGCGTGGCAATAATCATGTAAGACACAACAGTTACTACTAAATAATGGAACTATTATCTTATTCCGCTATGTATGATTGTGATAACATCTATGATGAGCCTGTGTGCACTAGCGTGACCCTGGACTAGTGCGGTATACACAGATGGTCCGGATTTGCATATTCGGGTCCCGACAAAGGTGATATCAGAGCCATACTGACCATAGGTCATGGCCCTAGGTAGTATGATTAAGAGAGTCCAAATACTATTTTCTAAAATGCAAAAATAAATGATCTACTAAGAAACTCTTGACTCGTCCTGTTCTTTCACTCTCGCCTTGCTAAAATATCGTTTTCTCGTTGCCGTTCTGAATGGGGTCTCACTCAAGTTCTTTTTGAGCAGATGCCAATTCACCAGGCTTTTGGAGAGAGAGAAGGCGGCTATGCTATGGAGCTGTGGAGGGTTCTTTAGGTGCTTGGAGGTTTCTCTCGTCCACTTTACTAGAGGAGTAGCTGGATAGTCAATGGAATGGAGCGAGGGTTCATCTGCAAGTTGATCATCTACGCTCGGGAAAACGAGGAAGCCAGCAGACCGGTCTACATCACTGTGAGGAGGTCTTTGTACGAGGTTGGGGTCTAGGAGGCTGCTCGACTCGCTCTTCGCCGTGTCTGCCACAACTACGCCGACGAGCTTCATGACTCAGTGTTCAGGCTTCACCTAACTGCGCGAGCGTCCCGGCGTCAGCGGATCGTGGAGGAGGAGTGTGCTACTGCAGTGCACCTTGCTGAGTTCGCGCTCGCCCAGGAGGAGCACATAAGGGATACCGCTCAGGAGCTGGAGATGATGTATGAAGCGCTAAGGGTGTCAGAAAAGGAGCTTCAGAAGACCCGTGCCACAACCGCCAAAGTCATAGGAGAGCTAGAGGAGGCCTTACAAGAAGCTGAAGACCAAGTGGCTTATGCGACCCAAGAAGCTCAAGAGCCATCTGAGGAGGATCCAGAAGAGCGAGAGATGGAGCCAGAGGAGCAAGATGTGCGTGTTGTTGCAGAAGAGCCAGCAGCAGGTCATCAGGATAGGTTTGCACCCATGCCAGCCCACCCGCCGGTGTATGCGCCGGGTCGGCCTCAGCCTGGGTGGCTAGATGAGTGAGAGTCTTAGAGTTGAGATGAGACTCAAGTGTTGAGTCGCGTCTCTAAGTTAGTCTTTACCTTTTAGTAGACATTAAAGTTGCATGTTTAGTTTGCTTCTTTATATTTGCTGAGTGTGCAGTATGTGTTGCGAAGCCCTTAGGCATTGTAAGCAACCATACCAAGTATTAATAAAGAATAAATAAGTATGAGTTTAACCTGTTTCCCCGTTTTAGAAATTCTTGTATCTTATCTATGCTGTGTCTACCTTTCCTAACCTAAGAAGCAATCAGCAGATGGTGAACAACCGCAGCAACAACGGAGCTTCAGGAAGTGGTCTGCGCTAAGGCAACAATCCCAATGAAAGAACACCACCGCAGCAAGCACCGCCGGTGGACATGCAGAACATGGGAGCATTTCTTGCTGCATAGACGCAGCTAATGCAGGCGATGATGCAACAGATGACTAGCATGGCTGCAATTAACAATAATTCTGGTACTCAGAATCAGAATGGTGGGACCCATCCTTACTCTAAGTTATCAGATTTTATGAGGACACGACCGCCAACATTCTTAGGAAATGTTAATCCCTTGGAAGCCGACAATTGGCTAAGGACCATTGAGAGGAAACTGCACATCACTCAATGCAAAGGGAGTGAGAAGGTCCTTTATGCTTCTCACCAATTAGAAGGCACTGCATCGGAATGGTGGGAGAACTACTGCGCCGCTCACGAGGCACCAATGGAGATAACTTGAGAAGAATTCGCAACAGCCTTCCGTTAGTATCATGTCCCAGAGGGGATGATGGACCTAAAGAAGGAAGAGTTTGGGGCTTTGAAGCAAGGAGGTCAATCAGTGGCCGACTATCTGAATAAGTTCACTCAGTTATTTCGCCATGCCCCTGAAGATGTAGCGACAGATAAGGCAAGGCAGTCGCGCTTCATGAAAGGGCTGAACTCAGGATTGCAAGTTGGACTGATCACCCATAATTTTCCAGACTTTCAGGAGCTAGTTAACAAAGCTCTGATTCTTGAGGACAAGCGCAAGGAGCTGGGAGAGAACCGTAAGTGCTTGTTAACCAATCAGGGTGGACGTCCTAACCACCTGCGCTTGAGGATGACACCGCAGCAGTTTGCGAGGTTTCAACCGCAACCTGTGAATAAGACAACAACCCCTGCGCCGCGACCAACATGACCGAGTTATCAGACACCGGCCCAAGGAAACAATGCACCAGGAGGTAGTCAGCAGCCAGTCACCAGGAGGTGCTATAGTTGCAACGAGTTGGGGCACTTTGCTAATAGGTGCCCGTAGAAGGGAGGCGTCACGCCAGTACGTTTCAATCTTGGAATGACACCTGCTAAGGCGCCAATGTCAGGAGCACACCGGGGAGCTGGTCAGGTAGGAGTGATGCCTCAAGCTACGGTGAGAGGCAGAGTCAACCACATCACCGCAGATGGAGCCCAAGAAGCATCAGACGTCGTACTGGGTAAGTTTTTGGTAAACTCAGTACCTGCAGCAGTTTTATTCGATTCTAGAGCTTCGCATTCATTTGTTTCTCGAGATTTTGCAACTGAAAATAGTATGAGTGTGAAAAATCTTAAATGCGTGATGCTAGTCCAAGCCCCGGGATCTGAGTTAAGATCTAGCCTTGGGTGTTTGGGAGTTAAGCTGTTAATTAATGGGGTAGAGTCCTAGCGAACCTAATCATTTTGGATACCCAAACCATAGACGTTATTCTTGGAATGGATTGGTTGTCCAAGCATAAGACGGTATTGGATTGTGGTCGAAGGGTCATATCAATTGAGAGCCCTAAAGGAGAGAAGGTGGAATTTCAAGCGACAACAGTTCGTGATAGGAAGTTAAGGGTCAATAACGTAAAAGCCACCAGCATAGAGGATGTGCCAATAGTCAAGGAATATGCAGATGTATTTCCAGAAGATTTACCTGCTATGCCACCGGACCGTGATATTGAATTCATATAGAGTTAGCACCGGGGACAGCACCGATAGCAAAAAGACCTTATCGGATGCCTACTGATGAACTAGTGGAAATGAAGAAGCAGATTGAGGAGCTGTTAGAGAAAGGCTCCGTCAGACCAAGCTCATCGCCATGGGTAGCGCCAGTTTTGTTTGTTAGGAAGAAGGACAGAAGTCTAAGGATGTGTATTGATTATTGTGCACTTAATGAAGTAACGATTAAGAATAAGTACCTGTTGCCAAGAATCGACGACTTATTTGATCAGTTAAGAGGGGCAGGAGTTTTCTCCAAGATAGACCTTCGTTCAGGATATCATCAACTGAGGATTCGAGCAGAAGATGTTTCAAAGACCGCATTCTCGACGAGATATGGACATTATGAGTTAACAGTCATGTTGTTTGGATTGACCAATGCACCAGCATATTTCATGAATATGATGAATAAAGTTTTTATGGAATATGTGGATAAGTTTGTGGTGGTATTTATAGATGATATTCTGGTTTATTCCAAGTCAAAAGAAGAGCATGTGAATCATTTGCGGCTAGTTCTGCAGAAGTTGCGAGAGGAACAGCTGTATGCTAAGTTTAGCAAGTGTGACATTTGGAAAGAGAAAGTTGAATTCCTGGGTCATGTGATGACTGCAAAAGGAGTGGCAGTAGACCCGAACAAAGTGGAGACAGTCTTACACTGGGAGCAGCCGAATTATGTTACCCAGGTGCGTAGTTTCCTGGGAATGGCAGGTTACTACCGACGGTTTATAGAAGGATTTTCGATGATTGCGAGGCCTCTCACGCAACTGTTGAAGAAAGAAAAGAAGTTTGCATGGACACCAGAATGTGATAAAGGCTTTGAAGAATTAAAGAAGCGTTTGATGTCAGCACTGGTATTGGTATTACCTGATATTCAGAGTAGTTTTGATATTTACTGCGATACATCAAGACAGGGTCTCGGATGTGTGTTGATGCAGAATGGTAAGGTGGTTGCATATGCGTCAAGACAGTTAAGGCCGCACGAAGGAAATTATCCTACTCTTGGCCTAGAGTTGGCTGCCGTAGTGCATGCCTTTAAACTATGGCGGCATTATCTCATTGGCAATCGATGTGAAATATATACGGATCATAAAAGTTTGAAATATATTTTCACCCAGGCGGATCTCAATATGAGACAAAGGAGATGGTTGGAATTAATCAAAGATTATAACATGGGAATTCATTACCATCCGGAAAAAGCAAATGTGGTGGCTGATGCCCTGAGTCGTAAGAGTCATGTTGCAAATATATCAGTTCAGGAAGATCAGTCAGTGTTGTGCAAGGAAATGCAGAGGTTAAGACTGGAAATAGTTTCGGGGAAATTCTTAGCTGCACTAGAGGTCAAGCCGACGCTTGAAGATCAAATCCGGGAAGGACAAAAGGAGGATGAGAAAATCAACCGAATCAAGTCTAAAAAGGAAGAAGGGTTAGCTAAAGATTTTATTGTGGATGACCAAGGGATCTTGTGGTTCAAAGGACGAATTTGTGTGCCCAACAAGCCAGATCTCAAGCAATTGATTTTAGAAGAGGCTCATGATTCTAAGTACTCGATTCACCCAAGAAGTGCTAAAATGTACCAGGACTTGAAGGAAAGGTTCTGGTGGCCCAAGATGAAGCGTGAAGTGGCTGAGCATGTGGCATTATGTGACATATGTTAGAACGTTAAGGTTTGCTTCAACCACTAAAAATTCTCGAATGGAAATGGGAAGAAATCGGTATGGATTTTATCACCGGGTTGCCGAAAACTCAAAGTGGATATGACTCTATATGGGTCATTGTAGATTGACTAACCAAGGTGGCTCACTTCATTCCAGTCAAGACAACTTACTCCGGAGAACGATTAGCCAAGCTGTACATGGCTAGGATTGTGTGTTTGCATGGGTGCCTAAGAAGATAGTTTCCGATAGAGGTAGTCAATTTACCTCGAGGTTCTGGGATAAACTACATGCAGTTATGGGGACCCGCTTGAATTTCAGTACAGCATACCACCCGCAAACCGATGGCCAGACAGAAAGAGTTAACCAAATCCTCGAAGATATGTTGAGAGCTTGTGCACTAGCTTATACTACTTCGTGGGACAAATGTTTGCTGTATGCAGAATTCAGTTACAATAACAGTTATCAAGCCAGCTTGTAGATGTCACCATTTGAGGCTTTATATGGACGTGCATGTCGTACCCCGTTGAATTGGAACGAGACAGGAGATCGTATGGTATTTGGATATGATATTCTCAAGAAAGCCGAAGAGCAGGTAGCTATGATCAGAGAGAGGTTGAGGATAGCTCAGTCGAGGTAGAAAAGCTACGTAGATAATCGTCATCGTGATTTGAGTTTTGAGCCAAATGATTTTGTGTACCTGAGAGTTACCCCTCTCAAAGGTGTTAAAAGGTTCCACGTGAAAGGGAAACTTGCTCCTAGATACGTGGGTCCATTCAAGATCTTGAGCCGACGTGGGGAGGTTGCATATCAGTTGGAATTGTCGTAGTCGTTGGCAGGTGTGCACAATGTGTTTCACATGTCGTAGCTTAAAAAGTGTCTTCGGGTACCAATAGATCAGACCCCATTAGAGGCCATGGAGTTGCAGGAAGATTTGACTTATAAGGAGCGACCAATGAAAATTTCGGATGTCATGGATCGCCGGACCAGAAATAAGTCAGTTCACTTTTGTCGAGTTCAGTGGAGCAATCATTCCGAAAGTGAAGCAACTTGGGAGCGTGAAGAGGATCTAAAGTCAGAATTTCCTAACCTATTCCCTAGTTAGCCCTAAATCTCGAGGTCGAGATTCTGTTAAGAGAGGAGGTTTGTAACATCCCAAAATTTTTGCCAAATATTATTTTCAATGTCAACTTGTCATTTGGCATTTTTCTGGAATTTATTGGATTTTCCTAGAGTTTATTTGAATCTATTTTAAATAAGGTATATTGACCTTTTGTGAAAACAAATTAAATATATATAAGGTTTATATAAATTTTTGCCAAAAATATTTTATTTGAGTTCAAAATGTCTTAAAGTATTTATGAGAATTTTCTTGAATTTTTCTTGATATTTTTATTGCCTAAAACTAATTAAACTAATTTCTGTAATTATTTTTAATCAAAAAGCCGAGAAAAATCGTTTGGAACAGTACTGGGCCGAAGCCCAGCACTGTGCGTGTGTGAGCCCAGCGTTTGCGGCCTATTCGGCCCGCTTCGCCGCCGCCTCGCATGTGGACCGTTGGTCCAGATCGTGCGGTCTTCATCTCCGCGAAACCCTAGCGTCTCCAGCCGTTGGATCGGGATCGTGCGTCCGGGATCGCTTCGCGTTAGTTAGGAAAGATCTGATCGCATCCGTTAATTTTGGAAAGTGCGGATCGGATCGAATCGGCTGAGATGCAATCGTGGCCGTCCATCGCAGATCGGACGGTTCACGGTCGTCGTCTCCGATTCGGTTCCGAACCCGCCGTCGACCTGCCGCCGCCGCCATCGCGTGATTTAGGTTTGCCATATTTGCACGCATGCCGAGGCTATTTAAAGCGCGGACCGCACCCCGAGAACTACCGTTCCGGTGCGCATCTGCAGCCCTAGCCGCCGTCGTTGTGCCATCGCCGTTCGTGCGCTAGAGCTCACCAGAGTTTCCGAAGCACCGTCGTTCGTTTTCTTTGTTTTGCGCCGCCGTTGAGACGTCTTCCGCCGCATCGGTTCCAGTTCCGCATTCACCGCGTCAAGTCGCACCAGAGCGGCTACTTCTTCATCGCTGGAGAAGCCTAGTTCACCGTCGAGGAGGTCATCATCTTCGTCTCTGGGAGCCAAGCGTCGCCGCGACATCATCGGGACTCGGAGCTTCGGTCAACCGTTGGATCACCAATCGATGCCTCGGAGCGTGCCACGTCGCTTCGTCTATAGTGTTCTGCTCGGGTAAGCCTTGGCCGTTAGATCTGAGACGAGCGGTCAGGATTGTGCCGCATAGGCTTAGATTGATAGCCGTTAGATCGCGTTTGAGTGGTTTAGATAGCGCCACTCGGTTCGGCCAGTAGCGTGCCGACGCGTGTCGTGCGGGTACCGAAGCGTCGTTCGCCAGGTGCACGGTGGGCAGGCACTGTGCCGTGGACGTGGTCTGTAGACCGAGCGACATAGCGCAACCTGGTTGGCCCACGTGTCGCAATGACGTCATGCTGACATCATCCGGTCCACGAGTACAGTACCTCGAGTCCACGGTGGACCAGAGAAATTTTGTGGACCAGGTCCATGCGCCGAAGCCACGTGTTAGCATCTGGTTGGTCCATGTGTCGCTTGCGCAATAATGCGGTTTTTCTTTATAAAAATAATTCTGGAAATTTGGAATTTCTATTTTCAGTATTTCCAGAATTTATTCAAACTTTGAATAGCTATAACTTTTGCATATGAACTCGGATTTTAGTGATTCAAATTTCTAAAAATTTGTAAAATCAAGATATATTTAATGGTGAATTTTATTTTATTTTTGGAATTTTTCTACTCTCTGTTTTGATGTTTACTTGCTATTCTTGCCTCGATTCACGTAGACGTTGCTTTGTTCGATAACCTGGAGGAGAATTCAATGCTTCAAGACCCAAGTCCAAAGCAGGATCAAGACTTATTCTAAGGCAAGTTGGGCATTGATCATATTGTACCTAGTTTTACAAATTTTCTATATTGTCTTTAAACTATTGCATATTATTTTGTGTGTACAAATAATTTTGATTACTTTGGGATCTAGTTAGCGTGCCTAAAGTTGAATTATTCACCCTACCTTGTCAATTGTATGCCATAATCTAATTGTCAACCTAGGATGGTTAAATTACTAGTTGGTTAATATTAGCAATCAACATGGGTTGGTTAGACCGTGTTAGTCTGCTTAGCCATGCCACGTACCTGTCACACATTTGAAATGAGTAAATTTTGACTAATGGAAAATGAAATAATGTTTTGAACTTGTGTGTCATGTGTGGTCACACAGTGATGTCGAGTTGTAGTGGCGGGGAGGTCACACAACAAGATCGAATTGTTGATGGCACGTGGTGCTCGGTAATCAACTGGGGTGGGAATGATTTTAAATTGGGGCAAGTGGTAAGGGGCAGTGTGCCAAGGTGGGCCATGAATGGCAGGGCGTATGTGGAAGTCTTGCCTTAGTCACCCTAAGGAATTAACCTTGCAAGCCTTTGACCTGAGTCTTTCTTGCAACCACATGTCTAGAATGGGACAGCCTAGCTGACTAATTTGTGATGTTTAGATTTCGGTACTGTCGTGGTGATTAGTGAGTCCCGAGTGTACGGATTAACTCACATGGCGTAAGAGGGGGGCCCTATTGTGGTGGTTTAACCCTTCAGTGTTGAAACCTTAGCGAGCAGTACTGGGTCTAAATGGAGCATTGTAAAGGCTTTGTTACAATCACTCGTCTTGGTGGTGTTTGGTTGTATCATGTGGGTAAAGTGCATAACCTCTGCAGAGTGTATAATCTATTCAAATAGCCGTGTTCACGGTATTGCGCAATGCTCAGAAATTACAGTCAAGGGTTAAACTTTTGATTAATAAAACCTGGAGGGGATGGCGGTTCGCCATTGTAAATTGAAAGAAAGAATAGGAGTTAAACCATGTTACTTGAGAAATGTTGCAAGATATTTATATTGATAGTTGTTTTACCGCTTTAAATCTAATTGCTGTATTCTTTATTAAATACGGCTTTGCTGCAAATTAGCCTTGTTAGTCATTCCTTTGGAACAAGCCTTGCATTTAGTTATGGTAGAATTGCATATTGTGCACAACTTGCTGAGTGCTTTATGTACTCACCCCAACATAAAAAACCTCAGAAGATGAAGAGGATATCCTTGTTCCGGAGGAGGAGTACCAAGATGATGCGAATGCTTAGGGTTCGAACCTCGTCAGTTGCCTGTGGTGAACTGGAGAGCTGCTACGCTTATTTTTATTTCCGCTGTTGCATATTTCTATTTTTGTCTAAGCCCTGCGTGGCAATAATCATGTAAGACACAACAGTTACTACTAAATAATGGAACTATTATCTTATTCCACTATTTGTGATTGTGATAATATCTATGATGAGCCTGTGTGCACTAGCGTGACCCTGGACTAGTGCGGTATACACAGAGGGTCCAGATTTGCATATTCGGGTCCCGACAACTCATACATGGCAGATCCCCCAAAGATGTGCGCCAGCTTGTGATTAACCCCGTGGTATTCGGGCTCATTGTCTTGGGGCTTCTCTTTGGCTTGCTCGATCCCGCGCTCGGTGAGGGCAGCTTTGAGCTTCTCCTGGACCTTCTTGCTCATCACTTGGCATTCGTTGAAGTCGTGTTTGTTTGTGTGATGGATTGGGAGTATTTGCCTCCTCCACAGCTTCGACCCTTGTTGTCGCTGATATTGCGCACTCGGCCTTATCGTCGCCAGACTTGGGGTCGTCTATATGATCTCGAGCTTCGGCACATATAGCGTATTTATCTGCCCACTCAAAATGCTCCTTGGTGGTTCTGATTTTTTGAGTGGACAGCTTTCCCTTCAACTCCCTATCCTTGACGCCGTTCTCGAAGGCAACTATGACCACCTCATCCGAGAAGTCAGGGATTGAGTTGCGCTTATCGCTGATGCGTCGGATGAAGCTGCGCAACGACTCCCCTGGCTTTTGTATTATCCGATGCAAGTCGCTACGCGTTTTGGGGTGTTCATACGTGCCCTGAAAGTTGGCGATTAACTGAGCCCACAACTCTGCCCACGATGATATCGATTGAGGTGGGAGGTTGAGTAACCAAGATCTCGCCGCACCATCTAGGGTGGTCAGCAAGTAATTGGCCACTATCTTCTCATTTCCTCCGGTAGCCCTCATGACTGTCATATAAATCTGCAGCCACTCGATGGGGTTGATCTTGTCTGAGTACTTCTCGACGGGGCTTGACTTGAACTTGTCCGGCCATCTAACTGTGTGTAGCTCGGGGGGTGAAAGCCTTGCACCCTTCATCGACGTCCTTGGGGGTCGCCTGTCGCAGACCTTGTCATTCTCCTTATCGAGGAGGGAACTTGCGCCATACCGGTAAGCGGCCCCTTAAAGGTGGAGATTCGCCCTATAGAGCCTGGCGTGCGGGACATTGGTCTCTCGAAGATGGGGACTCGTTTTCTTGTCACTCGCGGTCTTCCTGGTCGCGTTCTTCCCTTCGATCACGAAGGACGTCACGCAAATCCCGTCGATCGTGAGGAATACGATCTCGAAGATCCTCGGGACGTCTCCGATGGGGGTTGGAACGAACTGTCTTGGAAGCGCGATGGTTAGAGCTAGCCACCACCAATCTTGCTGCTCGATGACGATCGTGGGATGGTCCCGGCAGCTGGCTTCTGGCGCCTTGTTGACTGGGGCGTTCGGACCTCAAGTTGGCTGCTCAAGCAGTCTGAGCTTGCGCTGCATCGAGTAGTGTTTTCATCTGATCGAACACTGGAGTCATCGGGTTGCTCAAATCCAGTGGCGGAAGGGATCTCAGCAGCATGTGAGTGCACTGGACATTTGCCTCAGGGGTGCTGAAGATGACGCTGTTGTGGCTCTAGCAGGACGCTGCTCCCGAGGCACGACTGGGCACTTCGCTGTGGTTGTGTTGTCGAGGGATTTGTTGTCCCTAAAGATCCGGCGCCTGTGGGTGGGGCGTCGTTGGATCATCGAGATCAAGTTGCTTCGATAGGTTGGCCACGATCCCGGATGTGCCCGCGGCTGCCAGACCTCGCCGATGATCTGTAGTATTGGGAGCAACAGCGTTTGCGGCCGCTTGGGCTGCAGCCGTCACCGCTGTATGATCTTGAGGCATGTACGGAGGGATCTTGTGTCCCTGACCCCCTGTGGTGTCTACCACTGGATTCTTTTCTTGGAAATTGTCAGCAGTAGCACCGTTGTTGTTCCTGGCCATGAACACGCATCGATCTATTCGGCTACTATTCTGGCTGTTGCGGCTGTCACTTTCGCTATCGCTCTCTGTCTCGATGTACCTGAGAACGTTGGGTTCCATAGGGTCGAAGTCTATAAAACTCACCTCTCGGTGTGGATCCCAAGAGCGGGACTCGGTGAAGTCGACGTGCATTAGATCTCCGCCTGGTCCCCATTGATAGAGCATGGTTCCGAAGGCAATCGCCGATCCAACTGTGGATGCTTGGTCGGTGACGGTGATCGAGGGGAAATTGTCGCCGGAGTTATCGATGGAGAATCCGATGTGAGCGCGCACTGAAGACATGCTTGATCTACAAAAAATAGTTGAAGCCCCTACCAGGCGCGCCAACTGTCCAAGGTCAGAATTTCGACAATAAACTTATGATCACGGGTACCTCGATATCAGAGTTAAGCACGAAGATAGCGGCACACGATGTATACAGGTTCGGGCCCCTGGATGGAGTAATACCGTGCGGATGATGTATGTATTTGGTGTATCGATTACAGAGCGAGTTGTCTAGCCCTAGTTACAATGAAGATTGGATCTAAGCAATGGCTAAACTATGGCTGGAGGTTGACGAAGCGTGGTCCGTCGGCTCCTGGTTGCTCTGCGTCTTCAAAAAGCTCTCTCTAAAAGTCTTATTTCCCCCTCTTGAGAATACCTACCCCTGGCCTTATATAGTCGGGGTAGCCCTGCCTCAAGTTGAGTTGTAGTCGGTTTGGGATACCATATCATAGCCGATGAGGAGTCCATCGTCGCGTGATCTTCGCAGCATATCAAAACTTCCCTGGATATCAGGCGTACTCGAGTCGGTTTCCTCGTAACGGGAAAGTGATTGAGTCCTTCGTATTATGGAGATATCCCCTCCGCTTATATCTTATCCCATAGAATCGAACCTGTGATATCCGGAGTTTCTAGATGCTTGCTTGAGCATATATGGTATAGTCTTCGTATTTCCAGTACGTACTCATACCCCATATTTAGATATTCGACAGGATGAACTCTGAATCCTAGTTGTCCAAATAAGGTTGAACTCTAACTCTATGTGGGCGAATCCGAATCTATTTTTTGCTGTCTTCTACTATATATTTGGTACCCCTTTGTGAATCAATCTAATAAAAAGAGGACAGTTTTTGCTTCCCTATATTGTGTGTTTTCTGTGATTGTTCTTACTTTATGATCTACGTATTGTGTTTGATCAACGGTGGATCACGAACCACCGTTTTACAACCAAGGATTGAAATCTCGATTTCGCTCTAAATATCGTCTGTGATCGGAGGACGAAATTTCGGTGAGATCTCAGAAATTTAAATAAATTCCAGTTTAAATGCAAAAACAGAATTTGAATTCCGGTTTTGTAGCCAACGGTATGCCCGAGATCTCGCCAATTTTGCTGATATCTCGACAAAATTTGGCGCCTTGAAATCTAATCGAAATTAAGTCAAAAATATTTGAAATTGTTTTTGGAGATCACTGATACATTGTTGATGTTTCCATAAAAATTTTAGATAATTATGAATCCTGTGGTATTTTTAAAAATTCAAACATTATTACTGTCATAATAAAACGCTGACTGGCAATTTTGAAACGAATGAGAAATTGGACAAACACGTTAGAAATATTTGTAATTTTTTTGTGAATGATTCTATCATATCAGTAATCTTTCCATAAAATTTTCAGGTGATCGTGAAGCTCGAGGGATTTTCAAAAAATTCGAAGAGCGGTGATGTCTTGATGGAAAATGGTTGAAAGTACATTAGAAAATTTTGAAATTTTTATTGGATGATTGTGATGCATCATTAACCATGCCATAAAATTTTTAGATGATTATCAGTTTGTGAAGTTAGAAATTTTGGCAACATTTTGACTGAAATTCGAATTTAGAGGGTCACAATTGCAGACAATCAATGTATATTTGCATGACAATTAATAGGCATGAAATAAAATCGACACATATGACAATTTATCCCATATTTGCATCACATTAAAATCAATGTCTATTTGCATCACGTACCTACGAGTAGTAGTACGCCTATGGTGCAAACTTCACCTCCGTGTTGTCGACAATGACCTCGTGATGCCTCTTTTCATGTTGTTGCTTGTATTCTTCCCAGTTCATATCCCGCGGTAGCCAGACAGACTTCCAATGTTCGTAATGAAACATCTAGCCGGTATAATTCTCGGACTGGTAAAGGTACCTAACACTGACAGATGAGTGTCGTGCATACGGATCAGCGTTTGGATCAATGTAGTCAAATGGCCAAGAGATGCTAGATCCATCATAACTCTGTCTGTAACCGTACCCACCCTGATCCCTTCCATAGGGTATTGAACCGTACCCGCTATGCTCAGTTGGGAAACCCAAATGGCTGAAAGATTGGCTGCTACACCATGAGCCTGCGTCATAATGTGGCTGTGTTGCCTGTCGCCCACCCGCACCATTCGACACGCCCTTCCCCTTACTACGGGTCTGCCTCTGTGAGCCCCTCCTCGAGGGGCTAATCCCCTGTTGTGATCCTGGCGGTGATTGTGGCTATGAATGGAGACGCATAGTATATTGGCCAATTTCTGTCCCATCATCGCTGGGAGAGTCTGTCTTAGTCGCTGAGCTACTACTAAGGCACTGCTCATTATCATCAGGTGTATTCGTCTCATCATCACTGCCGATAACAGACTCATCATCAGTGTAACACCCTAATTTTTGCTCTAATTTGAATTTTGAAGTATTTTTGATTTTTCTTGTGAATTTTTGGGAATTTATTTAAGTTAATTTGGATTTATTCAAATAGAACTTTTCTTGAAAACAATTAAATAATGGAAAAGTTTTTGCAAAGTTTTATTGCAAATATTTTAATAGAGTTCCAAACATCTCAAAGTAATTTCTGGAATTTTTTCTGGAATTTTTCTGCTATTTTAAAAGCTCCAAATGATTTAATTGAATTTCTAGAATTATTTTAAATGTGAAATGTTTTAAAAATCACATGAACAGTAATGGGCCGAGCCCATTACTGTGCGTGTCGTCGGTCCAACCGCGCCGAAACCCTAGCGCCGCCCAGCCAAGCCGTCCGATCCGGATCGAACGCCTGTGAGTGTGCCACATCGCCGCGACGCGCTGAGCCTTCGGATCGTCGCCGACGGACGCGCGGGATTGCGCCACGTCGGTCGTCTTCGCGAGATCACCGGAGCTAATGCCGCCGACCGTTTCCGCTCGTTTCGCCGCCTGTAGCGCGCACGTCGAGGCCCCTTTAAGTGCACCGAATAGCGCGTCCGGCAGAGCTCCTTCGCAAGTCTTTTGACTCCTCGCCGCGCACGCCGAGACCTCTCTAGCGCTGAGCGAAGCTCGCCAGAAGTTGCGTCTTTGTGCCGCCGTTGTTTTGCTTCCTCTCGCCGCCGTCGCCGCTTTCGCCGTGCTCGACCCGCTCCGAAGTTCACCAAGCAAGACGATCGAGTGGACCACTTCTTCTCGCGAGAAGCCTCAGCAGCCGTCATCGAGGTCATCTTCCCGACTCCGCAACCTTCGCTTCTTCGCGCCGTCAACCTCGTCGAACCGCGCCGACCGTCCCAATTTGCATCGTTGGGTTCGTGAGTCCGTAGCCTCCATCTCTGTAGATGTTTAGATTGAATCGTGGCCGCTGGATCTTGATGTGTACGGCTTGGATTAGATCTAGTTTCGCGATATGTTTTTGTCTTAGCCGTTGGATCGTTAGTGGATGCGTAGGATTGAGCCACGCCGCGCCATGAGCAAGAAACCGCCGGTACCGTGAGGCCGTTAGATTAGATCTAAACGGTAGAGATTGGATCTGATTTTGCCCTAAGGATCCGCGCCGCTCGATTTGAACGCGCGGCGGAGATGGCACCGCACCCTCGCCAAATCACGTGTTGACGCTGGGCATTTTGATCGGGCGAGACCGATCCACCGTCGATTTCGGGCGCATTGTCGCGATTGCGCGCGTGTCGCCGCATGAACCGAGACGCCGCAGCGGCGGCGCGGCGGCCGCCGTTGATCTGGCGCGCCGCTGGATGTGCGACGCGTGGAGGCGTGGAGTGCGGCGCCGCCGAACCGCGGGGTGAGATCCGACCGCTGGATGAGCGAAGCGGTGCGGATCTTGCCGCGTGTCGCGTCGGGATTGGTCGCGATCGTCGCCGACGCCACGGCTTGCGCCACCCGGTGCATGAGCACAAGTCTTTGCCATCCACGGTGGACCGAGCCGAACCGTGGACCCAAATTTATGAATCAAGCAACGTGGCGGCACTAGAGGTCGCCACGTGTCGTCTTGACGCCAACAATGACGCCATAAATATTTTTATATATAAAATATTTCGACCAAATTCATTTCTGTGCTGACGCCATCATGACGCGATGTCGACGCCATTTATGCGAAATTCCAGTATAAAAATAATTCAGAAAAATCGTATTTTCTTAATTTCTGTGTTTTCGATTTTATTCAAACTTCAAATGACTATAACTTTTGCATTTTAACTCGGATTTGGGTGATTCAAATTTCTAAAAATTCATAAAATTATGAGCTATTTAATGGTGAATTTTATTTGAATTTTTGAGGTCATCTAGTCTTCTGTATTAACTATTTATTGTATCTTTTGTTTGTACGCCAGAGACGCAAATTTGTCGGAAAGTTTCGAGGAAGAATTCGTCGCTCAAGACCAAGCTTCTAACACGACCAGCAACTCTTTGAAGGCAAGTGATGCTTTGATCATTTTGATCCCAGATTTTAAAATGTAATTTATGCTTTGAAACTATGCATGCTAATTATTTAAAATGAATTTAAATTAATTTGGGATAATGTAGTTAATCAACCCATTTTGTTATGCCACCTTGAATTATTACTTGTATGCCCTAAATCATTGTCACCCTAAGTTTGATTATATTAGTTGGATGTTAATATTGTGCCAACACGGAGGCTAGACCGTGAGTAGATGCTTAGCCTTGCAAATAGTCATGAATGATCTTTCGGAGAAATGCTACAAAATTGACTAATGGAATATTGAATGTATTTTGAAAGTGGTGTGATGATGCCACATGATGATATGGAAGTATGGTGACTGTGTGGTTCCATATTGATGTTGAGTTATTGCCGCATGTGTTGCACAATAATCAATGGGGTGGGAAATGTTTTAGATCGGGCAAGTGGCAAGAGGCTATGTGCACTGTGGGCCTGTGTGGCGATGGGTTGATGAGTGATGTGAGTCTGTGCCACATTGGGCCGTGTGCCACTGTTGAGTGTTGGAAGCCTTGCCTTGGTCGGCTTAAGGACTTCACCTTGCAAGCCTTTGATCCGAGTCACCCGCACAACCACATGTCCGATATGGGATGCACCTAGTTGACTAGGGTTCGATATCTTTCCTCCGATACTGGGGTGACAAGACACAGGGTGTATCTGTATGGGGAGCGCACTGCTACGGCTTGGTGCCCATCCAACGGTGATTGGCCGGTCCTATACTTCGCTCTGTGTGAGGAAGTGATAGTGAAGGCAATCTGAGAGGTTCTTTGGTTAAGGTAGAGGTTCTGAAAAGCTTTGTTGCGGATAATCACTGTGTGGTGAGCGGTCAGATCTTGTGGGTAAAGTGTACAACCTCTGCAGAGTGTCAAAACTATTCAATAGCCGTGCTCACGAATTGAGCATTGCTCGGGATTACTGATCAAGGGTAGATTTTCATAAACAAAACATGGAAGGGGTGGCTGTGCCAAGTGTTAAAATGAATCATAAGGTGTGTGTCGGAAACCTCATGGAAAAACCATTTGAAATTATTATTACGTATAATCGTTTCTATCGCTTTAATCTAACTAAGATATTGGTTAAAAATGTCGCTTGATGCAAAAGAACCATTTAAGCCAATCCTTTGGAACAAGATCTCGCATATAGTAATAGTGCCGCATTCTGCATTACTTGTTGAGTGCCTTGTGTACTCACCCCACCTTGCTTTCAACCCCAACATCGCTGGAGGAGACTACACCGGTTTGGGAGGAGGAGTACATCGAGGACACGATGAACTAGGGGCAAGCCACTGGTTGCTCGTGGCAAGATGAAGGCTTCCACGACCTTTTTTTATGTTCCATTGCTATTTCTTTACTTTGAATAATGTAAGCCTGTGTGGTCGACCTATCTCGTAAGGAGACCATAAGGTCGCATAACCTCGGTTTATATACATGTTTGCACTATTTATTCTTATATCTTCGTGAATGTCTGTGATGTGCAACCCTGTATGACTGTGTGTGCTAACGTGATCCTGGACTGGCACAGAATACACAGAGGGTCCGGATTTGCGGGTTCGGGTCTCGACAGAGGTGGTATCAGAGCAGGTTGACTGTAGGCCTTGACCCTAGTTTGGTTGTGCCTAGGAGGGTGAAAACTATTTTCTAAAGACCTAATCAACTTGAGCAAGAATGTCAAAGAAATCTCGACTTATCTCTTCTCCCTTATTCATACCTATGCTGAATTTTTATTATTCTCTATTTAATTTAAACAAGGTTTGTTTTGGCAGATGAGGATGATCCATACCTATGGAGAGCGCACCGGAGGATACGCCGCAGAGTTATGGCGTATGATGCAGTTGCTCGGAGGTTTTGACAGACCACTGTATCGAGAGGCTTCGGTGGTACGGGCAAGACTTGACGTCGCCTGGGATGTCAAGATCACAGTGTATGCTCGGGAAAGGACGAGGGCGAGCCGTCCTATCTACATTACGGTCAGGAGGTCTTCTTTTGAGGCCGGAATCCAGGAGACGGCGCGACAGGCGATGCGGCAGATTGCCCGCACCTACTCCGCAGAGTTGGAGGGCACCGTCTTTCGTCACCATCCGCGTCGGGACAACCATTTTGACAGGATGGAGCTCGTGGAGGAGGACGCCACTATCACCCACCTGGCGAGGTACGCCATCGCCAGAGGACGCCTTGGACGAGACACCCAGAGTCTGCAGAGGACCCGCGCCGAGGTCACGGAGGCAAGGATCCAACATGGAGGGCTTAGCTCACTCCATGCGTAAGATCCAGAGTTGGAGATGGCTCAGATGGACCCGAGCCCGAGCGATCCCCGAGTTACACGATCCAGATCCGGAGGAGCCAGAGCAGAGGCACCAAAGGCCGAGCAGCAGCCTCGGGACCACAGGACCAGAGTCGATGGGGTCTTTTGCACCACCGCAGAGGTCACCAGACCAGATTCGCCCGATGCTAGAGCACCCACTGTATGCTCCGGGAGCCGCAATGGGTTGGCTCGATGAGTGATTGAGTCTAGTAGAGTATAGTGTCGAGACTCAAGGTTGAGTCGCGTCTTTTCTTCGTGAGTCACCATTAGGTGTGAGTCGTCATGGGTTCCTATGTTTGCTTACTTGTTTTGGTTGTGAGTGTCTCAGATGCGTTGCATTGCCCTTAGGCACTTGTGAGCAACCATACAGCCTTTATATTATATCAATAAAGTGGCTAAATAATTTAAGTTACACTGCTTCCCCACATAAGTTATTTTACTTGTCATGCTTTCTTCTTTTCTTAACCTTGGAAGCTTGCAATGATGGTGAGGACACGTGGAAATGTTGGAGCCAATGAAGTGGAGCTAACTGCATGATAACTGTAATGAAGAGCCGATTCCTCAACCGCCGCAGTCGATATGCAAAACCCGGGAGCCTTCTTGATCGCCTGCACTCAACTTATGAGCACAATGGTTCAAACCATGCAGCAGATATCCAACCAAGCTGCTGCGAATGTTCAACCTGGGGTAACCATGGACCACACCCTACTCAAGGTTGTCGGAGTTTATGAGAACCCGCCCACCTACCTTCTCAGCAACGCCAATCCACTCGGAGGCGACGATTGGCTAAGGACAATTGAAAGGAAGCCGCACATTACCCAAAGGTGTAGGACATGAGAGGGTACTCTATGCCTCTCATCAACTCAAGGAACCGCCGCAATGGTGGGAAAACTTCGCAGCGCTCATGAGGACCCACAGAGTATCACGTGGGAGGAATTCACCTCGACTTTCCGCCAGCACCATGTACCCGAGGGTATCATGGATCTCAAAAGGAGGAATTCAAGCTCAAACAGGTGGCCGCCAAGTGTCGACATACGAACAAGTTCACCTAACCGCACGCTACGCACCGAGGACGTGGCTATGGATAAAGCCGCATAATCCCGCTTCATGAAGGGATTGAATGCGAGGTTGCAGTGGGACCGATCACCCACACATTCCTCGACTTCCAAGAGCTAGTTAACAAAGCTCTTATATTAGAGGACAAGCGCCGAGAGCCGGATGACAACAGAAGCGCAGAATGGCACAACAAGGAGGTCGCTGTGGCAGCAGAGGCAGAGGACGGCACTCAACAGCTCATCCGGCACACCCCAGAGGAAATGATAGGGTACCACCGCCGCAAATCGCTCGATGGGTCGAAATGTTCGATCTCGGCCCGAGTAGCACGATCGAGGAACCTCTCGTGCAAGTGGGAAGACGCTGCTATCATTGCAATGAAATGGGGCATTTTGCCAATAATTGCCCCAAGAAGGAGGTGTCACCCCGTCCGCTTTAACTGGGAACACACCGCAAGAACTCCGCGCTAATCGAGAACCGCGGGCATCAATAAAGAAGAACTCCATCCCAAGGAACTGCACGAGGACGAGTCAACCACATTACGACGGATGAAGTGCGTAACGCCACGGATGTTGTAATCGGTAAGTTCCTAGTAAACTCGATCACCATCGCTTTATTTGATTCCGAGCCGCATTCTTTTATTTCCGAGATTTTGCTGTTCAAAATGATATGGAAATAGTGAATCTTAAATGTGTGCTCATAGTCCAATCTCGGATCGTAACTCCGATCTAAAGTAGGATGTTCGGGGTAAGGCTAATAATTAATGGGGTTGAGTTCCTAGCTAACTTAATCGCCCTTAATACCCAAACCTTGGATGTTATCCTCGAATGGATTAGTTAACCAAACACAAGGCAAGGCCGGACTACGGAATAAGAGTCATATCGGCCGAGAGCCCGATGGAAAGAAGATTGAGTTTGAAGCAAAATCGGTGCGGGATGGACAATTGATGGTCAACAAGATGAAGATCGCCACCTTAGAGGAAGTGCCCATAGTCAATGAATATCCTGACGTTTTCCTAAGATTTACCCGAATGCCGCCAGATAGAGATATCGAGTTCGTGATAGAGCTGGTTCGTGGACAGCCCCATAGCTAAGAGACCTTACAGGATGTCCACAGAGGAATTGGTGGAAATGAAGAAACAAATTGAAGAGTGCTGAAAAGGGATTTATAAGACCTAGTTCATCGCCATGGGGAGCACTGCCTTATTCGTCAAGAAGAAGGACGGAGTTTTAGGATGTGTATAGACTATCGCGCACTCAATGATGTGACGATAAAGAATAAGTATCCTCTACCCAGATCGATGATTTGTTTGACCGCTTAAGAGGAGCAGAGTCTTCTCAAAATTGATCTCCGATCGGATACCATCAATTGAAGATCCGATCGAGGATATTCAAGACCGCATTTTCGTCAAGATATGGACACTACGAGTTTACAAATGATGTCCTTTGGTTTGACAAATGCACCAAAGATATTTTATGAACTTAATGAATAAGGTTTTTATGGAATACTTGGACAAGTTCGTCGTCGATTCATAGATGATATCCTTATCTATTCCAAGACGAGAGAAGAGCACGAGAGCATTTGAGGCTAGTCCTTGAAAAGTTGAGAGAGCAACAGCTTGTTTGCAAAATTTAGCAAATGTGATTTACGGAAGAATAAGGTTGAATTTCTTGGTCACATAATGACTGCAGCAGAGTTGCGGTAGATCCAAAGAAAGTGGAGACGGTTCGCATTGGGAGCAACCCAAGTCGGTAACCCAAACCGTAGTTTCCTTGGAATGGCGGGTATTACCGTCGATTCATCGAAGGATTCTCTACGATTGCGAGACCTCTTACGCAATTGTTGAAAAGGAAAGGAAATTCCTATGGACACCGAGTGTGGGAAGAGTTTTCGTGAGTTGAAGAAAAGATTAACATCGGCACTGTACTAGTTTTACCCGACGCTCATCAAGACTTTGACATCTTTTGTGATGCATCGCGTCGTGGATTGGGATGCGTGTTGATGCAAAATAGGAAGGTAATTGCCTATGCATCGAGGCAATTGAGACCACATGAGGAGAACTATCCGACTCATGATTTGGAATTAGCCAGAGTGCATGCACTAAAGATATGGCGTCATCATCTCATCGAAATAGATGTGAAGTGTATACAGATCATAAAAGTCTTAAGTATATCTTTACGCAAGTGACCTAAATATGAGGCAAAGAAGATGGTTAGAGTTAATCAAGGATTATAATATAGGAATTCACTACCATCCCGGTAAAGCCAACGAGTGGTAGACGCTTGAGCGTAAAGAACCACAAGTGTTAATATGCCGATGGAAACAAGTCAGCGGAATTGTGTAAGGATTTTAAATTAGAATCGAAATGGTACGGTATGATTCCTAGCAACTTTGGAAGTAAGGCTTACCTCGAAGATCGATCAAGGAAGGGCGTAAAGATGATGATAAGATCAAAAGGATTAAGGGCAAAATGGATGAAGGCAAAGCAAAAGATTTCAAACCGATGAACAAGGTACTATGTGGTTTAAAGGGCGCATTTGTGTACCGAACAAAAGGAGTTGAAGCGCTTAATTCTAGAGGAGGCTCATGACTCGGATACTCAATTCATCCAGAAGTGCGAAAATGTATCAAGATTTAAAGGAAAGATTTTGGTGGCCAAGCATGAAACGAGAAGTCGCGAATATGTTGCATTATGTGACATATGCCAAAGAGTCAAAGCTATGCACCAAAGACCAGCAGGCTATTACAACCCTTAAAGATACCGAATGGAAATGGGAAGAAATTGGTATGGATTTCATAACCGGATTACCTGTAACGCAAAGTGGATATGATTCCATATGGGTCATAGTGGATCGCCTAACCAAAGTGGCACATTTCATACCGGTGAAGACCACTTATTCCGAGACCGCTAGCGTAACTTTATATGGCACGGATCGCTCGCTTGCACGGAGTATCAAGAAGAGAGTATCGATGAGGTACCCAATTTACCTCCGCATTTTGGGGTAAGCTACATGAGGCAATGGGGACTCGCTTGAACTTCAAGATGACCTACCATCCGCAGCGGATGGTCAAACCGAGAGGGTTAACCGATATTAGAGGATATGTTGAGGGCATGTGCCTTAGCATATTCCAACTCATGGGACAAGTGTTTGCCTTATGCCGAGTTTAGTTACAACAACAGCTTATCAAGCAAGTTTACGGATGTCTCCATTTGAAGCTTTGTATGGTCGGTCCCGTCGAACACCATTGAATTGGAATGACACAGCGAACGACACGCCTTTGGACCGTACATTCTTCAGAAGCGGAAGAACAGATCGCCCTGATCAGGGAAAGATTGAAGATTGCACAATCAAGGCAGAAGAGTTATGCTGACAACCGTCGCAGGGAACTGAGCTTTGAACCCGAAGATTTTGTGTACCTTAGAGTCACACCTCTCAAAGGAGTCGAGGTTCCATGCAAAGGGAAACTCGCACCCGTGATACGCGGACCATTCAAGATCTTGAGCCGCAGAGGTGAAGTTGCTTATCGCTTGAGTTACCACGCTCTTTGGCAGGAGTGCATGATGTATTTCATGTATCACAACTGAAGAAGTGTCTTCGAGTACCGGAGGAGCAAACACCTTTGGAGGCAATTGATCTGCAGGAAGATCTGACTTACAAAGAACATCCGATGAAGATTCTGGACGTAATGGACAGAGAGACAAGGAACAAGTCAACACGTTTCTGCAGAATTCAATGGAGTAACCATTCGGAAAGTGAAGCCACGTGGGAACGCGAAGAAGACTCAAGAAGGAGTTTCTAACCTATTTCTATAGATGACCTCGAATCGGGGACGAGATTCGCTATGGGGAGGTTTGTAACACCCTAATTTTTGCTCTAATTTGAATTTTGAAGTATTTTTGATTTTTCTTGTGAATTTTTGGGAATTTATTTAAGTTAATTTGGATTTATTCAAATAGAACTTTTCTTGAAAACAATTAAATAATGGAAAAGTGTTTGCAAAGTTTTATTGCAAATATTTTAATGGAGTTCCAAACATCTCAAAGTAATTTCTGGAATTTTTCTGCTATTTTAAAAGCTCCAAATGATTTAATTGAATTTCTAGAATTATTTTAAATGTGAAATGTTTTAAAATCACATGAACAAGAATGGGCCGAGCCCATTATCTTGTGCGTGTCGTCGGCCCAACCGCGCCGAAACCCTAGCGCCGCCCAGCCAAGCCGTCCGATCCGGATCGAACGCCTGTGAGTGTGCCACGTCGCCCGCACGCGTGAGCCTTCGGATCGTCGCCGACGGACGCACGGATTGCGCCACGCCGGTCGTCTTCGCGAGATCACGGAGCTAATGCCGCCGACCGCTTCGCTCGTTCGCCGCCAGAGCGCGCACGCCGAGGCCCCTTTAAGTGCACCGGTAGCGCGTCCGGCAGAGCTCCTTCGCGCGTCTTTTGACTCGCGACGCACGCCGAGACCCTCTCTAGCGCTGAGCGAGCTCGCCAGAAGTTGCGTCTTTGTGCTGCCGTTGTTTTGCTTCCTCTCGCCGCCGTCCGTCGCTTTCGCGCGTGCTCGACCCGCTCCGAGTTCACCAAGCAAGACGATCGAGTGGACCACTTCTTCTCGCCGGAGAAGCCCCGCAGCCGCCGCCGAGGTCATCTTCCCGACTCGGCAACCTTCGCTTCTTCGCCGCCGTCAACCTCGTCGAACCGCGCCACCGTCCGATTTGCATCGTTGGGTTACGGTGAGTCCGTAGCCTCCATCTCTGTAGATGTTTAGATTGAATCGTGGCCGTTGGATCTTGATGTGTACGGCTTGGATTAGATCTAGTTTCGCGATATGTTTTTGTCTTAGCCGTTGGATCGTTAGTGGATGCGTAGGATTGAGCCACGTCGCGCCATGAGCGAGAAACCGCCGGTACCGTGAGGCGTTAGATTAGATCTAAACGGTAGAGATTGGATCTGATTTTGCCCTAAGGATCCGCGCCGTTCGATTTGAACGTCGGGCGGAGATGGCACCGCACTCGCCAAATCACGTGTTGACGCGTGGGCATTTTGATCGGCGAGACCGATCCACCGCCGATTTCGGGCGCATCGTCGCGATTGCGCCGCGTGTCGCCGCATGAACCGAGACGTCGCAGCTGGCGGCGCGGTCTTGGCCGTTGGATCCGAGCGCCGTTGGATGTGCGACGCGTGGAGGCGTGGAGTCGCGGCGTCGCCGAATCAGCGGGGTGAGATCCGACCGTTGGATGAGCGGCGATGCGGATCTTGCCGCGTGTCGCGTCGGGATTGGTCGCAAGATCGTCGCCGACGCCACGGCTTGCGCTACCCGTGCATGAGCACAGTCTTTGCTAGTCCACGGTGGACCGAGCCGAACCGTGGACCCGACCCATGAATCAAAACAACGTGGCGGCACTAGAGGTCGCCACGTGTCGTGCTGACGTCAACAATGACGTCATAAATATTTTTATATATAAAAATATTTCGACCGAAATTCATTTCTGTGCTGACGTCATCATGACGCGATGCTGACGTCATTTATGCGAAATTCCAGTATAAAAATAATTCAGAAAAATCATATTTTCTTAATTTCGTATTTTGATTTTATTCAAACTTCAAATGACTATAACTTTTGCATTTTAACTCGGATTTGGGTGATTCAAATTTCTAAAAATTCATAAAATTATGAGCTATTTAATGGTGAATTTTATTTGAATTTTTGAGGTCATCTAGTCTTCTGTATTAGCTATTTATTGTATCTTTTGTTTGTACGCGTAGACGCAAATTTGTCGGAAAGTTTCGAGGAAGAATTCATCGCTCAAGACCAAGCTTCTGAACACGACCAGCAACTCTTTGAAGGCAAGTGATGCTTTGATCATTTTGATCCCAGATTTTAAAATGTAATTTATGCTTTGAAACTATGCATGCTAATTATTTAAAATGAATTTAAATTAATTTGGGATAATGTAGTTAATCAACCCATTTTGTTATGCCACCTTGAATTATTACTTGTATGCCCTAAATCATTGTCACCCTAAGTTTGATTATATTAGTTGGATGTTAATATTGTGCCAACACGGGAGGCTAGACCGTGAGTAGATGCTTAGCCTTGCAAATGAGTCATGAATGATCTTTCAGAGAAATGCTACAAAATTGACTAATGGAATATTGAATGTATTTTGAAAGTGGTGTGATGATGCCACATGATGATATGGAAGTATGGTGACTGTGTGGTTCCATATTGATGTTGAGTTATTCTTTGGCATGTGTTGCACAATAATCAATGGGGTGGGAAATGTTTTAGATCGGGGCAAGTGGCAAGAGGTCAGTGCTCGTGGGCCTGTGTGGCGATGGGTTGATGAGTGATGTGAGTCTGTGTGCCACATTGGGTCATGGTGCCATCGTTGAGTGTTGGAAGCCTTGCCTTGGTCGGCTTAAGGACTTCACCTTGCAAGCCTTTGATCCGAGTCACCGTACAACCACATGTCCGATATGGGATGCACCTAGTTGACTAGGGTTCGATATCTTTCCTCCGATACCTCGGGGTGACAGACACGGGGTGTATCTGTATGGGGAGCGTACTGCTACGGCTTGGTGCCCATCCAACGGTGATTGGCCGGTCCTATACTTGGCTCTGTGAGGGAAGTGATAGTGAAGGCAATCGAGAGGTTCTTTGGTTAAGGTAGAGGTTCTGAAAAGCTTTGTTGCGGACAATCACTGTGTGGTGGCGGTGTATCTTGTGGGTAAAGTGTACAACCTCTGCAGAGTGTCAAAACTATTCAATAGCCGTGCTCACGGAATTGAGCATTGCTCGGGATTACAATCAAGGGTAGATTTTCATAAACAAAACATGGAAGGGTGGTCATGTGCCAAGTGTTAAAAATGAACTATTAAGGGCAGTGTGTCGAAACCTCATGGAAAAACCATTTGAAATTATTATTACGTATAATCGTTCTCTTGCTTTAATCTAACTAAGATATTGGTTAAAAATGCGCTTGATGCAAAAGAACCATTTAAGCCAATCCTTTGGAACAAGATCTCGCATATAGTAATAGTCTTTGCATTCATGCATTACTTGTTGAGTGCCTTGTGTACTCACCCCACCTTGCTTTCAACCCCAACATCGGTGGAGGAGACTACACCGGTTGGGAGGAGGAGTACATCGAGGACACGATGAACTAGGGGCAAGCCCACCGGTTGCTGTGGCAAGATGAAGGCTTCCACGACCTTTTTTTTATGTTCATTGCTATTTCTTTACTTTGAATAATGTAAGCCTGTGTGGTGACCTATCTGTAAGGAGACCATAAGGTCGCATACAACTCGGTTTATATACATGTTTGCACTATTTATTCTTATATCTTCGTGAATGTCTGTGATGTGCAACCCTGTATGACTGTGTGTGCTAGCGTGATCCTGGACTGGCACAGAATACACAGAGGGTCCGGATTTGCGGGTTCGGGTCCCGACAATCAGCAGGAGGCTAGCTGCCCGATAACTTCTCCAATCCGCATAAAGCTCCTGCCAGCATGTCATCATCTGCGGTATCGTTGGAACGCTTTCTCTTCCCTTTGTGCGTGTCACTGACCATGTACTCAGCCCAATCTGGGAGATTCTTCCCACCTGTAGCCAATTGTAAGTAATATTAACACCGTTGTGTGGTTTCGACTTACAAGATTCACAAGTGGAATGAAAAACAATTACTTTGGTTAACTGTGGCCTTGTTCATCTCTTCCGGCGGGATGGAGTCTACCACGAATCTCGCTGGGAGAGGTGGGTCGATCCCATTGTCCTCGTCTAGTAGGGGCTCCCCATCAGACCTGGACGAGTCGAACCACTCTGCAATAGGGTCACTACTAGGATGCATCGCACCCTCAATGAGGCAATCGAGTGGGTCTTCGTTCTAAGTCTCGTGAGTTGTAGTGCATGAACACGAGCTGTTGGAGCTTTGCATAACTTAATCGGTTCCTGAGTTGCGTGTGCACTAAGGCAAATGTGCTCCAATTGCGCTCGCAACCACTCGACGATGCGCACTGCGACACCAACCGCAAGGCGTACTTCTGCAAAGCTAGCGTCTTATTCCCAAACGCCATTCACCATTGAGCTGCAGGCATATGGCAAAAGGAAAGTACGTCACTCGGTTGAAAACAACAACGTAAAAATAACTGAAATTATGTACTTACCTTTCGTCATGCGGTCATCAACGGCGCTAGACTGTGCAAGCTGGGTGGCAAACCGTCCCTCCTAAGACGGTATACATCAGTTTCATGTATAGCCTGTACCTCGGTACCGTCGTCATCAGCTATAATGTCTAGTGCAGTAGAGAGCGCTCCCATGTACCTCAGAGTGCTGCATATATTGTACGAGAACTGAGATCGTGGGTCAAGCATACAGGCTGCAATGGACAAATCATTGTATAGTTAGCGAATATTGCATAGTTAGCATAACAGAACTGAACATATTAATTTCACTGACCTGCTTGCACGAATATAGTTTCCCTTATTTCGGTAAACCTCTTTTCCAGGACGTGCAAGAATATCTTGTAATGCTCTCCGTGTTCCCGCAAGTGGTTGTTATACTCATTTCGCACGATCGCATACTACATCATGACACCACTGATCGTTGGTAACTTGTCTTGATCTGCGAACCTTAACATGTTGTACAAGTGTTCTACAGCCAAGACGGTCCTATCCATCCACTCCCAAAACTCCCTGCTTAGGAGGTGGTCGTATGCATACTTGCTCTCCTCCATCGCAGCCCACCTGCTACCTGTCCAATCAGGATGTGTCATCTACTGCTGGAACTGCTACTTTTTTGTGGAAGCTATCTAGGAAAACAAAGGTCGTGCCAAACCTAGTAGCATTTGACCTCATCAACTCTCCCCCAATATGTTACCGCATCTGTGCGTGCAGATTTTTGTGGTTGTACATGAATCTGCAAATAATCTTGGTCTGTCCCACAACCTGTTTGATTTCTGGGACATTACACACGTCTTTCAGCATAAGATTCACAGTGTGTGCTAAGCATGGATGCCATATAATCTGTGGGTACTGCACTCGTAACATCTGGCATGCTTTCTTGAAGTTGGCATCGTTGTCAGTAACTACCTACACAACGTGCTCTGCCTCAATATCCTCGGCCACGACCTTTGTTATCTCGCATAGCAGGTACTTGTGGTTCTGCACCTTGCCTCTGAATGAACAAGCTAGAAGGTAGTACGTTCGTCATTCATGGTCTTATGGAAGAGTAAAAACTTAACCGAATGTTGTACATGTTGCATTGATGGTCATATAAAAGAACATGACCCCATTGCAGTACACTATGAAGTTGATGATGCTCTGACGAGTAGGTCTAGTTCAGGCGTCACACATGACTGTAACACCAAATATGGTCCAGTCGTCCTTGAACCTTCGAAGGTACTGGATTATCTCCTGCTCGTTCTCATCCAGGTACTTCCCGTTTATCTCGTGGCCCCGTGGTGCACGAACCCCTAGACATAGCTCCTGCATCAGCTTGATTGTAGCTATCTATCGTGGGCATAAGAGGTTAGTACAATCATTACAAGAGTTGTAACTGAGGAACGTATGATCATTTCGTACCTGTGAAATATGGGCAATCGGCCTTCCTTCCTGTAATTGCATTAGCATGGAACCACTTCGACCATCCCCTCCCTAGCTTCTGCCGCCCCCTGCTTGAATGTAGTGTCAATACGGGGTTGCTGTAGGGCACCACTCCGTGCGTGATCAACATCGATGGAGACATGGCTTTCTCGTGTCGATTTGGACCTCTCGAATATTTTGCTGAGAGTAGATTAGACCGAGGTTCTCGCTGCACTACTCCTAGACCCCGAACCTAGGGTCAAATCTTGGTTCATTAGATAGGCCTCTTCTTTGGAGGCCCTTATGGCCATCTTGAGCTGCTCCTGCTCGGTACGGTACTCTGTGGCCAAGGTGATCCACTCGTCACAAACCTCCTCCTGATGGAGGCACATCGCCTCCTTCTCCTTCTTCTTCTCCCGACCTCCATAGAGGTCAGCTAGCTTGGCCTGCCTAACCACTTTAGGCATGCTTGGGCAAGCCTTCACATCATCGACGTAGCTAGCCAAATATTCCTTCAGATAGGTCACCCCTCCACCCTTCATGACATGCCTGCAGTAGTTGCACTTTGACCCAGTCGGTCCGACGCGCTCCCCATGATCCCATATGGTACCTGCACGATATGCCATCGCGAGAAATTGCAAAGAAACAAAAAAGATGTACTAATGCATGAAGTGGTAGTGCACTGCTTTAAGGTATGATTAGGCAATGTGCATTATTTGAGATACTGAGTTTTTTTCCCGACAACATTGCTTGCCATAGATAAAGTATTCTTAGTTCTGGATACTTTGTAGAAGAATAATGATTAGGTGCATGCAATGGGAGTTTATTGTACATACGGAATTATAATTCATTTTTTAAGAATATGTCACTACTATTTTAGATCATGATCAAACTCAAGAAAAATTATAAAATACCGACACTGTTACTATCTTATTTATGCTTATTCTGTTTTTTATTTTTTACATATAACAGTTTAAGTTAAAATATTTTATAAAATTTTGTGTATGATCCTAGGGTTCTTAAGATGGTACCATAAAATTTCATAATATGAAAAGGCTTCTACAATTTTATAAAAAACCAATAGTTTTTCTACCAAAATTTAAAAAGGTATAAAAAATGTTTTTTTGGACAAATTATCATGGAAGATCACTTTCCTAAGGGTTCTTGACTTGATTCCGATCAAATCCGGGCTTCAAATTGCAAATTCCGGACCAAAATGCCGAGATCTCGGGCGAAATGGGCGAGATCTCGCCGAGAAAAGTGAGATTACTATAACAATTCAATTTTTTTTGAATTTTCAAATTTTATCGGCATTCCTATGAACCTAGGGGTGAAAACGGTATCGGTAATTCCCGGAATTCCGGAAACCGTTTCTGGAATTTTTCGACCGAACGTGTAGGTTTTCGGTAATTTTCGGAATTGGAATCGGCATCGGTAATTTTTGTCAGAAACGATAACGGTAACGGTTTTGATCGGTTCCGACCGTTTCCTTCGGTATCCGGAAAAAATCGGTAAATTCCGTCGGTAATTACCGGAATTGTTCCAGCCCATAAATCACAAATACACTCGTTCAAACCCACATACACAAACCCTAAAGCCCACAACCTATAATTAAAAACCCTAAAGAAGTACACATTGAATCAGTCAATCAGGTGATCGCTGCCGAGTTCACGCGCCGCAGCGGTCCGGGCGTCCCCGCGATCGCGTCGTCCGTAGCGTCCGGCCGTCCGCCCGTCCGCCCTTCACGTCGTCCGGCCCTCCGCGCCGTCCCTCCCTCTGCGCTGCGTACTTCGGTTCCTCGCCCTCCTCCTCCACCCAAGAAGCCACGGGCCATTCTCGTCTCCTTCGGAGAAAGATCGGTCTCTCTTCCCAAGACCGTCGGGCGCGCGCGAGCTCCTACAACGGAGGTCTGGGCTAACATTTATCGGTGAGCCACCCATAATTTCTCGGTTGATCGATTTCACATTTACCCAGTTTAATCCGCTGGCCATCTCCCCGCGACATCCCGTCTAGTTCTTTTGTTGTTTGCGTCCATTGCTCGGTCGATTGCTTTAGATGCAAATCTATTTGTTGCTGCGGATTCCTTATGCAGTAATGAAATGAACAGGGTTCATGGTATGGTAGACGCAGACGCTAGCTTGCCGACGCAAAAGGTTGGTGAGTTCTTACGATTCAATCAATTACCTTCGTGTTCTCGAAAAATTATTCCTAATGTAGTAATGAAATGTACAGGGTTCATGGTATGATTCAATCAAGTACATGCAACAGATAGCACAGATGCCACGAGCGCCTGGGCCTGGGAGTAGACCAGGGAGCGAACCAAATAGCCACAGGCTGCTCCCAGGGAACTTCCCAGCCAGGCGAATCGCTCCCAGGGCTCTATCCAAACAAGCCCCCTTAGTACTTGAGGAATTATAACATTATTCGGTCCTTGCATTGTGTCTTTTGTACTATTAGCATTGAGCCTGCAAGTTGGAGAAACTTCATTGTTTTTTAGAGTTTTTGAAGTCAATTCGTGGTACATGTCGTTACGATGTTACTGATATCTTTTTTCGGATTCCGATCGTTACCGATATATATGTTGTATCGAATTTTCGTTTTCGATATTTCCGAATTACCGATGCCGTTTCCGTTTCCGTAGTTATTGATTCCGGTATCGTTTCCGAAAAAAAATATGAAAACAAAAATGATTTCAGTGTTTTCCAACCGTTTCCAACCGTTTTCATCCCTATATGAACCGTCGTGATCTCAAAACCGAGATCTCGGTGAAATCTAATCTATCCTTGTTTACGACGATAACAAATACAATCCGTGATTTAACTCCGTCCACGTCATCCGATTTGCGATACGACCAGTCCGCACCCTCTCCACCTCACACGTGCGCAATCAGGACACCCGTGGTGGGCCCCACGGAGTGATTTCTTTTGTTGTGGGCCACACTAAAAGTCCCATCCTTTTGTTTTGGACTTTTGGTTACCAAACCCCTTTCCACTAATAAAAAAAGAAGCCGAGACACGTCGCTGCGTGATTCCGGGAGGCCTCGTTCTTCCTCGCAGCGCTTCGGAGTTCCACAGTTCAGACAGGGTTCAGATCCCCGCCGGATTCAAATCGGAAAAAAGGTCGGATTCTTCTTCCTTCTCCCTCTCCATTTCCGCTCGCATCGATTATGGGTTTCGTCCGTCCCTCCTTGTTTCTTGGAGGGATCTGTTTCGCTCCAGGTTGACCCAGGATTTCTTCCGCGGTTATTTCTTGCAGATTTTCTTGGGGTTAGTCTTGCCTTCTGTTCCTGTTTCCGTTTGTCTTCTCTAGGATGGCCTCCTCCTTTGGTTTTCTTGGAATTTTGATGGAAGATTGGGTTTTACTTTAGCCACGAAATTTCACATTGAATGAATAGTTGGCGTGTGATGTACCGATGTGTAGAGCCTCCGGATAGGGTTGTCGTAGTAATTTTTCTTTGATTTTCTAAGGGCAATTTTTGCAGCATGTAATTGGATCAGGTACTGTTTTTCATCTGCTAGTTGGTATGTTGAAATGTTGGCGTGTGATGTGCGGAGCATCTTGATACATCGGTGGCGGCATCTTGAGGAAAATTTTCTGTATGAATGCAAAACTTGCTTTCTGTATACTTGATTAGATTCCGTGACCAGTTGTTGGCTGTATATTTCTTTTCACCAACATTGGCTTGACATTGCAGGTTGACGAGTCAGCACTCTGTCAGTTTGATCTTTTCGAGTTGCCAGGATTTGCTGGGCACACATCGGAACTAGTTTGATAGGGCTTTTTTCTTTGATCAAACCCAGGGAATTTTTACTTATAAACTTGTTGCATTGGAACAGTTTCTGGGGAGTGGGAAGTAGCCGACTAGGAAATTTGGGACCGCCATCTAGACAGGAATTTTCTGTGGAATTATTTGATGCTAGCATTCTATTGGCTAATATGTTCAATATAATTATTTGGGCCTTATCTCTGTTGTCTTATCTTGAATACAAATTGTTATTAGAACTTTGCTAACTCTGTTTGCATCTGCCTCTTCTACACCTTTGTAAGATGAAGTTTGTGTGCTGAACTTGACGTTTTTCAAATACATGATAGTGATAGATGGGAATCAAAATCAACCATGTTAATGTTGGTACAATCGAGCAGGATCTGCACACACGTGACAGTAGAGAACAACGCACGCACACTCGTGGAAGAGGAGAGCACATGAAGCCTTTTTGCGACGCACAACTGCTCGCGTCTTTTCTGTTTTCTTCTCTCTTATATAAGCTAAAGATTACAGGCAAATATGGATAACTATCACAGCTATCAAATCAAATCAAAACTAACCAAAACAAAGCAAATTTTGATATGATACTGTGTCATATCTGACAACCAGACGCAAAACTTCTGGAAACTCAACACAAAAACTGAAACAAACCACCTCTGCACAACTAAGTTTAGTCAACATTAGAGAACAACAAGATTAAACTAACAAATCTCCCCCTTAATCTTGTTTTTCTTACTTTACCTCTACGACACCAAGTCTTTGCCGCATCTTAGTAAACCTCACTCTACCAAGTTCCTTGGTTAATATGTCAGCGAGTTGATTCTGTGTGCTGATATGCTCAACATCAACATCATCATTTTCAACACATTCGCGTATATAGTGATACCTGGTGTCTATATGTTTGCTCCGATCATGGTGGACTGTGCACAGTGTCCACCTTAATCACCACTTTCTTCACCTCCTGGTTCATCAAATTTGCTAGAAATCTTCCGAACCAGACCCCTTGACAAGCACCAGTTGTCGCTGCGATATACTCAGCTTCACAAGATGATAATGCTACCACCTTTTGTTTCTGTGATACCCAGCTGATCAGATTGGTTCCAAGGAAGAAAGCTATGCCCAAAGTACTCTTCCGGTCATCCAAATCACCAGCGAGATCGCCATCTGTTTAATCCATCAAACCAAGATCCTTTTCTTTCTTCCTGGTGTACATACACCCAAAGTTGAGTGTTCCCCTTACATATCTCAAAATTTGCCTCACAGCTACCATATGCTGAGTTGTAGATGCCTCCATGTAGTGACTAAGTATGCCAACTGCATATGCAATATCTAGTCTAGTAGTCACCAAATATATGAGACTACCCACAATACTTCTAAACATGGTTGAATCAATTGGAGGGTTTGCATTGACCTTACTTAACTTCACTCTTGCCTCCATGGGAGTATATGTTGAGTTGCAATCTGACATGCCACACTTCTCCAGTATTTTCCCTGCATAAGTGGATTGACACAGTGATATTCCTTCTGAGCTTTGGTTCACTTCAATGCCAAGATTACTCATCTTGAAAGTTTTCTTCATTTGTCCCTTGAACTTTGCAATATCCAAAGTGTTTGGGCCGGTTATGATCAAATCATCCACATATACACCGACCAATAAGCTTCTTTCACCTAGGCTTCTTTTATAAATAGCATGCTCCAAAGGACACCTTTCAAACCTAGAGAGACAAAAGTTCTGTCTAATTTGGCATTCCATGCACTTGGAGCCTATCACAATCCATAGAGTGCTTTCTTGAGTTTAAGCACCTTGGTTTTCTTCTCTTCTTCAAAACCGAGTGGCTGAGACACATATACCTCTTCTTATAATTCACCATTGAGAAATGCTGATTTCACATCCATGTGGTGCATTTGCCATGATTCCTGACCTATCAATGCAATCAACAATCTCACTGTCTCAATTCTTGCCACAGGTGCAAATACTTCATCAAAATCAACTCCATGCTTTTGCACATACCCTTTAGCTACCAAGCGAGACTTGTGCTTCACTATGTTTCCTTGTGTTCTTCTCTTTAAAAATCCACTTCAAGCTAATGAATTTCTGTCCATCTGGCAAATCAGACAATTCCCATGTTTCATTGTCTTGTATGGAGTCTAGCTCTTCTTGCATTGCCTTTCTCCAGCATTCATGCCCAACGGCCTCTTCATAGTTAAACGGTTCTTCTGCACTCAACAAGCACAATCCCATTTCTTCTGCTAGCTCATGGGTTTAGGTGCATCGTAAATCTCTCACAGTGAACGAGTTTTCTGGGGCAAGAGTGGAGAGGCAGGTGCTGTGGCTTCTTCATTCCTAGCACTTGTTGCCACAGGTGTTGTACCTTCCTGGATTGACGACTGAGCTGGACTGAGCCCACCTGGCTCGGCGTGCCCAGCACTCCCATCTGATGCATCAACACATGGGTTTTGGGACACCTCAATGACAGTGGGATAGTGCTAGACAAATGTTCCATTGCTTGTACCCTCAGACGTTTCCCACTGCCACTATTATTCTTCTTCGAATATAACATCTCGAGTCAAATGGAGTTTCTTGCTCTTCGGATCATGTACTCGATACGCCTTGGACCCTTCTGCATAGCCAAATAGCACCATGGGAGTACTTCTATCATCCAGCTTCTTGAGCCCCGGTTTCACAATCTTAACATGTGCTAAACAACCAAAAGTTCGAAAATGTTGTACCTTCGGCTTTTGATCGTGCTAGGCTTCATATGGAGTTTTTCCATCGAGGCTCTGAGTAGGTGCTCTATTCAGTATATATAATGCGGTCTTCACAGCCTCACCCCAAAATTTCCTATGCATAGACTTGCTCTTCAACATGCTTCGGGCCATCTCTACCACAATTTGGTTACGGCGCTCCACCACCCCATTTTGTTATGGTGAGTAGGGAGCTATGGTGTACCTCTTAATTCCATCTGCATCATAGAAAGTTCCAAACTCAATGGAAGTGAACTCTTCTCCCCTATCGATTTGAAGTGCTTTCACTTTCAAACCCTTCTCATTTTTAACAGTTGCCTGGAATTTCTTGAAATACTGAAATACTTCTCTCTTACTCTTAAGCAATTCAACCCACATATATTTGCTGTAATCGTCCACTAACAACAAAAAATATTGATTACCTGCAGGTGTGATCGGTGAGATTGGGCCGCACAAGTCACCGTGCACTAGCTCCGGTGCCTTTTCTGCTCGGTACCCTGTAGCATGAGGGAATGGTCGGCGGTGCTGCTTTCCCAATGAGCACCCTTCACAGAATTGTTCTGTATGATCAATTGTTGGCATCCCTCCAACATTTCCTTGATTCCGAGATTTCTCAAAGCCCGGAAATTCAAGTGACCGTAACGAGCATGCCATAACCATGCCGTGTTAGTTGCTTGACAGTAGGCACACAGGTTCTATCACATTCAAGTCCAGAACAGACAGTTTGTTTTGGGACACCTCCTCACACGTGCCAAGCGCTTCCTTTCTCAGTCATAGATGCACATGAACCCATCTTCCACAACAATCTTGCTCCCATTCTCATCGAGCTGACCAAGACTTATTGTGCTGCTCTTGAGCCGTGGGATGTAATACACCTCAGTGAGCAATTTGTGTTCATGGTTCCTGCAATTGAGAAGCACTGAGCCACGCACACATATATCCACGACAAACCCATCTCCAAACTTCACAGTGACATGCACCATTTCATCAAGTTCTGCAAAGAGCTCCTTGGACCCAATCATGTGGTTAGTTGCACTAGTATGAAAATACCACGCGCCACTAGGCACATGTCTCTCATTTCTGAGTTCTAGGATCACATTCTTCTCATTTAGCATCACATCTGTCCCTCATCTTGGATGATCTACATGAGCTCGCAGGTTTCGACCATCAACAGCCCTGGTTCAGAATCATACTGCTTCTCGGAATAGTGTGCTTGTTCCTGCTTTGGCTTGCGGCATTCACTTCGGAAATGCCCCATTTTGTCGCAGTTGTAGCATTTGATCTTCGACTTATCGAATTTCATGAACTTTCGCTCTTCACCATCTTCACCTCGACCTCCTTCATGGTTATGCCCATGGCCACGGCCACGGCCGCTGTTCTTCGTGCCAGAACCAGATCCCTCCCTGTGCTTCTTTTCTTTCACGGTCAGGGCTTCCCATTGGGCTCGGGTGAGCAAGAGCTGCTCCCCTCCTTGCCACGGTCACGGTGTTTCCCTCTGGTGCTTTCCTCAAACGCCCTCAGGCGTCCAATTGCGTCTTGCAGCGACATACCTTTAACGTCTCCAAGTTGCTCAATCGAGCTAATGATTTGTGAGAATCGATCAGGCACGTCAATGAACAATTTTTCAACCACGGTGCTGCCCTTCAAGTCAGTGCCGAGGGAGTGTATCTCTCTCATCGTGGCGGTGAGCTTTTGAGAGAACTCCACGATGCTCTCAGCATTGCCCATGATCAGGCGATCAAATTGGCGCTTCAGTACCTGCACCCTTGCTTTCTTGACACGATCTTCCCCGACATGCATATCTCTGATAGCCTTCCATGCCTTCTTCGCCGTATCCTTGCCGGCGATGGCCATCATTACATGATCCAGGACAGACTTGTAGCCAGGGCGCCCTGATCTTTCTCTTCATCAATCAGTGTCTCGCCCTCAATCACTCGCCATACACCAAGCGAGCGGAGGATGATCTTCATCTTCACAACCCAAAGGCCGTAGTTGGTGTCATCCAGCATTGGGTATTGAATAGGAACCCCCCTCGCCACCGTCTTGACGCCGAACGCTGACGGATCAGGCAGCACCGCCCTAGGTGGGGAGTTGGTAACCAGACAATGGTTGATTGCTAGACATCGTCGTGCCGAACACAACTCTGATACCACTTGTTGGTACAATCGAGTAGGGTCTGCACACACATGACAGTAGAGAACAACGCATGAACACTTGTGGAAGAGGAGAAAACACGAAGCCTTTTTGCGACGCGCAATTGCTCTCATCTTTTCTATTTTCTTCTATCTTATATAAGCTAAAGATTACATACAAATATGGATAACTATAACAGCTATCAAATCAAATCAAAACTAACCAAAACAAAGCAGATTTTGATACGATACTGTATCATATCTGACAACCGGACGAAAACCTTCTGGAAACTCAAGACAAAAACTGAAACAAACCACCTCTGCACAACTAAGTTTAGTCAACATTAGAGAACAACAAGATTAAACTAACAGTTAAGCTCTACATTGTAAACTTACTGGCTGTGTGACCATGAGGGGTCACTTGGTTACACATACGGCATACCTGTTTTACTTTTCTAGGTCCTTACGTTTCGTTCTTTTTGTTTTTGCATGCTCCTTTGGTTGGACTTCTCTAGAATAATATGTGATAAGAGGATTCTTTTATATTTTATTCTTCGATGCCCTTAGTTGGTCATTCCAATGAATTTCTTTTTTAACTTGGCTCAGTTAAAACCCTGCCATTTTTTTTACAAAATTATTTGATTTAAGTTGCATGCAGAACACAGTTTATGTTGGAATCACTGTTGGCTGTATGTAGTTTGACTTCTGTGATTTCTAATGTAAAACTATTTTTCTTTACTCATCAATTTTATTCTATGTGCTTTTGTGCTTACACGGTATGTTATACATTCCTGCCTTCACTCCACCTTTGCTCGCTATACCTAAGTAGTATTTCATAATTGAAGGGAAACCCAATTTGGTCATGTGAGGCCAATACATTAAGGTGATCGTTGGACCTAAAGTTTGAGGGATTATCAATTTGACTTTGTAACTTCCTTTTGCTATACTATTTGTTTGATATAGCTCCTATGCATATTATACCTTAGATATATTAGCTTTATTCCTGTCATGCTATTTGCATTGAACCAAACACAATCTATTTGCTCTTTTTTGGATATGCAACTCTGACATACTTTGATAGTAGATATTCAACATCTGTTAGTGTTTTTGTATTTGGCTGGAAATGTCTGAGATTTTTCGCACCTTGTTATTTTAACAAATTTTGTTCATTTTAATGTATATATTTAGAGGAGTCGAGGAATTACAAAGCTTTGGATTAGTTACATGTGCAAATTTCAATTGGCAGGTCTAGCTCAAAGGAATAAAAATGGTAGAGAATGGTGTCCATGAGTCACCAAAGGGTGTGTCTCGGAATAGTTCACCTTCGCAAATGAATGGTGATTCGGTGAGTTCTTTCTTCCAAGATCCATATGAAAGCTTCCACCAGATTTACACCTAACCATGTTGATTTTGTGAATGTGGTTGACAGCTGAAACGTTCTAACAATAACAGTTATTTGCTTTCTCTTAATAAGCGAATCATTGTAATAGTTAATTGTGTTCATATTGATGGATGATCATTGTGTACATATCTGTAAGTTGGACCTTCTGTAGTAACTCTGTTAACTACTAATTTGAATGTGTGGATCAACTGTTTGCAAAAAAAGAGGAAAAAGTAATTGAGACTACCGTTTATCCTTTTTTTAGTTATGTCGTGCTTCCATCAAAGTTTGAGTTTTAATGGATGTTCTTTTACTTGCCAGGGAAAGGTTGATCCTGGACAACTTCCAGAATTGACATGGGAACACAAGCTAAGTCATGTTGGATATGATTTGCCATCATTCAGACTTACATGGAGAGAGACATTGCAGCTGGTATCATTTCTACTTTATGCAGGTCTTAGCCTTTTGATCTGGTGGAACTCATCATAAGGAAATTAATTGTAGCCATCTAGCTGTTGTTTAGAAAATAACAATGATTATTAGTAACCATCTATTAAATTATTATGTTTTGCCTTCCTCTGATTTTTTTGGGTTTTTGTTATTTTATTCGCTGCCTTCCTGAAGGGATGAACATTTGTAGCTTTCTAGGCCAAGTGAACTCAGTTTTTTGTTTGCTGCTCTTACTTTCTTATTCACGTTTCTATTATGATTTTCCCTTTTTAAGCTTCATTTCATCGTTCCAGGCTGGTATTGGTTTTCGTCTTGGTCGACACATCCTTGAAGAAACTTCAAAAGGACGAGTATGTTTTCACCTGATTATTGTCTGGAGTTTTGACCATTTCCACAGCTCATCTGATATTTTATTTGGATATATATGTAAGTGCTAGCCTTTTTGTTTTCTACAGATTGCTATTATTGATCCCATGAAAAGGCGCATTGCCAAATCTGGTCAGGGTGTTCCACTTGGTGGCATTGGGTATTACCTTCTTTTGTCAGTGTAACATCTGCTTCTTATGAATTGAGTGCACATCTATCAAATATTTTTATACTATCATCCAGAAAACTTTTTTTCACCAGTCTTACAGTGTTAAACTGCTTAACACAACAAATGAGCTTGCTGGATTCTGAAGGCCCTTTTTATCCAATGCTTGTTTAATATGTATCTATGGTAGTTGTTACTTGTATCTAATAAGTGTCATGAGCATACATGCTTGTTGTATTTGTTCCTTTGATGTATTCATTTCATTTGCAAAGATATGAAAATTAACATAGTGGTCGAGATGATAAATATTGCTAATAAATCATGTTTACGCTTACAGTCTCCAGCATCTAATTAATTTTGCTAACTAGGGATGAAAAATTCATTGCGGAAAAAGTATCAAAACATTGAAATATGCATGAGCGGGTTGTACATTTGTACTTGGTTTAAGAACAAAACATCTTCACTTGAATAAAAAATTCTACAGCTCCTCATGTTTTTTCTCAATTTTTCTCATGAAGATATTTTTAATGCACGCTTCAAAATTGTTCTTTTGATTGATGAAACTTCAATGTAGTAGATCTATGTATCCTCTAATTGTTGGAAAACTGTAGTGCAGGAAGTATCGGAAGAAGCTACAAAGGTGAATTCCAACGCTGGCAATTATTCCCGGGAGTTTGTGAAGATAAGCCTGTAATGCCAAATCAATTTTCTGTAAGTCTTCACTATTCTTCACCATTTCTCTTTGGCGGATAAATGTGCTCTTTCGGCATCTGAGATCACTGTTATAACGACCATGACATATACATAGTGGTCAGCTGGAGACTGAACTCCTAGCAATATGTCTTCAGTCCTCACAGGAAGAATATATGATATGATGGAATTAAATTGTTGAGTTCTGCCCTTTTCTTTATCATTGGTGTTGCACCATATGAATATTTATACTTTTATATTGTTGAACCACTACAAGGTGGGGTGCCTGCTTGCTAACTGCTTACCGCTATTTAGAATATTGCTGATGGTTCTTTGAAACTTGATATGCTATATGTGATTACATCCCATACTTAATGCTCCCAAGTCCACCTGGTTAGACTTGTAGTAATTTGTATGTTTGGATAAGTTAGATTTTACTAGAAATGAAAAGAACAACATTTTCATGAATAAATGGTGTATATAGATGCTCTCTCCAACAGTTAATATAGATGCTGCAGCCATGCATTATTTGCCGAGACCTTGATCAGCTTGTTGAATCCTAGTAGCTAGACTGAAAGACAAAAATACAAATATTTGTCATTTGCATGATATTTGAGTTCATTTTATTTAACTTTGTCGTTTTTAGGCCTTCATTTTCCGCCAAGATGGTAAAAAATATTCTACAGTGTTGCATCCTGGGAAACCAGATTTGCCAAAGTAAGTATTCCAGTGTTTTTCTCATTTTGATGTTTACTCATTGAGTTAGCCTATGTAATAGGGTATATCATTTTGCCCTGTTCCCCTAGGCGGCCCCCTAGCCTGCCTAGGCGGTGCCTAGGCACTAGGCTACCCTTCCGCCTAGCCCGCCTATCTTATTTATACTGCCTAGGCGGCCGTCTAGCCTGCCTAATCGGCAATTAGGTGCTAAGCACCGGTGTGCCGCCCGCCTAGCGCCTAGCGCCTTGGGTAACACTGCCATTTTGATTTCTTTTTTGAGTACATGGAAAAATTCGTTTTAAATGCAGAGGAAGTAACATTTCAGGAATTGGATCCTGGGATTGGAATCTGAGTGGACAGAAATCTACTTATCATGCTCTTTACCCTAGGGCCTGGACGGTATATGATGGTATTGCAGTAACCATAGAATTACTTTTCGATGTAACTACTGCTCTTTTTTTTCTTCTAATTTTGCATTATGCTTGTTAGGAGAACCTGACCCAGATCTCAAGATAGTGTGCCGTCAGGTTTCTCCAATTATTCCACACAATTATAAACAGAGCAGCTTTCCTGTTGCAGTATTCACTTTTACTGTAATATGGCCCTTTCCCTAAAATTCCTTCAACACAACATGTTAATTGGTTTTAAATTTATGATATAGCTCTACACCTTAAGCTGCTAAGCAGCGATATTTCAAAATTTTCAGGTTACCAATTCAGGAAATACAGCTGCTGATGTGACTTTGCTTTTCACCTGGGCTGTAAGTTTCAACCTTGGATTTGGCCGTCTTTGCAGAAAATATCGATATCTTTTTTTATCAGTGAAGATCCATATTTCGCAACTGTGTTCTACTTCTGATTTCTGAACCTTTGAACCTTGACACATGTTTAAATCTCTGCAGAACTCTGTTGGTGGAAAATCTGAACTCACTGGATATCATTCTAATTCCAATATGATGTAAGACACTGATGAATGTAGATTGTTTAGCTTATTTTCCACCTTTTTACCACATAAATTGTTGGGTTATATTTTTCATAAATCTTATTGGACGACAGACAAAAGGATGGTGTGCATGGTATACTGTTACATCACAGGTAACTTCCTGTTTCAAATTTCTGTATAATACATTATCTCCTATGACTTAATAATACCAATGATGTAAACTTTAACTCAGTGATGAACAATTTTCTTAATTGAGAGCAGAACAGCTGATGGACAGACACCTGTAACTTTTGCCATAGCTGCACAGGAGGAGGAGGATGTTCATATCTCTGAATGCCCTTACTTTGTAATATCTGAAAGCTGTGATGAATTCACAGCAAGCGATATGTGGAATTCTGTGAAAGAGGTTTGTTGAAGCTTATTTTTTTTAGGCCAGAAACTTGAAACTCACTGTGACATAGTTATATTTTTGGGAAAAGATGAATGAAAAGCCCCCTGTTGCATCAATATGCTAAGCTTCACATTCCTGGGGCACTGTACTCTGATTAAATGATCATATCTAACGCAGCTGCACATGCAGCTCACCTTATTAAATTGATTTATAAGAGGTTTCGCACATTCACAGTAGATAGCACGTCAAAGCTCTGTTTGGCTTATGTACCAGATGTCAGATATTGAGTGATATATCAGGCAGTGCATTCCTGTCTCTAGTTTTGTAAAAGATGAAGTTATTTTCACATCTATATCTAAGTTGCGCATTTCACACTTGTTTTCTAGACTTTCTAATAGATTGAACGTTTCAAAAGAGTGCAATCTGCTGGAAAATGGAAACATTGGCACAGACATTTAATATTTGTATCAGCCAGTTTAGTTTGGAACTTCGAATATTGCATATTGTGAACAAAACTCAATTTGAACATCCCAAAAATGGTTTGTCAAACAGTACAACAGGTTGTATAGGCATTTTCTTAGAACATTGGAATAGTTGTATATCATAGATGAAATATTTGCATATGAATCGTAGTCTAGGTGTGTATAGTCCACAAGCTAACTAAAATTGATATGCAGAAGTTCTGACACAGATATTTCATTCTCTGACACAGAGGTATTCATTTTCTAATACAGATAAATTCAACTGTGATTTGGCTTCATGCTTATCTATATTCTGATTAAAAGTGCTACAAAACCACAGAGTTTATATTGCTTCAGTTTGATTTGTCAAGATTTAAATGTTCTATAAGTTAAGCAGTGTTCTAGAAAGCGCTAAGCGTTAGGCAGGTGGCAGGGTGTCTCTTAGTGCCTAGTCCTGTCACTGACTAGTTGGGATAGGCAGCTCAGCAGCTGCCTAGGCGGGCTAGATGGGTGAGGCGGGAGTGTGGCGCCTAGCACCTAGGCCGCCCAGGCAGTGCAGCTGCCTTTTAGAAGGCGAATCTGAATTTTCAGTAAATTATATTGGTACTGTTTACAAGAAACTGGCCTAACATCCTTTTCATTTTGGCAGCATGGATCTTTTGATCATCTTGATCCCATCAAAACGCCGATGTGCTCCAGACCAGGAGCATCAATTGGAGCAGCTATTGCAGCTTCGGTTAAGCTTGCTCCCCAGGCAACCCAGAATGTGTCATTTTCACTTGCATGGGCTTGTCCTGAAGTAAAGTTCTCCAGTGGAAAAACTTACCATAGGTTAGAACAGCAGTCAAAACAATTAATGACCAGAAAAAGGATAAACGAGTAAAACAATCTGAAATTGACTTTCCATTGGGTTTGCAGGCGTTATACAAAATTCTATGGAACAGATGGTGATGCAGCAGCAAGCCTTGCCCATGATGCCATTCTTGGTACAATCCAAATCCTCACTAGAGCTTTCTATGGAATGTAGTTTCATTCTTCAATGCACAATAAAAAAAAACTGACACATGAAATCTCAGCTTGGTTCTGAAATATTGATGGTAACATTCTGGTTTAAGGAGGGATATTTTTTTTTTATGTCAATTACTTTGAGGTTTGAATTTTTTATACTGATATTTCGTGATTTTTCTCATTCTTACAATCAAATATGTGAACTCAACATTTAACGATATTATTTGAAAAGAATGAAAAATGAACGTTCCCATGTTCTCCAAGTCTCATTTTGAACTGGCCAAAACTGTCTGGTTTTCTGCTGGTTCCATCCAAGTTCCTAGCTCAGGAGATTCCTGAGAATATCTCCTCTGATACTGGATTAATTACAACCAGTAACTTTTACTGCCCACCAAGCTGTCTGTTCCAGCACTGGTCTTAGGAACACTACTGTCTAGTTTTGTTGTACACTCTGATAATACAAAATCTGCTGAAAAATTTGTCAATGGATATTTTAATATCTTCACAATGTCATCTTCAATAATGTTCTTGTAGAGGAATGGGCAACATCCTTCATTTGGCTGTTTTACTGTGTTAATTATATTTCTTCCTGTTGATATTTGTTACTGAATTTCATCCGTCACTCAACAATTATTAGAACATAGTTCCTGGGAGAGGCAAATTAAGGAGTGGCAGAATCCTATTTTGCAAGACAAGAGGCTTCCTTCATGGTATTTTCTAACTTTTATCAACCAACAATCAAATAGTACTGCACACTGATGCATAGCATGAAATTTCTTGAACAGGTATCCAGTCACACTTTTCAATGAACTATATTATCTTAATGCTGGAGGAACTATATGGACAGGTACTTCCCCCAAACATGTTTTGTTCTCACCGAAGACAACTACCTTTCATGAGTGTTAACATAGGTGCATCTCCACAGACGGATTGCCACCAATTCAAAGCTTGACAGCAATTGGGGAAAAGAAGTTCTCTCTTGACGTGTCAAATGGAGAAACTGATGATGTCAACGAGATGATCCCACGGAATAATACTGCCACAGACATCCTTCATCAAATGGCATCAATACTTGAGAGAATTCATGCATCTATTGCGTCGAATTCTGCCATAGGAACAACTTTGCTTCAGGGTGAAGAGAACATTGGCCAGTTTCTCTACCTTGAGGGAATTGAGTATTATATGTGGAACACATATGATGTTCATTTCTATGCATCATTTTCACTTATCATGCTATTTCCAAAACTTCAACTCAGCATTCAGAGAGACTTTGCTGCCGCTGTCATGATGCATGATCCTGAAAAGCTCAGGCTCTTACATGATGGAAAATTGGCTGCCAGAAAAGTTCTTGGTGCTGTTCCTCATGATCTTGGGCTATATGACCCGTGGTTCAAAGTGAACGCGTACACACTATATAACACAGACCGATGGAAGGACTTGAACCCAAAGTTTGTGCTGCAAGTTTATAGAGATGTTGTGGCTACAGGTGACAAATCCTTTGCTCGAGCTGTTTGGCCATCAGTTTATATGGCAATGGCATATATGGATCAATTTGACAAGGATAAAGATGGGATGATTGAAAATGAGGATTTCCCAGATCAGACTTATGATGTGTGGTCAATGGCTGGTGTAAGCGCATATTGCGGTGGGCTTTGGGTGGCCGCTCTTCAGGCTGCATCGGCCTTGGCACATGAAGTTGGTGATAAAGCTTCTGAAGAGCTTTTCTGGAACAAGTATGAGAAGGCTAAGTCTGTTTATGCAAAGCTGTGGAATGGTTCTTACTTCAATTATGATGATGGAGGCAACAAAATTAGCACCTCCATCCAGGCTGATCAATTGGCTGGACAATGGTATGTCACAAAATCTGTTAGCTGTAGTATTTGCTATCTCAGTGCTAGTTTTCAAATCTGCATCCAATCTTAAAAACTTTCTTGTCTAATGAGAGAAATATTTACAAATTTGGTCCATAGTTCATTTTGTGTGCTTTTACTTGCTTTCGCTGTTTGATCATTTACCTTATACTAAAATTTCGTGAGCTTCTAGTGTTAACATGAATTATGGCTATGTGACTTTGCAGCTGCGCTGAAAGGCTGACAATACCTGATTGTACAAAGGAAAATGCTTATTTAGATTTTACTAATAATTTTCTAACAAATACATGTTTATGCTGCAATCGTTCTGCTTTGTGAATCGCTGAAAATTTTGATAAAAAATCGAAATTTGCACAACTTTTATTATTGCTATTAACAAATTTTAGAACTTTTGTAAAAGTGCACCTCTCTTGTTTTATCAAATCCAAACATTTTTTGGATGTCATGTTACATATGGGGTAGTAAACAGACATGAGACATGTTTCGGTGGAATAAAGCTTACAGTGACAGAATACTTATGTAGTATCGAATCTAAGCATCAGTGTAGTGTACTCCAGTTCCAGAAGCATATATGAACTCATGTTCATCACAGTATGTTTCCATTAATTTGTTTTCCATTACTGAAGTTCAAGTGTTGTTTCTGTCACATTTTGAACATGCCAGTCTTATGTACTTCAGCTCAGTTAACTATATTACTTTCTTTCAGGTATGCCAAAGCCTGTGGCCTCCTCCCAATTGTTGACAAGGATAAGGCACAAAGTGCACTAGAAAAGATCTATTCCTTCAATGTGATGAAGTTCAAGGATGGTAAAAGGGGAGCAATGAATGGGATGTGGCCAGATGGAACGGTGGACATGTCCGCAATGCAATCTAGGGAGATATGGCCAGGCGTGACATATGCACTTGCTGCAACTATGATTCAGGAAGGCATGGTTGAGCAGGGGTTCAAAACAGCTGAAGGGATCTACCATGCTGCCTGGTCTCCAGACGGACTTGGGTGAGTATTTGCCTATAAATTGAGCTTTCACATTTATTTGTTTTGAACAGAATCTTGTTTACTAAAGTATGCCCTCAACTTTGTTGTGAAGGTACAATAAACTAGGGGATCAGAAATTTGATGCTAAATTGCTAATACTTCTTCCTGAACTTTCAATCACACAAACCAGTTTTTTAAGTTATTATTATTTTTGAGAAAAGTTGATTACAACAGTATGCTATAAACAATGAAACAAAAGTTACTTACTGCAGTGAAGCATATCATTTGAAACTTACTAATGCTGTGAAGAATATTACTAGACATCATTTTCTACATATCATCCTACTTAATTTTCTTATAGTTGTCATGCATTATTTTAACAAATGCCAGCTTCCTTTCTGGTCAAAATCCTGACAATTTGAGTGTTCAGATACTCATTCCAAACTCCTGAAGCTTGGAACAATGATGACGAGTACCGGTCCTTGTGCTACATGCGCCCGCTTGCCATATGGGCGATACAGTGGGCACTCTCAACTCCGAAGCTCCACAGGGAGCCTCAGACAGATGTACCACAACATTCTTTCCCAAAGAACCAGTTCTCATATGCGCGAATTGCGAAGCTCCTGCAGCTACCTGAAGACGAATCATCAAAGAGCTTCCTTCGAGTGATATATGAGATAGTTCGGAACAGGTTTAGTTCCTGATCTAAGGGCCACCGCGTGACAGAACGTCGTGTCCCAGTGTTGAAACATCGATCAATGCGATTGTTGATTGTGAACACTTCTTGCTATTGATCAGCACACATTCTTATACAATTAATGGTAATAAAGTTAAGCATTGTGGCTATTTCTGGGGCATACTGGTATATAATATGTTCGTTTCGCTTCGAACTAATCACATGCTATTTTCTATCATTTTGATTTTTTGAGTGTACGAAAAGGGAAAACAATTTCTTAGTGTGTTGATGAGGAACATTCACTATTTCTGGCACGTCTGATATTTTGCACGCTCGGATTCTTGTCTAGCTCATTTTTAATGAGTCTGGTTTGCACGAGAAAAGTGCTAAAGTAACACAGGAAAACTTTCGATGGGGTTGTAATTCACACAGTATAGAACATATAGAACAAGCGGAATCGAAGGAGGTTCCAAAATATGCAGTTAATGTTGTTGTAACAGGTTTTCTACTGCATTCATGAGGAAGCACAAGCCAGAAGTCGAGCTTTTGGAAAAGCATGCAGAAACTGATTACGAGAATCCTATTTTTTGTTTGTTTCTGTCTAGTTGTTTGGCGGTTGTTTGTCTGTGTGATACTATTATTGTTAGACCGGTGTTCTTATTTTCGGTATTGCTTCCGTTTTTCGATTTTAGCTTTCCTCTATGAAAAAATCCACTACTAACCTAGCGATTAAGGATGTGTGCAAATTTAGTTGTTCAAAGAGCATACTCAACATTACTCAAAATATTTTGTTAGGACCCAAATGTGCAAATCCAGATACTCTATGTATACTACATTAATTTAAGATCATGCTAGTGCACACAATGACTATTGATAGAACATGATATCTATACACAATGGAATAAGAATAATAAAATATATTTAATAAGCAAATAGTTGTTATGACCTTATGATCGAGTTTACACTTATTATGCCATACAGGGTTAAGCACTAAATAAATAATTTGCAGTGAAAAAGATAAAGAAACTACAAAGTGACCCATCAACCTACCATAGGCAATTTGTAACGATCCTCATTTTTGCATAAAATTCTAAAATGAGAATCTATGTGCATACAATACTAGTCCCATGATCAGTGGCTAGTTATATGCACATTACAACAATTAGAATCACACCTATACATAGTATTATTAAAGCGGAAGCTATTTATACATTGTATTTTTATAATTCAGAGTAGATTGCAGCAGAAAGAAGCAATAGTCTTGTAGTGTGCCCATCCAACCCTTAGGCAACTGATAAGGCATAATCCTTAGAAAGATTGCTTCATTGAAGTTCCCATATCCTGCGACGACATGTAATCTTCAGAGCCTTGCTTTCTTTTCCATCTAAAACAACATAATAATCAAGGTTGAGTACTTTCGTACTCAGCAAGACTTAAAGTGTATTTGCAAATGCGGTAATGCAGGTTTATATCAAAGGAGGCTTCTACAGTTAATTTGCATAAAGCGAAATTGAATGTGTAAATCAAGTTGTAATTTTGCAAATGGAATTTGTAAAAATCAAGTTTGTGAATAAGGAATTAACATGTAAGTAAAACATAAGTAATAACTCACAGTCCTTCACGAAGTGAGTATCAAGACGTTTAATTCCTGCCAACACCATTCTTTGCCAACACGAGGCATAACAGATGAAACCAAGCCGTTTTAAAAATAATAAAATATCTAACCATATGATGACTTTACCAAGTGCCCTTGACCGCGGGCGCGACTTTTCGAAAAGATTTATACTCTGCAGAGGTGTACAACTTTACCTACAAGTCATGACCTTTTCTTTTTGCCGCATGTTTCACATACCTTTGGCGTGTGGCCAGAATGTTCATGATAAAAACCTTTACATTACCTAGATTAACTTTACATCAGCCTGGTGACGATAGACCCTCGCTATGGTGGTAGAAATACACACCCAAGACATAATATCATTCACACAATAACCCAGGCAGTTTAACCCTGCCTACACACGTTTCACCCCATAGTAAGGCGTACACTGTTGTATTGGTATGCATTTATCCACACCTCGGTGTGGAAGCCCCTACGAGCAAACCTAAGCGAAGAGCCTATACTACTTCAGCCTTCTAATGTGCAAAGTTAAACTAGATAACTTAATTAGTTTAAGGATGTCCCATGTCTGCACTTGTGGTTATACGTGTTTCTTAGCTCGATAGCGTCTCATAATTCAGTCCTTAATCTGACATGGACGATAATCTCTCCCTATACTACATGCAACACCTGCACCTCCGGCTATTGCCAATAATCACCTGCATCTAAACCATATTTTTATTTTGAGTTTTCATACCAAAATACCATAGACATACATTGTCATATCCAACCTTTTTAAATTCTCAAGAAGCAGTTTGATCTAATCATTTCAATTTTCATTGCTAAAGCATGGCTAAGCATGTTTAATATGTAAGCGCATATACCCATGTTGACATTATGTATATCTAACCTTATTCTAAGGTTATCAAGGTTCACATGTCCATACTTATCAAGGAAGTTCCATAAGATAACAGGCATATCTACCAGTACCACAATATAGCGAATTTACATAAAATACACGCATGCATAATTTGTTTTAATAAAATAAAATGAAAAATAAACATTGGGATCAATATGATCAAAGGGGGTGCTTCCCTTGCTTAATTGTTGTTTACGATGAGGTCGTGGTCGTAGTTGGCATTGTTGACGATAGAATTAGTGACGTTGGGTTCTACACGTCGTTTGATGGTAACATAGCAAATAATAAACTTCAATAAGGGCAAAAAGAAATCAGATAGAAAATAAAATAGAAACTTATTACATGATACAAGTGTGGTTTAGGGTTAGGGTTGTATGATTTTAGGTACTCGCGTTTTAGTTAAGGTCAGGGTTGTATGATGCAACGTCCCAAAAATTCTAAATAATAAAAATAGAAATACAAAAATTAGAAAATGTAATTGAATAGAATTTTTAATTAAAATATCAAGAATGAATTAAAGTATTATCCTATATTTCAATATCCTGAAATCCAACCCTAACAAAAGGATGAGTGCATAATAAAACTTCAAATAAAAAAATATGAAAATAAATTGGAAACATAAGTTCACATTGAAATTTCATCTAATCTGAATTTCTTCTTGAATTTTGGTTCTTAAGAAATCTTTTATTGTATTGATTTTTGTTTCCCCTCAATACAAAATGCAAACATAATGAGGAATTAAACCTTAAACATTTAATTATTGTTAATGATGCTTTTTCTGAATTCTCTGGATTTTATTGACTTTTCTTAGATTTCTTTGATTATTGTTTGAAAGGAGAATTCCTTTTTAATGAATAATCAAACACGGGATAAGTAATAAGAAAATATTTGTAAAATAACAAAATAATAAAAATCCCTGTAAATTTGTGGAGATATCCAGAACCCTAAAATATATTTTAAAAGTCATGTCAAAGTATTAAAAGATGAAAAGAAAGGTAATTAATGAATCATGACTAAAAATAGTACATATGTCAGAAATTAAATTTTCATAAATTTGATGTGAAATTTTTTATATTATCTTAATCTGGATAGATCCATAAACAGTAAAAATATTAAGAAATAGTAATTATATTTGTTATTTATAAAAATTCAAAAACTGAAAATCTAGAAATGTCAATGCCAGAATTTTAGTAAATAAAATATAAACAATTTGAAGTTGAAAATTTTATATGAGACTAATGTATCCATATTGAACCTCCAAATTTTTTTTATAAATATTTGATAAGTTATAAACACCTAAATATGTATAAAACAGAATGCATAAATCTGTGCACAGTGCATTGTCGGAATATTTGTAAATACTACAGGCGTCCAATAGGTCTGAAATTTTTATGATAGATTGTAACCTAGCTCTAGTACATGCAGTAAATTCTTCATTAATTTTACGATAACATAGATAACTGATTCATTTAACCCAACTCCCTTCTGTTCTTAGTCAAGCTCTGAATTTTGCTTCGCATCATTCTTCCATCGCTGCCAGGTGGGACCCGATTTCCTGTGCGGCCCACGTGACAGCCTCAGCCTCTACCTTTGTCTTCCTCTGGCCGCCGAAGTCCCGAAGCGAAGAAGCTCAGCGCGCTTCTCTGTTGAAACCGTCGTTCACTGTTCTCGTGTCATCCTTTGCAAACTGGCGCCGCCCAAGCAATCAGCGGCCACCACGGCTCTGCCACGCGGCCGTCTCCTCCGTGTTTCCTGTTAAACGACCATCCCTCCTCCTGTGCAAGCACCGAAGTTGTCTGGGCAAGCTCGCAACCGAGGCAGGGCTCATCCGCAGCGTCTCCTCGCCTATAAATAGCGCTCCATAGTCGCTTAGAGCTGCGTATCATTACCCCTTCCCTTCTTCTCTAGACTCTCTAGCCGAAACTCCCCAATTTTGGTCTAAACCGCCATTACCGCAAAACCTTGAGCTCTGGGAATTACCAATTAAAGTCACACTATTACAGAAAACATCATCTCAGACGGTTCAAAATCGTCATCTCAAACGGTTTTATGAACCGTCACTAACAATGTGTAAGTGATGTAAGGGCACATAATAAACAGTTTTCGAACCGTCTGTGAAAATTCTCATCGTAGGCGGTTCTACTTGAAAACCGTCTGTGATGAGTAACCGCCTGTGATACATAAACATCACAGACGGTTTATGAATAGAACCGTCTGTGATCCTCTACCAGAACTTCCATCATTAGTATCTGTTGTTCGAAATTTTCTTCTGCTTAGGTATTTCTGCAACACAATTTACAAGGCACAACCAAGTTATAGATTTAGTAATTGAATATCTAAACTTCCTAGATGCATCGAGGCAACAGCTTTTCTGATCAGGATCGTCTTAAAATATGAAGTTTTGTAGCACTTTCATCTCTTTCTTATTATAATATTGATGGATTCTAAGGTAAAATCCATTTCATTCCACAGTTCGTCATGAACGCTGTCAAGCTCTGATTTATCGATTCCATTTTATCCTCATCCCCGAATGAGAATATCATTGGCAGCCATGCTTCTTGAACTATAGAGTTGATTAAGTCATCATATGGAGTTGATTAAATTATCGTATAGAGTCATACGATAATTTAATCAACTAAATCCGATCCGATCTGGTGAAGATCAGGCCAACCCATCTCAGGTATGCCGCTCTGACTCACCCAGAAAACCAGTTGGCATTGTAAGGAACTGCTGCGATTTTCGCGGCGTCTTCGCGATTGAGGAGCAGAAGACTGATCTCCATCAAGAAGACCAAGAAGCTGCGGAGGAAGATCGTCGGCGTAGGGGTAAGGATGTTCCAGCGCGGTCTCTTCGATCGTGCGGCCGCAATGTCCGCGAAGATATCCTGCAGTCCAGGTTGGGAGATCAATCTGTCTTTCGCACACTGATGCAAAACGTCGTCGCCTCCAAGACGCTTCTCGACACGCTAGACCCAATGATCACGGCGGATAGCCCAACAGCCCCGATTGTAGCCCAGATCAAGGCCATGGTGACGGCGACAGTAATCCAGCAGAACCAGGAAAAGCCAGTGGGAGAAGCACACTTGCACTCCCATGCGGCAACCCGAGTCGCCAGCAGCCGAACTGCAACTAGTCGAAATACCAGCAGTCGGCGTCACACACCACCAGCCGGGGACGCTCGCCGGATTCTCAACCGCGACCTCTGCCAGACATCACGGCCGAGCGGCGGGGCGGGGCGAGGAAGAAAGCGCGACGCCGCGGCGACTCGGCGTTTACGCGCGGCCGCGATCGACGAAGCGATCAAAGATATGATAACCGCGACGACCACCGCCGCCGAGGTGGGAGCGACGATGAACACCGAGTCTTGGACTCCCCGCGCCGTACCCCACCCTGACGTGTTGATGACCATCGCCGAGCTAGAGGCTCACCACGACGGACTCCACCTCATCATGATGAGAGATCTATCGATGGGATCCGGGCCTTTACTCCTCGGCTGCGCCGAGTGATATGGCCCGAAGGATTCAATCCCAAGGGCATCATAAAATTCAACGGGGAACGGGACCCAGAAGCGTGGCTGCAGGTTTACGCCTTGGCAGTTAAAGCCACCGGAGGGAACCAGACTGTCATGGCAAATTATCTGCCGGTCAATCTCACCCCCTCGACTCAAACATGGCTCACAGGCCTCCCTGCAAACTCAGTGGACTCCTGGAGTGATCTCTGCGATCAGTTTATTTCCAACTTCCAGGGCACCTCTGAAGGCTGGCACTCCATGGGACTGTATCACCGCACGGAAAAGAAGGAGAGGCCGAGAGATTTCATCCGGCGTTTCATGCAGAAGAAGAACACTGTCAGGGACGTATCCGAGGCGGTGGTGGTGGCGGCCTTCTAGAAAGGGGTAAGTGATCTGATTTAATCAAAAAGATGTCCAGGAAGTCCCCGACCTCCGTGAAAGAAATGTTCGCGTTGGCCGACCGCTACGCCACAACCTCAGATGCCCTGGCCGAACATCAAGAAGATCGCCCGCCACAGAAGAACAAAGGCGATAAGCCCGAGTCCTCAAAACACAAGGATAGGAAGCGGAAGGGCGAAGAGCTAGTTGCGGTAGCCAAGCTCAACCGACCCCAAGCTGTTCGGAGTGAGGCACCCGACTACAGCGCCATCATGTAGGCAATCTGTCCTTTCCACCCTAAGGGAAAGCACACCCCCAAAGACTGCTTCACTTTGAAGCGTTTTGCTGTGAAAGTCACCGTGAATCGCTCGACCAAGGCGAAGCTGCTCCAGCAAAGAAGAAGGACCTCCCAGACGAAGAAGATTTCCAAAAACCCGAGCAGGAGCTGAACTACATCTACGGGGGCTCAACCGGATACGAGTCCAAGCGGAAGCAAAAGCTTGTCGCTCGGGAAATCAATGCAATGGAACCGGCAACCCCCCAGTATTTGAAGTGGTCCGAGGTCCCGATCATCTTTGATCGTAGAGATCACCCCAACCGGGTCCCACATCCGGGTAAGTTTCCTCTGGTGCTTGACCCAGTTGTGCGCAGCGTGAAGCTCAAGAGGGTTCTGATCGATGGCGGAAGTGGACTTAACGTCCTGTTCGCCAGGACTTTCGACGACATGAGCATTCCACGCTCCGAGCTAAGGCCGAGCGCCCAGCCGTTCCATGGAGTGATCCCCGGGGCGTCCTCGTTCCCACTCGGGCAGATTTCTTTGCCCGTTACATTTGGCACTAAGGATAATTTTTAGACCGAATATATCAATTTCGAGGTAGGCAATTTCGAAACGGCATACCATGCTATCTTGGGAAGGCCCGGCCTAGCCAGATTCATGGCCGTGCCGCACTACACTTACTCGATAATGAAGATGCCGGGACCCCGAGGGGTCATCACGGTCCATGGAGACATCAAGCAATCCTCGCAATGCGATCGAGAAAATCATGAACTCGCCGAGTTGCGGGAAGCATGCGCCGAGGCGAAAAGTATCCAAACCGAGGCTGCCACGTTGCAAGATGAAGGAGACATTCCAGCAAAAAAGCAGGCCACCTCAAAAATCAAGCCAGGCGAAGGAACCAAAAGAATCATTCTTGACCCGTCTGACACGTCTAAAACGACATTGATCGGGACAGGGCTCGAGGCCAAATAGGAAAGCGCGCTCGTCACCTTCCTCCAAGCCAACAAGGACATCTTCGCCTGGAAACCATCCGATATGCCAGGTGTACCAAGGGAGGTGATCGAGCACTCTCTCCACGTCGACGAGAAGGCGAGACCGATCAAACAAAGGCTTCGGCGGTTCGCTCCAGATCGCCGGAACGCCATCAAGCAGGAGATCACCAAGCTTTTAGCTGCAGGTTTTATCAAAGAGGTGTATCACCCTGATTGGTTAGCGAATCCTGTGTTGGTCCAAAAGAAAAATAAAACTTGGCGCATGTGTGTTGATTACACCGATCTTAACAAGGCATGTCCAAAGGATCCCTTTGGGCTGCCCCAAATCGATCAGGTGGTCGACTCGACCGTCGGGTGAGAAATTTTGAGCTTTCTCGATGCCTATTGAGGCTACCATCAGATTCGCCTAAAGGCGAAAGATCATATCAAGACCTCTTTCATCACACCTTTCGGAGCCTTCTGCTACACCACGATGGCATTCGGCCTAAAAAATGCTAGCGCGACTTATCAACGCGCGATACAGTGGTGTTTTCACGCCCAGCTCGGGCGCAACGTGGAGGCATACGTGGGCGACGTCGTGGTGAAGACTCGGGAAAGGAAGGATCTTATCACCGACCTAACCGAGACATTTGAGAGTCTGAGGACCTTCAGCATGAAGTTAAATCCCGAGAAGTGTGTTTTCGGAGTATCTTCGGGAAAACTGCTTGGGTTTATTGTATCTCAGCGAGGAATCAAAGCCAACCCGGAGAAAGTCAACGCCATATCAAACATGAAACCGCCGACTTGCCAAAAGGACGTCTAGAAACTTACGGGGTGTATGGCCACGCTCAGCAGGTTCATCTCCCGACTGGGTATGCGAGGAATGCCATTTTTCAAACTCCTCAAAAAGCAAGACAAGTTCCAGTGGACACCGGAGGCACAGCAGGCATTTGAAGATCTAATGACCTTCTTAAAGACACCCCTGGTTTTGGTCTCACCAATGCCGGAAGAACCTCTGTTACTCTACATCGCAGCAACGACTTATGTAGTCAGCGCTGCAATCGTCGTAGAGAGGGAGGAGCTGGCTCACGTGCACAAGATCCAACATCCAATCTACTTTGTTAGTGAGGTCCTGAGTGAATCCAAGGTACGATATCCACAAGTGCAGAAATTATTATATGCCGTACTTCTTACATCTCTCAAGCTTAAGTATTATTTCCAAGAGCATGCCATTTCGGTGGTCACCTCCTTCTCGATTGGGATATACTCCACAACCAGGAGGCCACTGGGAGAATTGCCAAGTGGGCAGTCGAGCTTTGGGCCTTCGATATCCTATTCAGGCCTCGTACTACCGTCAAATCTCAAGCGCTCGCCGACTTTACGGCCGAGTGGACAGAGCTTCAGAACCCGACGACTACCAAGGAACTCGAGTATTGGACAATGTAGTTCGATGGTTCCCTCATGCTCAGCGGCACAGGGGCTGGTATAGTGCTCATATCGCCAAGCGGGGAAAGGTTGAGATATGTCCACCAAATATTTTTCCCGCATCAAACAACGCCGCCGAGTATGAGGCACTCATTCACGGACTCCGTATTGCCATATCCCTCGGAATCCGATGCCTGGCGGTTCGCGGAGACTCAATGCTCGTGGTCAACCAAGTGCAAAAGGAATGGTCATGTATCGAAGACAACATGGCGGCCTATTGCCAGGAGGTACGCAAGCTAGAAAGCAACTTTGATGGCCTGAGACAACGAAGCAGCCGACGAGCTGGCGAAGATGGGATCCTGCCGGTCCAGAGTACCCGTGGGAGTTTTCATGGAAGAAGTCCATAAGCCCACTGTTAGCACCCGGCCAAAAGCGGATGCTCCAGCAGGGAAAAGCGAAGAAGTGGAGATCTTGGTCATTATCCCAGATTGGACAGCTCCATACTTGGATTACCTGATGATGGACAAGCTAGCCGAGGATCGTGTACAGGCCGAAAGGATAATGCGCCGAAGCAAGAATTATGTAGTCATAAGAAAAGAGCTCTATCAGAAAAGCTCCTCTGGCATACTGCGACGATGTATATCGGAACAAGAAGGGAGAAATCTGCTCAAAGAAATCCGCTCGGGAATTTGTGGGAATCACGCGACATCATCAACACTGGTTGGTAAGGCTTATCGCCAAGGGTTTTTCTGGCTGACCGCTGTCACAGATGCGGAGGACGTCGTCCGAACATGCGAAGGATGTCAGTTCTTCGCACGGCAAATAAACAAGCCAGCACAGGAATTACAAACCATCCCGATCACGTGGCCATTTGCGGTATGGGGGCTCGACATGGTGGGACCTTTGAAGAAGGCTCAGGGAGGCTATACCCATCTCTTCGTAGCCGTCGACAAATTCACCAAGTGGATTGAGGCCAACCCAGTCGCCACCATCACGGCGGCAAAGGCTAAAGAATTCTTTCACGAGATCGTGGTTAGATTCGGCGTACCCGACCGAATCATCACGGATAATGGCACTCAATTCAGAGGCGGAATATTTCAAGACTGGTGCTAGTAACTTGGCATAAAGATTTGCTTCGCATCAGTTGCTCACCCCAAAGTAATGGGCAGGTCGAACGTGCCAATGACATGGTATTATAGGGCCTGAAGGCAAGAATTTTCGATCGGCTAAAGCCGTATGCCACTCGGTGGGTGAAAGAATTGCCGTCGGTACTCTGGGGGCTGTGAAAAACCCCCAGCAGAGCAACCGGGCAGTCACCTTTCTTCTTGGTATATGGCTCCGAGGCAGTCCTCCCTACCGAGTTAGAATTCGGGTCCCCACGGGTCTGGAGTTATGAAGAGATTGCCTCGGAAGAAAGTTGGCTAGAAGACCTTGACCGACTGGAAGAGGCCAGGGACGTCGCAACGATTCAGTCGACAAAGTATCTCCAAGACCTACGGCGCTATCACGGTCGCAGAGTGAGGAGCCGCACATTCTCCAAAGGAGATCTAGTCCTCAGAAAGAACCAGAAGTGCGAGCATAAGCTCTCCCCAAGCTGGGAAGGCCTTTACATCATCGATGAGGTGGCGCGCCCTGGGGCTTACAAACTCAAGCGAGAAGACGGCACGGCGGTCGGCAACACTTGGAACATAGAGCAGCTACGTCGCTTTTTCGCCTAAACTTTGTAAATTAAATTGTTCCTTTGGAAATGAAAGAATCGATATTCAAAGTTATTTCTTAAGTAATTTCTTCGATACCTATGCGTCCGAGTTCTTCACTCCTACGATTTCAAGACTCTGAGACATGCATCGCAGACCATGCCACAGAGTCTGGGGGCTGGACTACTCGGGCGCGATATGTGGAAATTACCCAAACAAAGATGCCGACCCAAAAGAGTCGAGCAAAAAACACTTTTATGCATTTGAAATTTACAGGTCTAAAGTCTCTACAATAGACGAAGAGGTGTCCTTGACCTCCTCCCAGAGCTCGGGGCTCGATCCTCATCTACGCTATGGGCGGCCTTCCTTATATGACCTCAAGATCCACTCGGGGATAAGCGACTTGGTGATCGCCAAAGCCTGGCCGCACCATTGGGCGCCATTTCCTTGAGAGATTCTTGGCGTCCGGAGCTTCCTCGGTAGAGATGACCTGGTCCTTGCTGAGTGGCCTCTCGCCCCCAGGATGAAGCGAACTCAGCAATGACTCGAAGGCATCCTGGAGCTCAGTGCAAAAGGCCTCGAGGCCTTCGACCTTTTTGTTCAAGACGACGTACTGCGCCTGCGTCTTGAACTTATAATCTGTGGAACAAGGCATTAGAAAAAGCGACAAACGAAGACAGGTAATGCCGAGTTGTAGGAGTCACCTTCAAGCTCCTTCTCCGCCTTCGCTCTAGAGTCTTCTGCAGCTTTGAGCTGCCCTTGGAGCCTCACGACGGTGGAATCTTGAGCTAAAATGAAAAGAGGAGGATCAAGAAGCTGTATGATCAGGTGGAAGCGTGAAGGGGTTCCTGGAATAGCTACCTCGAAGGGAGCCAATGATGTCCAGCTTCTCCTGGCGCAAAGCATTTTGCTTCTCCTGTGATGCCTGGACCTCGGATCGGAGGGATCGCAGCTCGGCCGCACGATCGGCCTTGATGCGTTCCAAGTTGGCCAAGTATTCTTGGCGCGTCCGGATTTCAGGGAGCATCTTTTGGAAGTATTCGGATTTCCGCTCAAAGCGCTCCCCCATTTTCTGCAATTATCACGGCAAAAGATAAACGCATGATGAACGACGGAGTCAGGAATGCAGCAATTGTGGAGAAGCGCTTACCCGAGCCGCACGTTCAAAAGCCACGGCGTGGGAATAGAAATCGTTCCTCTCTTTTTCCTCCTCCTCCGGGTCATCAAGGAGCTTCAAGCCCTCCTCTTCATCAATCCATGCAGCCTCCGTTATGAGCTGGGGGCGAGCAGGGACCGGCGGGACTCGGTGAATCTCTTCGACCTCAGGGGACGGGAAGGAAATCGGTTCTTGAGCGGCAGGGTCCGGCACCGGAGCGAGAGGAGTAGGAGACGGCACCGGAGGACGGGAAGGTATTTCGGTATCCCCGAGTGCTGTCCCCATGACCGGAGAGCAACCTCTCGGGGGCTCAGCGACCGCAGGGGCCGTAGACGGCGTCCCAATAGGAACTTCAAGCGAAGGATCCCTATGAGAAGAATGTTAGCAAGCCATTGGGGCAAGACAAATAGAAATCGGCAGGATAACCAACCTGTCGGACTTCTTCATTTTTATCGGAGGCTTCTTCCGAGCAGCCGAGCCGCTCCCAAAAGAACCACTCGGCGCCCAGGGTTCCTTCCAAACGCTTGAGTGCTTCGGCAGTGGACTTGGCAGAGACGTCGACTCGCGCGAAGAGGAAGCCGAAGGAGCCAGGGCTCGCACCGAAGGGTCCCAGATCTTGGGACCGCCAGCCGGTAGCCGAGGCTTCACGGGGTCTTTGGTCGCGGCCCTTTTTCCCTTTTTTGTGGCAGGATCTCCTGCGGGAGAGCTCGCTCGCCGCTTCGGGGAACCACCCACACAAGTGGGCATCTTCGGAAGAGGCGCGTCGCTGAAGAAGGCAATGCGGTCCTGTGAAGAAAGACTGAGGGTTAAAAGACACCCCAAGACGAAGATATGAATCTCTCGAATTAGCTCCCTCAGGAGGGGATGTGAAGCAGTAAAAGACTTCGGGCATCTTACGGAGGGAACGTCGACGCTCGGGATGAAGAATTCGCCGACCCGAGCGAAATTTCCTCCCTAGAAAGCTCATCGGGCCGCCTCCGGGTCGGGTCGTCTTTCCCCTCGTACGTGAATCCCAGGTGAACTCATTGTTTGAGGGCTGAATCCGTGAGCGGCGAAGTCGGGCCGACCCACCCTGTGAGACCACTCTCCTTGACACCGATCGGTGCAGAAGGTCATGAACCCGATCCATATCGGCAGATTTAGGGGTGGATGTCCAAGAAAGAGATGCCTTAGGACTACGTCCGCCAAAGGAAGGAAGGGCAGGATCAGGGTTGGCGCAGTAGAACCACTCATGATGCCAACCCTTATTGGAGGTTTTGGAAGGAATTGCGAAGTAATTTTTCTTCAGCCCTTCGCGAAGCTGGAATCCGGCCCCCCCAACGACCTTGGGGTCGCTCTTGGAGGGGTAAGGTTTCAGGAGGTAAAAATGGCGGAAGAGATCAAAATGAGGGCAAATGCCTAGGGAGGCCTCACAAAGATGAGCGAAAAGGAAATCTGCGAGGATTGAGTTGGGATTCAGATTCACCAATTCGATCTCATAGAAAAAGAGGAGGCCACGAAGGAAAGCGCAAGCGGGAAGGCCTAACCCATGCTGGAAGAAAGATTCAAAGACCACTACCTCTTCAGGGCGAGGAGTGGGGACGAACTCGCTAGCGGCCGGGCGGGCAGAGACCAAGACCAAATCAGGGAGGATCCCGTCTTCCACCATGGACTGCAGCCTCTCTTCCGTCATCGTTGAGGTCGTCCAATCTTGCGGCGAAGGCGGCGAGGAAGAAGAAGACATCTTTGAAAAAGAAGTCGGAAAGGCAAGGGAAAAGAACGAGAGAGGGTGCAGCAAGAGAATGAACCGTCGGGCGCCGTACGGCCTAAACCTTTTAAAAGGGGAAAATCGGGTCTTCGACGAATCGGCGGAGAAAAGATTGCGAAGCGTCGCGTCTCTCCAGGATTCCCCATAAATGATTTGCAGGCCTGTCATTTCAACTCACAGAGTTTGACCGAGTAAAATTGGGGCACGTCGCTTTGTGCGGTGGGACATTTACTCCACTTTCTGCTCTAAGCGGGGCGTGGGCGATCTCCAAAGTGGATAAAACATATCTTCTCGCGGTACGCTCCACGCTGGGTCACAAGGTGGTTGCCGCATGACAGAATCATGTACCGCGAGTCGAGCCTAAGTAGGCACGGATCCAAGGGTGTGCCCCATGAGGGTCGTGAAAACTGTGTGTCGTATTAAACGAGTACGAACACCTTTGGATAAAAACGTGATATGCTCCAAGAGAGTCTAAGCCGTATCCGACATCAGTCGGGAAAGGGTATCACTCGGTCAAGAGCCACGTAAACATGATACACTCCAAGAGAGTCTAAGCCGTATCCGACATCAGTTGAGAAAGGGTATCACTCGGCCAAGAGCCACATAAACATGATACGCTCCAAGAGAGCCTGAGCTGTACCCTACACCAGTTGGGTACAAGTATCACTCGGCCATGAGCCAGGAGAACCTTGATACGTCCCAAGTCGGACTAAAACTATATCTTGCAGTAGTCGAATAAGGGTGTCGATCGGCCAAGAGCCACGATGTGCCCCAAGTTGGGCATAAGTTATATCCGGCAATCGTCAGACATGGATATCATTTGGCCTCGAGCCAGATGGACGCAGACGTCGTCGGAATCAAGTAACATGCGAGTTCTGAGACGCCCTAGAACGGATCTAATCCATAATCAAAGGACAGACAAGAACTTCATGGACAAAAGGTACTTCTTTATTATATACAAAAAGTTCCCTAGGCATTACGCCTAGGAAACTATTACATTTATAGGAGAGCTACACTTCCCCGTGGCGCGCCTACCGAGCGCCTCGACAAGAGCTTCCTAACCTGTAAAGGCGTGGAAGACCTCAAGGAATCGTCGACGGCGCGATCGCGCTCCACCGCCTTCTCCTCAAGCAGCTTGTCCACGGCCCGGTCGAAATCCTCCCAGAGCTCAGCGAGTCTGGGGTGCACCTTTGCTTGATGATACCACCGCGGCATGACATAGGTAAAAGCTTGAAGCGAGAAAGTGGAGGGCAAAGAGCGAAGGATACATCCTAGAAGCGATGCCGCCTTTTATAGTCGATTTGGTGAAATTGAAGTTATTAAGCATCGGAAGCCGAAGAGGTTTTGAGTAAATGCAACTTCAGAAGACGAAGAGTTTTTCAGTAAAACAAGTTGACACAGAAAATCAAGGCGACCTCGAAGACTGTCCGGTGATTATCCACGAAGAGAAGTAAAATTTCGGGCGTAAGAAATATCCAATTTACATTTGAAATACAAGCAGAGGTTCGTAAGGCTGCTCGCAGCAGGCATGCCCGATAGAAGATTATGCTCATTTGAAGTAAAAGTTTAAGGTTATATTCGAGTCCTTCATAATTCGTTCGCTATGAGAAAAAGCCTCTCAACCGAATGGAGGAACCAGTCGGAAGCTCAAACAAAAAGACCAGGACAGCAACTCAAGCAGAAATCGGAAGCATAGCGATCGGATCATGAAGCACTCGGGGTCTACTTGTTAGTGTTATGCCCTTGAGGCAATCATTTAGATGATTGTAACATGACTATGTTTATGAATAATAATATGATTATTGGTCCAATGAATGTATATCATTGTATTGATCAACAAGTATGTGACTTGATTATGAAGCTCTTTACTTAATGATGTAATTCGATAAATATCTGTGATCGGATATCATCGTATAGGACTACGATGAATAGATCAGCACATGTAGTGATCGATGATCATGCTTCATAGATCATGGGATATGGAGATATCATCTCTACATTGTGGACCATGTTGAAGAACATGGGTTAGATAGACCCGCTATGGGACACTGCGAGAATGTTTCATTCTTATGTGTCATCGATGTATCTCATACCTAGAAGATGTATGATCCTTAGACTGAGATTGTCATATTCCTACATGTGTAATAGTTTTCCTTGGGGCTATCAAACACTACTTCCTAACCGGATAGTTATAAAGGTAGCTTTCATGTTTACTATGAAACGTGCGAGAGGAAGTGAGCGATCAAGATGGAATTTGCCACTCCAATGAAACGGAGATATATGACAAGGCCACTCGTGTGATATGATTAAGAAAGTGCATGGCCATGCCGTGATTGAGAGTCAATCACAACTTATTAATATATCACGGATACGAGATGGATTGAATCATCAAAGGATGACATGCTTCTGCCTTGAGATCAATCTTCATATACTTGGCAAAGGGATTATTACATGAGTTCTTTTGATAGGTTACATTCGATTTGATCACAAGTATGTTTGGGAGTTGGCATACTTTGCAAGAAGCCGCTACCAACTATTGGATTGAAAAGGAGTTTTCAATCCATGTCCAAGCGTATGTGAACTGCAGGTCACACACTTAATGGTGGGGCGCATTAATTTGGATTGGATCCGTAATTAATGAACCTCGTGGGCTTAGCATCTTTGGTGGGCCCCGGTTTAGGTTTCATCTCGTGGCTATATAAGGAGGGAGGAGGGAGGCGCAGGTGTGCTTTCCACGGTTTAGGTTTGATTCACTTGAAACCCTAGCCTCCTCCTCTCGCTGCCTCGCCGAGCGACTAGGTGCTTGCACACCGATGCACAGCGTTCCATCTCTGGGCGTGTGGACTCTGCGGTGGCTGCTGCGCGATGGCGTGGGAGGGCGATCCACGGCGAGGCGAGGACGATCCACTACATCGGCGCAACGATCGCGGCGAGGACGAACCACTACATCGACGCGCGAAGGATTCCGCAATGCGCGTCTAGTGGTAATCTTATCTATGATCCCCTTCTTGCGGTAGCTTTACGTTTCGCGGTAGTTTTTTTGTGCTAGCGTAGCTTACCGCGTTTCCCTTCATGGTATCGAGCCATCTCGTATAGTTTTGTGATCGGATGTTGCACATATGATGTGTGAGGTTAGTAGATTGGATCTATTACATGTTCACCAGTTCATGTGATGAATTGGTGACGGCGACCATCGATGAGATCGATCGATTTAGGGTTTGAGGAAAGTGCAAACCGACTCAATCTTGATTTGGGTGAGTCCGTTCATGGTACGACGTTACCCTTACCGGTCGGGTTACCGCCATCAGGGTTTCTGAAACGTATCCATATGGGTCCAAGCCAATCAGATCGAGTTGGATTGGGTCAATCTGGTTGATCCATGGTAAGCGCAAACAGATTCAATATTGATTTGGGTGAGTCCGTTCATGGTACGACGTTGCCCTTACCGGTCGGGTTACCGCCATCAGGGTTTCTGTAACGTATCCATATGGGACCAAGCCAATTATATTAGATCGGATTGGGTCAATCTGGCTGCCCCTTGGACCCCGCCAGGGGCGCTGCCCCTCGGACCCCGGAGTCGTAGGGTTGCTTTTGTTTAACTCGTTTTTGCAGGGAATTATGTGAAATAGTATGGCCTATGTGTATGTGATGCATGTAATTTCCACATGGCCTGCGTGCCGTGTTAAGCCATAAGGCTATTTAAATTGTATAACGACCTGCGTGTCGACTTGTGATGCTTCAAACCCTCATGTAAAATTCATTATCAAAAGTTGTAAGGAGTTGCATCCATAATGATGAAGACGATGGCTAGGTGAACAAATCAAGCAAGGTGGCTAGGTGAACAACCAAGCATGATGATGGAGATCTTAATGCTAAGGGCCATGCTATTTCACACTTATTTTGATTTTACGTGGATGTGTGTTTTATCCTTGCTATTTTCTTTATGCTCATTGCATGTGATGCTATGTTCATAGTAATCTTTGTTCATCCTTATAGTTAAAAATCTTAAATCAAATTGTCCTTCCAATTGTTGCACCTATCAAGAATTTAGATCGTTATTCATATGATCGCCAAAGTAGTATATCAATGGCTATCTCAATAGATGATAGGGATGTGTTGGACACATCACGCATAACAATGGCAGATTTAAACGAGCTATCAAAACGGTTTTGGGCTTGAGGACATAAGTGGTTGGGATTTGATTTCATAATGAAGGAACCTATACAAGATAATTGGTGTCTAGGAAAACACACATGAGGCAGGTTTCTTAATTGGCACCGAATACGGAAGTGCTCCTCCTCATGTGAGCCCTTGGGGCGAGTTGACTGGCCATGAGTCAAGTTGATGGAGGCATTCATTACTTGTTTTCATACTCAACAAACAAGAGTTACATATGATGTAATTAGCAAAGGTGTTGCTTACCTATGTCATTAAATTTCTAGCAGTGATGCCAAAGCTCACTAGTGTTTAATGAATATGGATCTTGAATACTCACTATGTGTCTATAAAAGGACATAAAATAGGAGTGTCTTTAATTAAAAGTTTAATAAAAGTTTTACATAAACATAGTGCTTAGAATCTTTGCATATTTTTGTTGTAGTTCAATGGCACCTTCTCCTACTCCTGCTACACCGGGTTTTGCTTTGAGATCGGTTTTGGAAAGGGAAAACTGAATGGAACTAATTTTGTTGATTGGTATCGCAACTTTGAGAATTGTTCTCAAGCATGAAAAGAAGGATTATGTTCTAGAGAATCCAATTCTGATGAACCGGTAGAAAAATGTCGCTCGCAATTTGAGGGTTGAATATGAAAAGCATGTTAATGCTTCAGAGGTCACTGTCTCATGCTAGTCACAATGGACTCGAGCTCCAAAAGCAATATGAGGACAGGATGCTTACAATATGATTGTGGGCTTGAAGGGCATGTTTGGGAATCAAGCAAGAGCTGAGAGGTATGGTATCTCAAAGCTTTTATTTGCTTGTAAGTCGGTCAAGGCGATCCGGTCGATCCTCATGTGATCAAGATGATTGGTTACATTGGGAGATTGGAAAAACTTGAGTTTCCCTTAGCCTCTGTTTGGCCACGGATGTTATTCTCCGATCTACGCCTCAGAGCTTTGAGCCATTCATTATGAATTTTCATATGAATAGCATGGAGAAGAGCCTAACCGAGCTACATGGGATGCTCAAGGCTGCGGAGGAAAGCATTAAGAAAAAACCCAATCATGTGATGATGGTTCAGAAAACAACTGCTTTCAAAAAGAGAAAGGCTAAGGCTGGGGGAACGGGAAAGAGCAAGGGCAAGGGCAAGGGCAAGGCTCAAGATGAGATCATGAGCCTCAAAACTAAGCTTCAGAAGCTTAAAGTTGGCCCTCAACCTGATACCCAATGCTTCTATTGCAAGAAATCGGGGCATTGGAAGCGGAATCTGCGAAAAGTACAGCGGATAAGAAGAATGGAAATGTGGTTTCCACTTCGGTATTAATGTTATAGAAATTAATCTTGCTACTTCTTCACTTAGCTCATGGGTATATGATACGGTTCGGTTGCTCACATTTGCAATTCGTTGCGGTGATAAAGAGTAGAGACTTGGCAAAGGAGAAGTGGATCTTGGCGTGGGGAATAAAGCAAGAGTTCTTTGGTCTTGCCGTTGGCACATACCCATTGCATTTGCCTTGAGTTAGTTTTAGAACTCAATAATTGTTATTTTGTTCCATCTTTGAGTAGAAACATTATTTCATCTTCTTGTTTGGAACATGAAGGTTATGATTTGAAATAAAGAACTTTGTTTGTTCAATATTTTTGAATGATATGTATTATGGTCGTTGCCCCATGGTGGATGGGTTGTACGTCCTTGAACTCGAAGAAAAACACATCTATAATATTAATGTAAAAAGGCACCGCCTAATGATTTGAACCCTACCTTTTGTGGCATTGTCGCTTAGGTCATATAAATGAGAAGCGCATGAAGAAGCTCCATGGTGATGGACTTCTAACCTCATTTGATTTTGAATCATTTGAAACATGTGAATCTTGTTTACTTGGCAAGATGACAAAAGCCCTTTCACAGTGTTTTAGTGAGAGAGCAAGTGAATTATTGGCCCTAGTACATACGGATGTATGTGGACCAATGAGCTCATTGCTAGGGGTGGGTTTGATGCTTTGTAACTTTTACCGATGACTTCAGAGATATGGATATATCTATTTAATGAGGCATAAATCTGAAACTTTTGAAAGGTTCAAAGAGTTTGAACAAGTACAAAATCAACTTGGCAAAACAATAAAACACTTACGATCCGATCGTGGTGGCGAATACTTGAGCCAAGAGTTTGGTGATCATTTAAAGCAATGTGGAATCGTTCGCAACTTACTCCGCCAGAACGCCTCAATGGAATGGTGTGTCCGAACGACGAATCGGACTTTATTAGATATGGTTCGGTCAATGATCACCAAACAGATCCGCCATTATCCTTTTGGGGTTTCGCTCTAGAGACAATTGCGTTCACTTTGAATAGGGTCCCATCAAAATCTGTTGAGAAGACGCCATATGAGATATGGACCGGAGAAGACCCATGTTGTCATTTCTCAAGATATGGGGATGTGAGGCTTATGTAAAACGTTTACAATCGATAAACTCGCACCTAAATCGGAAAAATGCTTTTTGTGGGGTATCCTAAAGAAACAAAAGGATATTACTTTTACAAAAGAAACGAGAACAAAGTTTTGTTGCTCGAAATGGTGTCTTTTGGAGAAAGAGTTTCTTTCAAAAGAAATCAGAGGAGTGATGTGTATCTTGATGAAGTTCGAGAATCACATGAATATGTTCAAGCTACCTCTGAACCTTCACAAGATGTACAAAGTGTTGTACAACTTTGTGGAAGAGACTCCACCCACGTGAGGTCGGGAGGCCACGTCATGTACCTATTAGATATGGGAATGACATATTATTGTTGGACAATGATGAGCCCACGACTTATGAAGAAGCAATGATGGACCCAAACTCAAAAAATGGCTTGAAGCCATGAGATCCAAATTCAATCCATGCATGACAATCAAGTTTGGAACTTGGTCGATTCACTGATGGTGTAAAACCATTGAGTGCAAATGGATTTTCAAGAAAAGATAGACGTAGATGGAAATGTTCAGATCTATAAGGCACGGTTGGTGGCAAAGGGTTTCAAACAAGTTCAAGGAGTTGACTATGATGAAACTTTCTCACCGGTAGCCATGCTCAAGTCTGTCAGGATCATTTTAGCTATTCTTTGCATATTTTGATTATGAAATATGGCGGATGGATGTCAAAACAGCCTTCCTTAATGGGAATCTTTACGAGGATGTATACATGATACAACCTCAAGGCTTTGTTGATCCTAAATATGCTAAAAGGGTATGCAAGCTTCAAAGATCCATTTATGGGTTAAAGCAAGCATCTAGGAGTTGGAACATTCGTTTTGATGAAGTAGTCAAAGGTTTTGACTTTATCAAAAATGAAGAAGAGCCTTGTGTTTACAAGAAGGCTAGTGGGAGCGCACTTGTATTTACGATTTTGTATGTGGATGACATATTATTAATCGGGAATGACATTCCTATGCTTGAAGATGTTAAGACTTCATTGAAAAGGAGTTTCTCAATGAAGGACTTGGGAGAAGCATGCTATATCTTGGGCATAAAAATCTATAGAGATAGATCAAAAGGTTAATTGGATTAAGTCAGAAGCGTACATTGACAAGATATTGAAAAGGTTCAATATGCATGAATCTAAGAGAGGTTTCATGCCAATGTCACATGGCATCGATCTCTGCAAGAATCGGTGTCCTTCGACATCGATGAGCGAGACAGATGAGCAAGATTCCATATGCTTCAGCTATTGGGTCTATTATGTATGCCATGATCTGCACGCCCGGATGTCTCATATGCTCTAAGTGTCACGGCGGATACCAAGCGGATCTGGTGATGGTCATTGGATAGCCGTAAAAATATCTGAAGTACTTGAGAAGAACTAAGGGTATGTTCCTTGTTTTTGGAGGTGAGGAAGATCTGGTTGCAAAGGGTTACACCGATGCAAGCTTCCAAACCGACAAAGATGATTTTCGATCGCAATCCGGGTTTGTGTTTACACTTAATGGAGGAGCGATGGTGGAAGAGTTCCAAGCAAAACACGGTGGCGACTCTCTGACGATGCGGAGTACATTGCGGCCGGAGGTCGCAAAGGAGGCTCTGTGGATTAAGAAGTTTATCACGAGCTTGGTGTGGTCGCTAGTGTCTCTAGTCCAATGGACATCTATTGTGATAATAGTGGTGCCATTGCACAAGCAAAAGAGCCTAGATCACATCAAAAGTCTAAACACATACTTAAATCGCTTTCACCTTATTCGCGAGATTGTGGATAGAGGTGACGTCGAGAATATGCAAAGTACATCTGAAGCCAATGTGGCCGATCCGTTGACAAAGCCAACGCCACGACCTAAGCATGAGGCGCACACAAGGTCTATTGGTATTAGATACTTAATTGATTGACTCAAGTGCAAGTGGGAGATTGTTAGTGTTATGCCCTTGAGGCAATCATTTAGATGATTGTAACATGACTATGTTTATGAATAATAATATGATTATTGGTCCAATGAATGTATATCATTGTATTGATCAACAAGTATGTGACTTGATTATGAAGCTCTTTACTTAATGATGTAATTCGATAAATATACGTGATCGGATATCATCGTATAGGACTACGATGAATAGATCAAGACATGTAGTGATCGATGATCATGCTTCATAGATCATGGGATATGGAGATATCATCTCTACATTGTGGACCATGTTGAAGAACATGGGTTAGATAGACCCGCTATGGGACAACTGCGAGAATGTTTCATTCTTATGTGTCATCGATGTATCTCATACCTAGAAGATGTATGATCCTTAGACACGAGATTGTCATATTCCCTACATGTGTAATAGTTTTCCTTGGGGCTATCAAACACTACTTCCTAACCGGATAGTTATAAAGGTAGCTTTCATGTTTATTATGAAGCGTGCGAGAGGAAGTGAGCAATCAAGATGGAATTTGCCACTCCAATGAAACGGAGATATATGACAAGGCCACTCGTGTGATATGATTAAGAAAGTGCATGGCCATGCCGTGATTGAGAGTCAATCACAACTTATTAATATATCACGGATCGAGAGATGGATTGAATCATCAAAGGATGACATGCTTCTCGCCTTGAGATCAATCTTCATATACTTGGCAAAGGGATTATTACATGAGTTCTTTTGATAGGTTACATTCGATTTGATCACGGTATGTTTGGGAGTTGGCATACTTTGCAAGAAGCCGCTACCAACTATTGGATTGAAAAGGAGTTTTCAATCCATGTCCAAGCGTATGTGAACCTGCAGGTCACACACTTAATGGTGGGGACGCATTAATTTGGATTGGATCCGTAATTAATGAACCTCGTGGGCTTAGCATCTTTGGTGGGCCCTGGTTTAGGTTTCATCTCGTGGCTATATAAGGAGGGGAGGAGGAGGCGCGGGTGTGCTTTCCACGGTTTAGGTTTGATTCACTTGAAACCCTAGCCTCCTCCTCTCGCCCCTGCCGAGCGACTAGGTGCTTGCACACGGCGCACGGCGTTCCATCTCTGGACGTGTGGACTCTGCGGTGGCGCTGCTGCGATCGTGGCGTGGGAGGACGATCCACGGCGGCGAGGACGATCCACTACATCGGCGCAACGATCGCGGCGAGGACGAACCACTACATCGGCGCGAAGGATTCCGCAACTGCGCGTCTAGTGGTAATCTTATCTATGATCCCCTTCTTGCGAGTAGCTTTCTGGTTGCGCGGTAGTTTTTTTTTGTGCTAGCGTAGCATACCGCGTTTCCCTTCACTACTGTGGAATATAAGAATCCGGGTACCCTCGCGATCAGCCCTAAAGAAGTCCGAGAGATAGGCCCAGAAGATATTCCCTACGTCAGACCCCACTGCCATGCGCAAGGGGGTACATTCCATAGATAGTTGAGCATATATTTAGATATGATGGATACGGTTGTAATCCGAGTCGTTAATTGGGTAGATAAAGATGTAAACTCTATCCTATTAACTGACTAGAATCTTGTAACCGATCGGAATCTCCAAACCGATCAGGACTCTGTAAGCCGCCTCACCCCCGCTATATAAGGGAGAGGGCGGGCAACAACATAAGCATCGGATCATCCAAGCCTAGAGCAATCAAGTCATAGAACATAACACACCTCATATCGCCTAGAGCATATTGCGCTTTGAGCAACCCTAGATCCAAGAGGTCAGGATAATTCCAGCACACAGGATTAGGGTATTACCTCCATTGCTGAGGGCCTGAACCTGTCTAAAATCCCTGTCTTGTGTGACCATTGAGTTTGAGATCCAGCGCCTACCCCATAAATTTATTGCCGACTACAAAAGTCGACAGATCCCATTGGATCATCTTCTTCTGATCCTTCTATTGGTTTCTCTCTTTCCGCCCTTTGTGAGCTAAGCGATGACCAACTGGAAAAATTTCCAGAAAATGAGCTTGCTCTTCTCGCTCGCAAGTTTTCTCATGCATACAAGAGGGTGAGAGAGAGAAAGAGAGGTGGCATGATCACATGCTTCGAGTGTGGTGGCCCCAACCACATTCGGGCTAATTGCCCCAAACTGGAGAAAACTAAGAACGATGTCGGCGGTTCGGCAAAGAACGACTACATCGACAAGAACCACAACAAGAAGCCTCCAGTTCGTGAGCCGATGCGTGAGAAGAAGTACCGCAACTTCTCCAAGAACAAGAAGCTCTTCCACCGCGTCCTCGCCGCGCTTGACGACATCAATATCTCCGACACGGAGACATGGAGCGACGAGGGCGAGGATGAACCGCAAGAGAAGAAGGGCGGCGACAACTTCTCCGGCATGTGCTTCATTGCCGACACCAACGGCATCAGCGACTCTGAGCTCTACAGCGACTCGGACGAGGTACCCTCCTATGACCAGCTCAATGAAGCTTTCTGTAAACTAGGAAAATTTCATGCTAGAGCTAGAGCTAGGTGTACGGAGCTTGAGAAGGAAGTAGGTACCTTGACTCGGGAGTTAGCTTCTCTTAGATCTTCTTCCTGCCGAGTCACTGATGATTGCTCTTTGTGTGATGCTATTCTTGTGGAGTTGGAGAACTTAAGGACTATGCATGATAGTGTGTTGACTGAATTAGATAGTCTTAAGTTGAAGAATGCTAGCGATAATTCTGTTGATGTTATTCCACTAGATGCTAGTTTTCTTCATACTCACTCTACTCCTTCTTGTGCTAATTGCCCTAAATTGCTTGCTGAAATTGATGCCATGAGCGAACACCTTAGAAAGCTTTCTGCTAGAAATGATGAACTTGAATTGCATGCTTCTAAGGACCCAAATCATGTGAGGGTCAGAGGTAACTAAAACTTGACAATGATACTTTGAATGTCAAGTGTGATCAACTTGCTAAGGACTTACTAGTTAAGTCAAAATCTAGTTGCCTGCTGTGTGTTGGGGTTAAGGATGATGTGGAACAAATTCATGTCGAGCTTAGGAAGAAGTTAAAAGACCAAACCCTTAGGATTAGAGATGCTCCTTGCGTTTCTTGTGAGGCCCTCAAGATTGAGGCAGCCGTTCTAAGGGAACAAAAAGCACGTGCTGAGAGATCTTCTCTTTCTCTTTCTGGTTCTTCTTCCTCTCCTTCCCCCTGTTCTTCTTGTGCTTCTTTCTTTCGAGATTGCCAGTATCCGCTGACTCTTGCTCGCCCCCAACTCATAATGCAAACCGCGTGGGTTGATGAGGAAGACGGCTTGAAGTCCCTTGACGACTCGGCGAAGGAGAAGGAAAGGAATGACTTTTACAGTCACGTCGCCGCTTGCGCTCGCCTAGCCCGAGTAATACATTCACTACTCTTATCGCCTTCTTGCTTGTGCCAATTAGCATATTGTCACCTTTCCTTATGATGGTTACAGAAATTGGGAGAACACTCTGCGAAGAAATCCGAATACCTCCAAAAGATGCTCCCGTAGGTCAGGACACGACAGGAATATCTGGCCGACTTGGAGCAGATCAAAGCTAAACATGCAGCCGAGCTGCAAGATCTTTGGTCAGAAGTGCAGGCCTTGCGAGAAGAGAAGAAAATCCTGTGGCAGGAGAAGCTTGATGTTGTTGGTTCTCTTCGAGGTAGATATTTCCTGGACCATCCCGTGCTCTTGTTTGATCGTCTGGTCTTCTGATTTCTTTATCTCCGTGTCAGTTCGGGATTCTACCGTTGCAAAGCTCCAAGAGCAACTTTGAAGGATCGATATGGCCTAGAGGGGGGGGGGGGTGAATAGGCAATTTTACAAATTTTGGCAATTTTAGTTTACTCGCTTATAGCAAGAGTAAAGCAGAATCCAAGCAACGAGTAAATACAGCGAAAGCGATAAAAGAAATGATACTGGAGAGACAACGATTTTATCCGGTTCGTGAGACGCACTCCTAATCCACGTTGAAGCACTTCTTCAAGTTCACTTCTCCAAAGCTAGTCGCAGAGCTCGGTGTTCACTCGGTAACTCTTTCACTTCTCCAAAGAGGTGAGTTCCAAACCTCTCACAAACACAGCTTGCCTTCCACAAACACCTTTGGACAGGTCACACTGTTTTACTTCCTCCAACTTGGTCTAGGATCACCAATCTTCAAGAGTAATAAACCTTGCACAAGTTCTGACTCTTGGTTCACTATGCAAATCACAAAACTAGACACTGACTTGGAGCTTACACACTTAGGGATGTATGAAGATTTTTGTGTAGAAATGAAGCACAGACTCCTTTTTGAGAATGAGAGCTATATATCAATGCCAAAATGTAAGGAGTTCATGTATATATCAGGTAGATGGCTTAGGAAATGCTTATATAGCCATTTTGAGTGAATATAGCCGTTACACTGCTACAGTAGACGTTGGACGTGTCAGATGTCAGAAACAACAGAAAAACACACGCATAACGGACTATGTATCGCTGCTTAGCGATCTTTGGGTATGTGTATGCGGACCAAATTTCCGAGTTCACGACGGACCAAATATTTTGGTTCGCAGTACATGGGTTGATCAAGAAGATGGTCTGGCATACAACTGAGAGATATATATGAGTATCTGACTAAGAGGTTTGGTCCGTTACACATGACTTTCAAAAGATTTTGCTTAGACATAGAGACTTATGTACGCCGGACCAAAATTTTGGTCCGTCATACATGGATTTGCCACGATTTGCGAGCAAATAGACACATGTACTTGGACCAAATTTTTCGTCCGTAATGCATGGACTTAAGAGAAGATAGGTTACGCGAGAAGACATATGTATTTGGACCAAATTTTTGGTCCGTAATGCATGGACTTAAGAGAAGATTTGAGCCAAGAACCTTTTTCAATTATAGATAAAAAAATACTGGCTTTTCAATCTAGCAACGGACTTAAAAGAAATTAAGCACAAAAGTTTTGTCTGTTTCCTGAGTAAAAACTTATTTTAGGTTTCGATCGAAAAGGAACATCAAAGATTTAGTCCGGCCAAAACTTATATACCGAAAGGGATGCCGGACCAAATTTTTGGTCTGCTAAGGATAGGAAACCTAAGACATCTTTGGTCCGATACTGAGAAGCGAGAATTGCATGTATGCCGGACCAAAAAATTTGGTCCGTCATACATAGGCAGGTTTCTGACTAAGATATTTTTCTGGGAAAGTTTGTTCAAGAATATGTGAATATCAAAGCGAGTAAATTCTAATCTGAAGAGCAGATGTACAAAGGAAGTTTTGACAAAGAATAGATTCAAGGTTTGCAACGAACTGAAGAATATAGATAGGTAAAGATATGGTCCGTTTGAACTGGAAGATATAGTTTGAAAAAGATATAGATTGAGTGTCTTTTGCTCCAAGTGATCTGGTTTTGCTTTTGCCTATCAAACTATTTCCTTGTGCTAAGTCCTCTTTTGAACAGCTACACAAAGACAAAACACCTTCATCATAAACTATAAACTAAAGGCCTTAATCTTGTTGTCCCACTTATTTCATCATACGTTCCACTCACTTTCTTGAGCTTTGAATATTACTAACTTAGTCATCAATACCAAAATCATAATAATATAAAAATAAATTTGAGGGTGCCTAGATGCTATCAATCTCCCCTTTTGGTAATTGATGACAACATACCTTTTAGTTAGTAATATCTTATTTATTCGCAAAATAGAGTTAATAATATACCGACAAATGTAAATAGATAGTGAATTTGCTCCCCCTTAATGAAACATTCATATTAAGATAGAGAATCTGAGCATATTATCTAAACAGTTGAGAAAAATAACACCATTCACCATACACATAGCATAGAACAATTAATCCTTAGAACAAATATCCAAAATAGAAATATAAAAGCCAGGCTAGCTTCTAGATAAAAACGAGGGTTTTTAGCTAAGGTTTTTTTTCTCCCCATTTGGCATCAATAGCCAAAAAGGGTCCCTACTTTCGCCTTGAAAAGAGTCGTTTGAGCTGGCCTTGAGCTTTGCTTTGCTTTGGTGAAGAGGCAGGTTGTTCATCAGTATCTTCTTGTCTTGGATTTTCTGGCCCTTGAGACATAGCTCGATCATGCCAACTTGGATAGTCCGGTCTCTGGCCGATAACCAACGATTGAAGATCCGATGAATCTGGTCCAAAGAATCACTCATATTGCGAGTCTCAAAGAAGGACGTCGCCCACATCATATGTGACATCATGTGCTAGGCGAGCATAGTCTAGCAGGGCATCTTCAGTAAACTCAGTTAGATGATCTAATTGGTGTCTCATCCATAACTGATTGCTTGTGTGAGATGTTCTTACACCTTCCACTTGATTTCTCAGTTTCTTGTAGTGGTCATCCATCTTCTGGTTCATATCATACAATCTGTCCTTGATCAGATTTTGAGTAGTATCAATCTGTTGGACATGCTATCTAAGATCTTCTTGATTTTTGCTTAGGTGGTCAAATCTTGATATGGCTTCATTAAAGAATTTCATTTCTTCCTCATGCCTGTGAGTTGCTGTATTCTGATCTTCCATGTATCTAGCTTGAAATCCCCTTTGATCGGCATAGTATTGGTGCTCAAAGTTTGAAAACCAGGAAGGCTGAGTTTCAAAGATGTTTTCTTGAGCTTGAAAAGTGTTGTCTTGTCCTTGCTCATCATACTTGGGAGAGGATGATTTGGGGTACTGATAGTCAAACAAGCTTTCCCAACCAGGAAATGTATCCCTTTGATCATGCTCAGGATGAGCTGAAGTTGAAGGATAGACAGGTTCATATGGTTGGGGTACTTCAGATGGAATACTAGACCCTCCAGCTTCATTTTCATTTGCTCCTGGTCTGAAATTCTGCGCTTCCATGAACCTTGCTGCTGCAGCTGCTTCTTGAAGTTGATGAATTTGATGTTCTTCATCCAAGGCTCTATCAACTGAGCTTGAAAGCTTTTGAGTAGCAGCATCATCTGTTTTCCATGATTCACTTCCATAAATGACTTCAGTTGCTTCTTGAGAGGGCTGGCTCAGAGTCTCCCTTTTTCCTTTTGAACACTAGGTTCTCTGTCATTTCTGCTCTGATCAGATATATGATGACTTTCATACTCTTGATGATAGCTTTCATAGGACTGATGCCAAAAATCACTTTGTTGTGCTTGGGAAAGACTTCTAGCACAATTTCTGTCAAACTCATTCTCAGCCTCAACCCTTTCTTCACTTTCTTCTTCGGGCTCAAATGGTTGATTTTCTGCCACTCTTTGAAGAAACCCAGAAATCCTTAGATTATGACCAGTAGCCTGATGCATACTATATTTCTTCGGGAAGCATTTGAACTCTTTATTTAGATCATCTTGAGAAATAATGCCTTGAGCCAATAAGACTCCAGTGATTAACTGGGCAAAAGGCAAAGAGCTACTGAATTTTTTATAGATGGCTTCTTCCATCTGTCCAAAGAAATAATCAGCTAGATCTATAGGCTGTCTTGACAGAATCAGGTGTAGCAACCATGCTAAAACTGAGGTGATTCCTTCTTTATATCCAGACTTGGGATATATAGAGTGTCTTAAGATTAAGAGGAGAACCTTGGCTTCTTCCGATGCACGTGACACCCTATTTGGATTAAAATTTTACTTGAGGTATCTTGGTATATATGCCCTGATACTTGTAAATCTGGCATGTCCCCACTTTGTCTCCACCTTTGATGTGGATACATCTTTTCAAAGATCCTTGTCCTAATTGCCTGAGGACTAGAAGCTCCTATTTCTGATTCAAACTGGGATGATATGATTTTCCTTATTTTTCCATTCATAGTGAACATGATATATTTCCTTTGTTTGTTCACTAGTAGAGAAGCATAAAACTCTAGAGTCCTGGAAACACTCCATGGAATTGTTTTATTTGACATGATTCCTACTAGTCCAGGAGTGGAGTTTATGCAATCATATAACCCAGATGATCCAATAATATTGTTCACTTGATCCCAATCTATATATTGGTGATTTGACAGAGCAGAAATCAGCTTTCCTTTTCCATCTCTTCTGTTCAGATAGGCATTGTAAATATTTTTGTGCAAAAGGGACACAAAATTTTCACCTCGGACTGGCCTTGACTCAGGGAACCAGACCTTTTCACTGACCAAACGAACGGCTCTTAACTTCTTAGAACTAAGTTTTCCCAATTCTTCACTACTAAGAATATCAATCTCAGAGATCAGTTCCGTGCTTTCTGAGGATGATTCACTGTCGGGTTCATAGGGATTATCCTCAGAGGATGACTCAGAGTCAACTATCTGCTTTCTTTTTCTTGGATAAGAGGTCACTATTTTTTGGTTTGGTCTAGCAGCTTTATGAACATCAGGGATGAGAACCGGTCCTTGAGGTTGTTCAGGCATATTTGTTTCAGAAGATGAACTAGATCTTCTTTGCTTTTTACTCTTAACTTTATCAATAATCTTTCCAATCGCACCCTTTTATCCGGATTCTTAGACCTCATTCATCCTCAAGCACAAACTCGGACTGGACTCTCTTCACGAAGAATGACCTAAAAGAAAGAACTAAGTCTAAACACTAGGTCTAGGGTTTGAGATATGAAGAGACAAAGAGAAGTTCTAAGGAACTTATCTTGAACTTGGTGGAGAATCTTGCGCACAATGTCGAACGATCACCGTCGCCAAGATCCGGTCAGGATTTGCTTCGGTGAAGAGAGGAAAGAAACTTCCGGTTCAGAGAAGATTTTGCGCAAGAAAGACAATAACAAGGAGGTTTTTGATGGAAGAAGTTACTGCATTGAATGCATTGGCAGAAGTAAATAGACCTTGGAAACTGACACCTTTTAACTGGGTGGTTGAATAGGGCGTAAGATTTATAGACAAGTGGGACCCTTCCTTTTAAAGTCTGCTTAAGGCATACAGGAGTCCCAAAGAAATAAGGATAGGATAGCAAAAAGGTAAGACCTAGAGCAATAGGTAATATTTTGAACAAATTGTTTGAATTTAGATAAGTGTCAAGACTTAGAGATATTTAAATATAAGGCAGACTTGTCTTAAACGGATTTGGACAGATTACTTATTTTGGGCCGGACCAAAAGCCTTTTGCTTAGCCTGGACTAGATTTAGTCCGCTTGATATTAAGACCAAAGCTCTTATTATCGACGGACCGAAAAATTTAGTCCGGAGAGCATTGTTAGTTTATTTGAGATTGGTCCGATCCAAGAAGGAACCTGTAACTTGAGTTGTTCTCAGTCTGCATCATGTCTATATTTTAAAAAAAATTTAAAGATACGATATATATCTAAGATCAACAACCAAAAACAACAGACAAAGAGCTTCAGTGAATGTTTGAGTTTGATAATCAAGCAAGCTTAGGTATTTCTTTAAACTAAGCTTATCTGAAGAACTCAAGTACTTTAATATGGACACATTGTTGAAAAAGGCAGATGAAATCGTTGGGATTCCTTTAAATCTTTTGATTAGATAAGGAAGATCAGAGTGAGTTCTTGTAGCAGCAGTTTATTGTAGTTCAATACGAACTTTATTTTAAGAGTTATTTTATCTTGATGATTTTTACATTATCCATCTTGTGTAGTCGAAACAGTGATCTGTCGAACTAGAGCCGCGAAAGATACCAACAGAATGTTTTGAGCGACTAGTCGAAGTTATGTTTAGCGACGTACACGTATGAATAGCCATTCAATTTAGAAAACATACAAGATCCAGAGAGAATTTTCAGAACACTGAATTTTTTTTATTTATAAACACTGTCCCGGCTTACATAGACGAGATGGGACAAGACAGGAACAGGGACTAGATTCCTCCCCTACGCGCGCGCCCTAAAGCATCTATGAGCGCGGCTCTGGCCCTGGACAGAGTGGGGAAGGATTCGAGAAAGGCATCGACAGCCTCATTATCCTTGGCAACAGCCTTCTCTTCCGCTAGCTCTGCCAGAGCACGTTCAAACTCCTTCCAGAGCTCTGCGTACTCTGGGTTGTCTCGATCATCTCCATAGGGTCTCTTCGGCATGATGAAGAGCTTAGGTAGAAGCAGAAGAAGAAGGGAAGAGTTGAGAACTGCTTTTTCAGGGTTTCTGGAACGCCTTTTATAACCAATTAGATAAGAGAGAAGTAAATGCATCAAGATTTGAAGCGACTTTGAAGTTTGAGAAGATATGGAAAAAGCGGGAGTTACTAAACCAAACGATTTTTGATAGAAAACATGCAAGGCTTGGGTAAGAAAACAAGGGAAGAGAGCATTAAGATATACATGGTAAACAAAATGCTCCCCTTAGACCGACATTATCGAGCAATATTTGAAAAGCAATGATATTTAGTTCATTTCTTAATTTTGAGAATTTTGCCTCATCAGTGGCTTAGTGAAAATATCACCAATTGGTCCTCGGTTCTTACATGACTAAGCATAATATTTCCTTTAGCAACATGATCACGGATAAAGTGATGTCTAATTTCTATATGCTTAGTTACGGAATGTTGAACCGGATTGTTTGCTATTTTCACTGCACTTTCATTTTCACATAACAGAGGTACATTATCAAATTTTATACCAAAATCCGTAAATGTTTGTTTGATGAATAAGATTTGAGCACAAAGAACTTCCAAAGAGCCACATATTCGCTTCGGCGAAGGATAGTGCTATGAATTTTGCTTTTAGAAAACCAAGAAACTAAAGACCTTCCAAGCAAATGACAGCTCCACGAGGTGCTCTTACGATCAATCTTGCATCCGCATAATCGTAGTCCGAGTAGCCTAGAAGCTCAAAGGAGCACCTTTGGGGTACCACAAACCAATGTTAGAAGTAAACTTAAGATATCTAAATATTCTTTTTACAGCACTCAAGTGAATTTCTTTAGGAGCAGCTTGAAATCTAGCACACATACACACACCGAACATGATATCGTGCCTAGATGTCAAGTATAGTAAAGAGCCTATCATGGATCTAAAGAGCTTCTGATCTGCAGACTTACCTCCCACATCTTGATCAAGATGTGTATTAGTAGCCATGGGAGTCTTTATGATCTTGCATTCTTCCATTTTGAAGCGTTTGAGAAGATCCTTAATATATTTTTCTTGCGAAATAAAGGTTCCTTCCTTTAGTCGCTTGATTTGAAATCCCGAAAGAATGATAGTTCCCAATCATAGACATCTCGAACTCTTTGGCCATCATATCACCAAATTCTTTACAAAGAGAAGTATTAGTACAGCCAAAAATAATATCATCAACATATATTTGACAAATCATTAATGTTCCATTGATGTCTATTAAAAACAATGTTGGATCAACCTTTCCAGCTTTTGAAGTCTTTATTGAGTAGAAAATCTCTATATGCGTTCATACCAAGCTCTAGGAGCTTGTTTTAGACCATAGAGTGCCTTAGATAATTTATACATCCGGTTTGGCAAATTTGGGTCTTCAAAACCGGTGGTTGTTCAACATAGACAGTTTCATCAATGAATCCATTTAGAAATGCACTTTTACATCCATTTGAAAAAGAGTGATATCAAAATGAGTAGCAAAGGCAAGAAGGAACCGAATTGCTTCAAGGCGAGCCATCGGGGCATAGGTCTCTCCATAGTCCAAATCCTTCTATTTGAGTAAATCCTTGAGCTACAAGTCCGGCTTTATTCCTTATCACCACTCCATTTTCATCTTGCTTATTTCTGAACACCCATTTTGTACCAATAACATTGTGATTCTTTGGGCGATTGGTTAAACTCCAGACTTTGTTTCTTTCAAAGTTGTTAAGTTCTTCTTCCATAGCAATAATCCAATCAGATCTTTTAGTGCTTCTTCCACTGCTTTTAGGTTCAATACACGAGACAAAAGAGTAGTGTTCACAAAAAGAAGCTTGTCTAGAACGAGTTTGAACACCCTTCTTGAATTCACCAATGATTTGATCGAGGGATGATCTTTAGCAATGGTATGATGGCTTTTGATGAGAACAGGATGATCTTGCTCTTTTTCATCTTCTTCTTCCTCTTGTGTTCCATCATGAGGCACTATTGATTGAGTGGGGAGTTCATCCTTGTCTTCTTTTGGTCAAATATCTCCCACTTCCATCTTCTTCATGGCTTGTGCCAAGCCATCATCTCCTACATCATCTAAATTCTCATGCTCACCTTGTGAGCCATTAGATTCATCAAACTTTACATCATAAGTTTCTTCTACCAGTCCTATGGTATTATTAAAGACTCTATATGCTTTGGATTTAGAGGAATAGCCTAGCATGAAGCCAGAGTCACATCTAGTTTGAAATTTTCCCAGATGAGTTCTCTTTTTATAGATATAAACTTTACAACCAAACACACGAAAATATGATACATTTGGTCTTCTACCTACCAAGAGTTCATAAGGAGTTTTCTTAAGCAATCTATGAAGATATAGTCTATTTACAGCATGACAAGCAGTATTAATTGCTTCAGCCCAAAAAGCATCAGAGGTTTCATATTCATCTAGCATAGATCTAGCCATTTCAATCAAAGTTCGATTTTTCCTTTCAACTACACCATTTTGCTGGGGAGTATAAGTTGCTGAGAGTTCATGCTTAATTCCTAATTCATCACAATATTCAATAATATTTGTGTTAACGAACTCAGATCCGTTGTCACTTCTTATTTTCTTGATGGGACAATCAAATTCATTTTGAGCCCTTTTTGCGAAAGTTTTGAAGATTTTTCCAACTTCACTTTTGTTTGGTAAAAAGAATACCCAAGTAAATCTTGAAAAGTCATCAACAATTACTAAGCAATAAGAGTTTCCACCAATGCTGGCATATGAGGTGGGACCAAACACATCCATATGCAGAAGCTCAAGTGGTCTAGAGGTGGACATAATACTTTTAATTGGATGAGAATTAGCTACTTGTTTGCCTGCTTGACAAGCACTACATAGCTTATTCTTTTCAAACTTGACATCTTTCAAACCCACCACAAGCTCATTTTTGAAAAGCTTCTTTAGGTTAGACATACCTACATGCCCCAGACGCCTGTGCCAAAGCCATCCGAGGGAGACTTTAGCTAACAGGCAGGTTGAGATACATGAGGAGTTAGATTTGAAATCTACTAGATAGAGATTTTGAAATCTGAATCCTTTGAATATAAGTTTTTCATTTTTATCAAATACAGTTGCCCCATCAGAAGTGAAGCTACAATGAAATCCAAGATCACACAATTGAGCCACTGACAATAAATTGAAGTTTAAGGAATCAACAAGAAAAACATTGTCAATAGAGTGATCATTTGATATGGCAATCTTACCAAGACCTTTTACCTTTCTTTTGCTGTTATCTCCAAAGGTGATTTTGTGACTTGGATCACTTTCTCCTTCAATTGAAGTGAACATTCTTGAGGTACCGGTCATATGTTGAGTGCAGCCACTGTCTATGACCCAATGTCTGCCTCCACTCTTATAATTTACCTACAAGTTCATTTCTTCATTTTAGGTACCCAAATACTTTTGGGTCCTTTGATGTTAGTTACAGCCATCTTAGGTTTAAAGGGATTTATTAGCATGGCCTTAGGTACCCAGACAGCTTTAAGTTTCTTATTTAGATTTGAGGGACCCACAAATTTTACATTAGCTTTGCCCCTGAAATCTTTAAATAACATGTAATGGGCATCAACCATGCAATCCCTTTTGGTATGAGACATATTTGCAAGATAACAGTTTTAGATGCATGATTTGATTCATGACAATAATAGCATTGAGTGCTTTTCTTGACAAAAATTTGTATAGCATGACCTGATGCATTTTTATTTGGCAAACTGTTGGGTTTATATCCCAAGCCCTTTTTGCCCAAGTTTGGTCTCTGTTCAACAAGAATTTTGTCAAGGGTAGCACTTCCCAGAAAACATTTTTCTAAACCTTTGTCAAATGTGGCTATTTTAGCTTTTAGTTCTTTATTTTCGGTTTCAAGCTTCTTGATATTGGAAGCATATTTGCATTTTTCATTGCAGACATCAGGAGAACCACATGTTGAGATCTCTTCTGTTGAAGAGTCACTCGAGATAGATGTATTATTTAAAGAGGCATGACTAATTTTGTTCGACATCATCTCATTTTCATTTTCTAGTTCACAGTAGTTAATTTGCAAGTCTTCATAATTTTTGGTAAGCAAAGCATTACTTACAACTAAATTATCATGAATTTGTACAGACTTTTCATGTTAATGCATAAGTTTTTCATACTTGTCTGTTAGCATCCTTTGATCATTGAGCAGGCTAGAGATAGTCTTCTTAAGAGTTTTAGTTGAATTTGTCTTATCATGCAAGGCATTATTTAGTTCCTTAACTAGTTCTACTAACTCATCATAAGTAGGAGAATCACTCACCTTTTCCTCATCTGATCTTGCCATAAGACAGAGAGGGAATAATGGTGGCGGAGGAGTTGACTCATCCAGCGCAAGTCCAGCTAGCCCCTTTGACTTTGGACTTTCTTCTTCTGAGGATGAGTCTTCACTTTCACTTTCATCGTCGGTGACCCATTCTCCTATGTGAGCCTCTCCCTTTCCTTTCTTTATAAATCTCTTAGAGTAGCTCTTCTTGAAAAACTTCTTCTTTGATTTTTCATGAGTCTTTTCTTCATCCTCGTCGTCCTTATTCCTGTATTTGCTCTTCTTCTTGATTTTGTTGGGACACCAAGCAGCTATGTGTCCTTTTTCATTGCAATCAAAACATACAACATTAGAAAAAGGATTTTTCTTTGAGTAGGAGTTTGACCTTTCTCTGTCTTTAAAATTGACCCTTCTCATGAGTTTGTTTGCTCTTCTCATGAGTAGAGCTAATTTCTTCACGTCTTCATCTTCATCTTCACTTGACTCATCATCATCTTCTTCAGATGAATCTTGAACAACTTCTTTGGCCTTTAATGCGATGGATTTCTTTCTTGGTGCATCTTCATCAGCCAAAGTGAGCTCATGAGCAGATATTTTGCCTAGTAGTTCAGTTGGAGTAAGCCTTTTGAGATCACCACTGTTGGACAAATAAGCGATCAAGCTGTGATATGATCGTGGAAGCACTCTAATCATCTTCCTGCATACTTCAACATCTGAGATTTTAGTTCCTAGGCCCTTTAGTTCATTTACAATGGGATTTAGCCTAGAGAACATATCATTTGCATTTTCTTGAGGAAGCATTTTGAATTGATCAAATTTTTCCCTAACAACATAGTATTTTTCTTCTTTTACATCGGAGGTACCTTCATGAATTTCTTGTAATGTTGTCCATATATCATATGCAGAAGTAAGATTACTTACTCTATCAAAGACTTCTAAGCTAAGACAAGAAAATATGGCATTTCTAGCTTGGGCATCATATTGCATATTTTGAATTTCACCCGGAGTGGGTTCTACATATGCAGATTGCCCTTCAGGTATGACACGAGGAGGCATAGGTTTCTCTGTAACCCTCCACACATCATACCCGACAGCTTCTAAATAGCATCTCATTCTGATCTTCCAATAAGCATAGTTTGTGCCATCAAAAACAGGTACTCTACCAATACTAACAGTAGCAGAAACATTTCCCTCAGCCATTTACCAAAGCTAGTTAAGCTAAATAAGGTAAACCTATGCTCTGATACCACTTGAAGGATCGATATGGCCTAGAGGGGGGGTGAATAGGCAATTTTACAAATTTTGGCAATTTTAGTTTACTCGCTTATAGCAAGAGTAAAGCAGAATCCAAGCAACGAGTAAATACAGCGAAAGCGATAAAAGAAATGATACTGGAGAGACAACGATTTTATCCCGTGGTTCAGAGACGCACTCCTAATCCACGTTGAAGCACTTCTTCCGAAGTTCAGCTTCTCCAAAGCTAGTCGCAGTAGCTCTGGTGTTCACTTAGGTAACTCTTTCACTTCTCCAGTGAGGTGAGTTCCAAACCTCTCACAAACACAGTTGCCTTCCACAAACACCTTTGGACAGGTCACACTGTTTTACTTCCTCCAACCTGTCTAGGATCACCAATCTTCAAGAGTAATAAACCTTGCACAAGTTCTGACTCTTGGTTCACTATGCAAATCACAAAACTAGACACTGACTTGGAGCTTACACACTTAGGGATGTATGAAGATTTTTGTGTAGAAATGAAGCACAGACTCCTTTTTGAGAATGAGAGCATATATCAATGCCAAAATGTAAGGAGTTCATGTATATTTCAGGTAGATGGCTTAGGAAATGCTTATATAGCCATTTTGAGTGAATATAGCCGTTACACCTGCTACAGTAGCCGTTGGACGTGTCAGATGTCAGAAACAACAGAAAAACACACGTACAACGAACTATGTATCAGTGCTTAGCGATACTGGGTATGTGTATGCCGGACCAAATTTTCGAGTTCACGACGGACCAAATATTTTGGTCCGCAGTACATGGGTTGATCAAGAAGATGGTCTGGCATACAACTGAGAGATATATATGAGTATCTGACTAAGAGGTTTGGTCCGTTACACATGACTTTCAAAAGATTTTGCTTAGACATAGAGACTTATGTACGTCGAACCAAAATTTTGGTCCGTCATACATGGACGAAGCCACAGATTTGCCAGGCAAATAGACACATGTACTTCGGACCAAATTTTTCGTCCGTAATGCATGGACTTAAGAGAAGATAGGTTCTGGCGAGAAGACATATGTATTTCGGACCAAATTTTTGGTCCGTAATGCATGGACTTAAGAGAAGATTTGAGCCAAGAACCTTTTTCAATTATAGATAAAAAAATACTGGCTTTTCAATCTAGCAACGGACTTAAAAGAAATTAAGCACAAAAGTTTTGTCTGTTTCCTGAGTAAAAACTTATTTTAGGTTTCGATCGAAAAGGAACATCAAAGATTTAGTCTGGCCAAAACTTATATACCGAAAGGGATGCCGGACCAAAAAATTTGGTCCGTCATACATAGGCAGGTTTCTGACTAAGATATTTTTCTGAGAAAGTTTGTTCAAGAATATGTGAATATCAAAGCGAGTAAATTCTAATCTGAAGAGCAGATGTACAAAGGAAGTTTTGACAAAGAATAGATTCAAGGTTTGCAACGAACTGAAGAATATAGATAGGTAAAGATATGGTCCGTTTGAACTGGAAGATATAGTTTGAAAAAGATATAGATTGAGTGTCTTTTGCTCCAAGTGATCTGGTTTTGCTTTTGCCTATCAAACTATTTCCTTGTGTTAAGTCCCTCTTTTGAACAGACTATACAAAGACAAAACACCTTGACCATAAACTATAAACTAAAGGCCTTAATCTTGTTGTCCCAGCTTATTTCATCATACGTTCCAGCTCACTTTCTTCAGGCTTTGAATATTACTAACTTAGTCATCAATACCAAAATCATAATAATATAAAAAATAAATTTGAGGGGTGCCTAGATGCTATCAAACTTAAGGCCTCGGAGGCCTCCAACTTGAAATCGGAGAAGGAGTTAGAAGGTACGCTCAGCAGCTTGGCCCTCCCTTGCCTTCGTTGTCTTCTTGGTGTTTCTTAATAATCTGTTTTGCTTGCACACTACAAGTTCAAGATGCGAGTGCAATATGCCGCTTATAACGAGAAAGTCGAGGCCCTTGAAACGTCTTGTGCTAAGCTTCACGAAGCCTCTGAGCCATTGCTGAGGTTGCTTCATACCGGAGGCGAGAGGCCGCTCAGTAGGGACCACGCTATCTCCCAACTGGAGGAACCCCCAAGGAGCTTAAGAGACTCTTGAAGGAAACGGCGACCAATGGTGCTAGCTAGGCTCTGGCGATCACCAAGTCGCTTTATCCCCGAGTAGATCTTGAAGCTATTAAGGATGGCTATGCCTACAATGTGGATGAAGACCGGGCCGCCAAACTCTGGGAGGAAGTTAAAGATGCTTCTTTAGCTGTCGCAGAGACTTTGGACCTGTGAACAAATATTTGAAAGTGTTTCTTTGGCCTTGCATCTTTTCTTTAACTATGCTGCTTTGCCCGAGTAGTTTTGACATCTTAAATATCATGTCCGACTAATTCAGCCCCCAGGCTTTGAGGCATGATTCATGACGCATGTCTCAGAGTCTTAAAATTCGTAGGAGCAAAGCACTCAGACGCAGAATTTTTGAGAAGATTATACGAAAACAACTTTAAGTAAATATTCATTCATAAAGAAGAACTTGAATTACAGAGCCCAAGGGAAAAAACGACGTAGCTGTTCTATGTTCCAGGTGTTGTCTTCACGCTTGAGCTTGTAAGCCCCAGGACTTATCACCTCATCGATGATGTAAGGGCCCTCCCAGCTTGGGGAGAGCTTATGCTCGCTTTTCTGATTCTTTCTAAGGACCAGATCTCCTTTGGAGAATGCGTGGCTCCTTATATTGCGACCGTGATAGCGACGTAAGCCCTGAAGGTATTTTGCCGACTGAATTGTTGCAACGTCCCTGGCTTCTTCTAGTCGATCGAGGTCTTCTAGCCGGCTTTCTTCCGAGGCGACCTCCTCATAGCTCCGAACCCGCGGGGATCCGAATTCTAACTCGGTGGGGAGGACCGCCTCTGAGCCATACACCAGGAAGAAAGGTGACTACCCAGTTGCTCTGCTAGGGGTGGTTCGCAGCCCCCAGAGTACCGATGGCAATTCTTTGACCCACCGAGTGGCGTATGGTTTGAGACAATAAAAAATCCTTGCCTTTAGGCCTTGTAGCACCATGCCGTTGGCTCGTTCGACCTGCCCATTACTTCAGGGGTGTGCTACTGATGCGAAGCAAATTTTTATGCCGAGTTCACCGCACCAGTCTTGAAATATGCTACCTCTGAATTGGGTGCCGTTATCCGTGATGATTCGGTTTGGTACGCCGAATCTAACCACGATTTCATGGAAGAATTCTTTGGCCTTTGCGGCTGTGATTGTGGCGACTGGCTTTGCCTCAATCCATTTGGTAAATTTATCGATGGCCACGAAGAGATGAGTATAACCACCTTGAGCCTTCTTCAAAGGTCCCACCATGTCAAGCCCCCAGATTGCAAATGGCCAGGTGATTGGGATGGTCTGTAGTTCTTGTGCCGGTTTGTTCACCTGTCGCACAAAGAATTGACTTCCCTCGCATGTCCGGACGATGTCCTCTGCATCAATGATAGCAGTCAGCCAGAAAAACCCCTGACGATAAGTCTTGCCGACTAGGGTTGTTGACGCCGCGTGATTCCCACAAATTCCCGAGTGGATTTCTCTGAGAAGATTTCTTACTTCTTGTTCTGTTATGCATCGTCGTAGTACACCAGAGGAGCTCTTGCGATAGAGTTCTTCCCTGATTACCACGTAGCTCTTGCTTCGGCGCATTATTTGCTCGGCCTGTATGCGGTCTTTGGGTAGCTCATCCTTCGTCAGATAGTCCAGATACGGAGCTATCCAATCGGGGGTAATGATCAGGACTTCTGCCTCTATGTTCTTCTCCACTGGGATGTCCGACTTTGGCCGAGTGCTTATTATCGGCTTATGAATTTCTTCGACGAATAGTCCCACGGGCACTGTGGTCCGGCTGGATCCCATTTTTGTTAGCTCGTTGGCCGCTTCATTGTCCCGACGGAGCACATGAACAAGTTCCAAACCGTCAAAGTTGCCTTCTAGCTTGCGTACCTCCTGGCAGTAGGCAGCCATGTTGTCTTCGATGCAAGACCATTCTTTTTGCACCTGATTGACCACGAGCATTGAATCTCCGCAAACTTTCAAACGTCGAATACCGAGCGATATGGCGATACAGAGCACATGGATGAGTGCCTCGTACTCGGCGGCATTATTCGACGCGGGAAAAAGTATTTGCAGAACGTACCTCAACCGTTCTCCACTTGGTGATATGAGCATTATACCAGCCCCCGCGCCGCTGAGCATGAGCGAACCATCGAAGTACATCGTCCAATACTCGAGTTCCTTGATGGCTGCCGGGTTTTGAAGTTCTGTCCACTCGGCAGTAAAGTCGGCGAGCGCTTGAGACTTGATGGCTGTGCGAGGCTTGAATAGGATATCAAAAGCTCCAAGCTCGACTGCCCACTTTGCAATTCTCCCAGTGGCCTCCTGGTTGTGAAGTATATCTCCTAGTGGGAAGGAAGTGACCACCGAAACAATATGCTCTTGGAAGTAGTGCTTGAGTTTGCGAGATGTAAGAAGTACGGTGTATAATAATTTTTGCACTTGTGGATACCGCACCTTAGATTCACTTAGGACCTCGCTGACGAAATAGACCGGGTGTTGGATCTTCTGCACGTGACCCGGCTCCTCCCTTTCTACGATGATCGCAGTGCTGACTACGTGAGTCCTTGCCGCGATTTAAAGTAACAGAGGTTCCCCTGGCATCGGTGAAACCAAGACCGGGGGTGTTGTTAAGAAGGTTTTCAAATCTTCAAACGCTTGCTGTGCCTCAGGCGTCCATGGGAACTTGTCCTGCTTCGTGAGGAGTTTAAAGAATGGCATACCTCGCATACCTAGTCGGGAAATAAACCTGCTGAGTGCGGCCATGCACCCTGTAAGCTTTTGGACGTCCTTTTGGCACGTTGGCGGTTCCATATTTGATATGGCCTTGATCTTTTCTGGGTTGGCCTCAATGCCTCGTTGGGATACGATAAACCCGAGCAGTTTTCCCGAAGATACTCCGAAAACACACTTCTCGGGATTAAGTTTCATGCTGAAAGTCCTTAGACTTTCGAACGTCTCGGTTAGGTCGGCGATAAGGTCCTTCCTTTCCTGAGTCTTTGCCATGACATCGTCCACATATGCCTCCACATTGCATCCGAGTTGGGCGTGAAAACACCACTGTATTGCACGTTGATACGTTGCACCAGCATTTTTCAACCCGAACGCCATCGTGGTATAGCAAAAGGCCCCAAAGGGTGTGATGAATGAAGTCTTGATATGATCTTCCGCCTTTAGGCGAATCTAGTGGTACCCTGAGTAGGCATCGAGGAAACTCAAGATCTCGCACCCGGCGGTTGAATCAACCACTTGATCAATCCGAGGTAGCCCGAATGGATCCTTCGGACATGCCTTGTTGAGATCAATATAGTCAACGCACATGCGCCAAGTTTTATTCTTCTTTTGAACTAGTTCAGGGTTTGCCAACCAGTCGGGATGATACACTTCTTTGATAAAACCTGTAGCTAATAGCTTGGTGATCTCCTGCTTGATGGCGTTCCAACGATCTGGAGCGAACCGCCGGAGTCTTTGCTTGATTGGCTTTGCCTTTTCATCGACGTGTAAAGAATGCTCGATCACCTCCCTAGGAACACCCAGCATGTCGGATGGTTTCCAGGCAAAGATGTCCTTGTTAGCCTGGAGGAAGTTGACGAGCATGGTGACGAGCATGCCTTCCTATTTATCCTCGAGCCCTATCCCGATCAGAGTCATTTTGGATGGGTCAGATGAGTCGAGAATAATTCTCTTGGTTCCTTCACCAGACTTTATCTCTGACATGGCCTGCTTTTTGCATGGGATGTCGCCTTCTTCCTGCAATGTGGCAGCCTCTGCCTGGATATTATCCCCTCGGCGGTTACCTCCTGCAGTTCAGCAAGTTCATAGTTCTCTCGGTCGCATTTCCAAGATCGCTTGACGTCACTGCGAACCGTGATGACGCTTTTGGGTCCCGGCATCTTCATCATTAAATAGATGTAGTGCGGGACGGCCATGAACCGAGCCAGACCAGGCCTTCCCAAGATAGCGTGATATGCTGTCTCGAAATCCGCTACCTTGAAATTTATATACTCGGTCTGAAAGTTGTTTTTAGTACCGAAGGTGATGGGCAAAGCAATCTGCCCGAGAGGAAACGAAGACGCCCCAGGGATCACCCTGTGGAACGGATGTGAGCTCGGCCTTAACTCGGAGCGGGGGATGTTCATGTCATCGAAGGTTTTGGCAAACAAGACGTTGAGTCCACTCCCTCCATCGATCAAGACTTTCTTGAGCTTTACATTGCGAATAACAGGGTTGAGCACTAGAGGATACTTACCCGGATGTAGAACTTAGTTGGGGTGATCCGAGCGGTCGAAGGTGATCGGGACTTCAGACCACTTTAGATACTGGGGGATTGCCGGTTCCACCGCATTGATCTCCTGAGTGGTAAGCTTTTCCTTTCGCTTGGACTCGTATCCGGTGGAGCCCCCGTATATGTAGTTCAGCTCGTGCTCGGGTTCTTGGTAGTCGTCCTCGTCGGGAGGGTCTTTCTTCTTGGCAGCCTCATCCTTTGCTGGAGCCGGTTGCTTGTTGCTTTCACGCGCAAAACGCTTCAGGGTAAAGAAGTCTTTGGCGGCATGCTTTCCCTTAGGGTGGAAAGGACAGATCGCATCCATGACAGTTCTGTAATCGGGTGCCTCCCTCCGTGTGGCTCGGGGCCGGTTGCGTTCTGCTACTACAACTAGCTCCTCGCCTTTCCATTTTTTGTCTTTGTGCTTGGAGGACTCGGGCTTGTCACCTTTGTTCTTCTGTTGCGGGCGATCTTCTTGGCGCTCGGCCAGGGTGTCTAAGGCCGTGGCATAGCGGTTGGCCAATGCAAACATCTCCTTTACGGAGGCCGGTGATTTCCTGGATATTTTCTTGATCAGATTAGGATCGCTGACCCCTTTCTGAAAGGCTGCTACCACCACTGCGTCAGATACATCCCTGATGGTGTTTTTCTTCTGCATGAAACGCCGGATGAAATCTCTCAACGTCTCGTCTTTCTTCTAGTGAAGCTGATATAGGTCCCATGGAGTGCCAGGCCTCTCATAGGTTCCCTAAAAGTTCACGATAAATTGATCGCAAAGATCGCTCCAGGAGTCCACCGAGTTCGCGGGAAGTCCTGTGAGCCATGATTGAGTTGAAGGGGTGAGATTGACTGGCAGATAATTTGCCATCACGTTTTGATTGCCTCCAGCCGCTTTAACCGCCAGGGCATTGACCTGCAGCCAAGCTTCTGGATCTCGATCCCCGTCAAACTTAACAATGCCCTTGGGGTTGAAACCTTCGGGCCATACTACTCAACGTAACCGAGAAGTGAACGCTCGGATTCCATCGATGGATCTGTCGTCATGATGAGGGGGAGTCCGGCGAGGCGAGCCTCTGGCTCGGCGATTGTCATCAACGCGTCGGGGTGGAGTTCGGCGCGGCGAGCCCATGACTCAGCGATCATCGTTGTCGTTCCGACCCCGGCGATGATGGTCTCTATGGTCGTTGTAGTCGTCGTACCGTTGATCACTTCGCCGATCGTGGCCGGTACCGAAACATTTGTAGTCGTCGTAGCGCCAGCGTCGATCTTCTTCATCCCTCTCTTGCCATATGGCGGTGATGTCTTGGCGAAGGTCGCGGTTGAGATTCCGGCGAGCGTCTCTGTCTGGTTGTGTGGGGCGCCGACTGCCAGTACTCCGACTGGTAGCAGTCCGACTACTAGCGACGCGAGTAGCCGCGTGGGAGCGTGAGTGCGCTTCTCTTACCGGCTTTTCCTGATTTTGCTGAATTGCTGCCGCCGTCACCATGGCCTTGATCTGGGCCACGATCGGGGCCACTGGGCTATCAGATGCAATCATCGGGTCCAGTATGTCGAGAAGTGTCTTGGAGGCGACAACGTTCTGCAATGGCGTATGGAAGACGGCTTGGTCTCCCAATTTTGATTGTAGCATGTCCTCGTGGACATTGTGGCCGCGAGATCGAAGCGATCGCGGCTGTACCTCCTTAGCCTTACGAAGATGGCGATCTTCCTCCGCAGCTTCTTGAACCTCTTGTTGGCGTTGGAGATCGGTCTTTTGCTCTTCTATCGCGAAGATGCCACGAAGATTGTAGCAATTCCTCGCTACACCGACTGGTTTGCTGGGTGAGTCAGAGTGGCATACCTAGGATGGGTCAGCCTGATCTTTACCAGATTGGATCTAGTTTAGATCTAGGCAAACAAGTTCTCCGAGTGCATCTGCGACGAAGTCCAGGTTCCCAAAGCGAAAAGCCTGACCGGAGATGAAGGTGGTGATGATTCCGCTGATTGCTGCCATCGAGTTTGTAGGAAAAGATTATAGCGCTCCCCTACCTGGCACGCCAACTGTCGACTTTTGTAGTCGGCAATGAATTTATGGGGTAGGCGCTAGATCTCAAACTCGAAGGTTACACAAGACAAAGGTTTAGACAGGTTCAGGCCCTCGACGGAGGAGGTAATACCCTAGTCCTGTGTACTGGGATTATTTGGATCTCTTGGATCTAAGATTGCTCATGTCCCTATTGTTGCTCGCCCTCTTCCTTATATAATGGGGGTGGGGCGGTTTACAGAGTCCTGGTCGGTTAAGGGATTCCGATCGGTTATTGGATTCTAGTCGGTTACAGGATAGAGTTTACATCTTTATCTTATCCTGCTAACAACTCGGATTACAATCATATCTCTTATATCTAAATATATGTACAACTGTCTGTAGGATGTATCTCCTTGCGCACGGCAGCAAGGCTTGGCGCGGAGCTTATCCTCTGGGCCTTCCACTCGGCCCTGTATTTCCCTCAGGCACTTCTGGGCCGGTTATGAACACACTCGGGTTCTTATATTCGACAGCCTCCAGACAGCTGAGGATGACTTGGGGGTTGCTGCGGTGCTCCCTAAGGTTGAGAATGAGGTGGAGCCTAGTTCTTCTTGAGGCAAACATTGGCAAAGTGACCACATTCACCGCAGTTGTAACAGGTGACGTTGGTCGCATGTTTCTGAAAACCAGATGGCCATCTGCCATTTTTTGCTGAATGGGCGAACAAGAGGTGGCCGAGGGCGTGGAGCTTTCCCTAAGTACTTTTGAGGTTGCGGTGTTAGTGGTATAACATTGGATGATTGCCACACATGGCCTTGATGGACCGGCGTTTGCTGATTTTTGTGCTAGCCACTTGCACTTGCGGCTTTCCACGATAGCACAGGTGCTGTACTTTACTCAAACAGCTTTGTCCACCAGGGACTGGAAGTCGTGGGCAACAAGTGTCCACTTAATGTCCTCATTCAAGCTCTCCCTAGAGTGCTTGATCTTCTGTGCCTCAATAGATACTTCTGAGGTAGCATAGCGGGATTGGTGGTTGAAGCAATGGAGGTATTCCATCACGACATGCTTCCTTGCTTTAGCTCCTAGAATTCTCGCTTCTTTATTTCTATGATACTTGACGGAATATGAGCCTGGTGAAAAGCTTCCTTGAAGGTCGTCAAAGTGATAACTTGGCCTTCTAGAATCATTGCCTGATGGTTCGCCCACCAGGTGCTACGACACCTTGCAGCTGGTACGATGCATACAACACCTTTTCTCGGTCGTCATAGTGTGAGATGAACAGCTTGCTCTCTACAGAGTAAAGCCAATCATCGACATTGAGAGGATCCGATGATATTGAGAAGGTGGGTGGCCGAGTTTTCAGAAACTCACCCAGCTTTGATTGATGTGAGGCGTCACCATTACCACTTCTAGTAGCAGTTGTGCCAAGGTTGGAGGTGTTTTGCACAAACGTTGAGGCAGGAGTGTGCTGGTTTGACGCCCTTGTTCAACCATTGCAAAGAACTTGCGACATGGTTGGTGGTCCTGGCAACTGATCCTCGGGGACAGCTCCTTGCGGATCCTGAGCAGGAGGTGGAGATTCACGACGATTGCCACGTCGTGACGAAGATGCTCTAGCGGGATGCCGAGGATTTGGCTGGGCTGGAGTGGGAATGCCAATCCTCGAAGGTTGAGATCCTGGCGTTGCCTCACCCTCCAGAAGTTCATTTAGAGACCTTGTCATAGGCATCCTGCGACAACGCTTACTATGATGTTGGAAGATGATTATGCAGATGGCAATCGAACTACAAGGCAACATTCCGTTCATTAAAATTTTTAAGTTACATTGTTTCAGATAAATGGATGGATGTTAATCAGGTTACAAGGCAACGTTCTGTTCATTAAAAATTTAATTTATATTGTTATTATTTTTAGGGATCGTCTCATTGTGAATTTCCAACCAAAAAGGTTATACATTCGCGAGAGTAATCCGGATAATAGTACAGAAAAATTTACAACAAAAGTCTAACAACACCAAAACCACATGTTTAGCTAATACACAGGGGGAAATCTAACCTAACCTATCCTTTTAACATAAGCGACTACTACTACTCTAACTGACTACTCAACAGCTCCCATGGAAACATCTCCATCCTTGGGCTCATCAGAAGGTCCAGTTGTAGCGGTGCTCTCCAGTAGGAAGAGCCTCACATTGATGGTACACCTGAGCGACTCGAGGACGATGGTGCTTCCAGGATTAATTCCCTTGTTGACTAGATGAGGACAGCTGCCAATGACTAACATACAGGCATGGTGAGGTTGTCCGGTAGCTAGGGGTGCGGGTGTGGTAGTAGGAGTGTCGGGGGTAGTGGACACTCCATGTGAAGGGATATTTCTCAGCACTGAGTGTGAGATGAATCCCATAGCCACATAGGGCGCAATAATCCTCTCCAAATAAGCCACCCGATTGTGAGTTTCCATTAACTCACTGGCCGTTGGGCGGTGATGTTTGTCCGAGGCATTAACGTAGTCCACAAGACTATGGAGAGTCCCATCTTGAATGCTGGAGGGATCCTAGTAGGTATTCTCCCCACCTGGAGTGCGTGAAGGGTACAGGTGATACGTCACACCGAGCTTGGGAAGGGTGTGAAGAACGAACGATAGTCGTATAGGTGGCCTCGTTCATGGCAGCAGAAATAAAGGAGCCATATCTATCGAAAGAACGCCCCCCTCACCAAGGCTGGTTCGCACTGGAATGTACACCTATGTGGTGAACTCAGTGGTCTCCTGACTGAGAGAAGCCTGGAACATAACGTATCGAGGATTATCCTCGTAACGAATCATGCTGGCATTTTCCCGATGAGTGGACTCTTTAAAAGGCACGTATGTGTCCATCTACAAATTGATAAGGGAAGAATTAGTATTCATATTTATATTTTAGAGAAGAAAAGAATCTACAGATAAGAAAAATAGCAAGCATGCTAAATTTCTATACCAGTAGTAGATTTATTTATTTAGTTCAAATTTCATTCCTTAAGTCCTTAACTAATGACCATGCTAACTAGGGTCTTCCTACAGTCAGTATGGCTCTGATATCAACGTTGTGAGAACCCTCCTTTATACAAAAGAAGGTTCCCTGATATAAGGTTGTATCTACCAGTATCACAATATAGCCAATTTATTGAAAATACACGCATGAATAATAGATTTGACAAAAGCAACATAATTTAATTGGAATAGTAGGATCAACATGGTCAAAGAGGGTGTTTGTCTTGCTTAGTGAATTCTTGTACTGACACGGGGTCGAGGTCGGTAGTAGTAGTCTCGGGAACGTCGGTGTCTACACGTGATTAACGTAAGGCAATAACAACAAGAGGCAAAAAGAAGTCAAATAATACCAAATTCAAAGATGAATTAAAATAGAAGGTTTTGGTGATGAAAATGTTTTTGGTACTAGTTTCTTATTATTTAAATTTGTGTCCTTATATTATGAATTTCTTTAGTTTATATTATAAGTGGCTAGGTTTCTAATAGTAACTAAGTGCAAAACATGTTTGAATAGGATTATTTTTATAGTATTAGGGGATCATGACCTATGGGAATTTTGAAACTGGTTTCACTGAGTTTAAATGCTATTTGTTAAAATATTTCATATTTGAATTTTATGTGCATACGAAGTGAAATCATTTATGTACTTAGTTCAAACTAAATCAAATATTGAATATTTTTGCCGATATGGTATACTTAATGTTCCTGAAGTTAGTAGAAATTTATTTCACATTTTTTGGAGTTTATTTTCAATAGTTACTCATATTTGAATCTCTAATGCATTGGAAAGTAACTCATTTATGGGTTTAATTCAAACTAAGTTAGAATTTGAATATTTTTGCAGAAATGGAATGATTATGGTTCTCAGGAGTGTATAAAAATTTGTCCTATCAAATTTTGAGTCCATTTACATAAATTTTTTATAGAGCATATTTTAGGCTTTTAATTCAAATTTGAATTTAAATTTTGAATAGAGGTTAAATTTGAAATGTTTTGTATATTATAAAATTAAATTATTTTAGATGAATTTATAAATTTATTTAACTCTATTTGAGCTTAAGATACAAAAGTTATTAAAGTTTGAATTGATTCGTGTAGGAAAATGACAAAACAATAGAAAATACTCTTTCACATTAGAGAAGACGTCCTTTTCCATTTTCCGGATTTTCTCTAGTTTTCTTTATTTTCTGGTCACTAACTACTGGGACCCTTATGTCAGTGACTCATTTACTTAATAACGGTTCAGTTGACCTATTTAACTCAGCGGGCTCACATGTCATAGAGTCATTTCTTAAACTCGGGATTAATTAGCTTTTTGACAGGAATTGTAACATCCCAAAAAATTCAAAAAGTATAATATAAAATTTTTAAATTTAAGAATGATTATAATATAAAATTGTGTTTCATATATGATTTAGTTTTGAATTTTAACCTTATCTTCTTTTTTAATGAATTTTAGCCTTTAAGAAAAAACCATTTTCATTGTCGGATTTCTCTTTCCCAAAATATGAAAGCCAAAATAATTTAAGAATAAAATCCATGAAAATTTATATAAATTCTAATCCATCTCCAGAATGATCACAAAAAACCTCAAAAGAATTTGAATGCATTAGGAAAATCAAAAACAATATTTAAACAAAGAACATGGACCTTGTCACCATTGTTTAGAAATGTATAAGCATGATCATCCTCTAATATTTTTATGGAGTAATCTACGCCAACAAAGGAACTACATAAAAAGTTTCAGAGCAATATGAAAATTTTAATGCACATATAAAATCAAAAACTGTAGCCACGACTAAGAATAGTATTATTGTCAGAATTAATTGAAATTTTAAGAATATTATATTCTTATAAAATTTTTATGAAATCACCTAAAGAATTAAGTGACCCTACATAATTTTTTTTAAAATACATAACTTCATTTGGTGCAATTTGAAAATCAAAAATAGAAAATATAATTAATCAGCATAAAGATTGTCAGAATTTTATAAAAATATCTAAAATTGATCATCATCTAAAAATCTGTGGTAGCATATTTAGGAAAATATTATAATATAGAAAAATTACCAAATAAACTGAACCAAAAATGAAACATCAGAAAAATAAAAATCAGAAAACATGAAACTGTAACAGTGGCATTGTTAGAACTTTAATAAAATGCACAAGTCATATCATGTCCTGAAATTTCTATAGAAGAATAAATATTGTCTACAGATCAAGCATAAAAAGTATCAAAAATGTTTGACTAGAAATGACACCTCATTTAAATTCATGAACCCTAATCTGTCCCAGTGATGTTTCAAGTGAATTTCTTTGTCTCACTGACCAACAGGACCCATTCCTTGCTTGTTCCCACTTGACAGCAGCATAGCCTTCCCAGAACTCCCCATCCTCTACACCGGCCTTGATCGGAATTCCCGCGCTGCCCGCAACTGAGCCGAACGATTCACATCCTGTTGCCACCAACCTTCTCCATCTATAAAGATCACCAAAGCCATCCTAGAGCTCCCTATTTCTTCCCCATCACTCCATTGCCCAAGGCCTCTCCCAATTGTGCCCAAGCACTGCAGCTTCTTCCCTAGCACCGTGCCACTGCCTTTATGTGCCTTGGTCAAGCTGATCAATCACATCACACTAACCAATTTAAGAGCCGCCGTATACGATGCGATCTCTCCATACCCTGTCATGGCCACACCCTGTCACCCCCATGCCCTGTGCTAGCCGATGTCTAGAAATTCTGTGCCACTGCCTTTCTGTTGCAATTTTCGCACCACAAACAAATTGCGTTCCCACTCGTCTATATAAGTCACCAAGAAGTTGCATAGCTCCCCCACACCTTCCTCAACTTCTTTACCCAGGACAAGCCCCAATGTCACCTCTAGAGCTGCCATTGTCGGCAAACACCATGAAAAAGGGCCAAACTCAATTACAACTTCTCGGTAGGAGTCATCCCAATTCTTTGAGCTCGTGTCATCCTCATGCATTGTAACATCCCGAAAAATGAAATAAAATAAAAATGAATATTTTAAATTTGAATATGTTCATTTGTGAGTTTTATTGGCATTATTGGTTCTTATTTGAATTGTCTTGAATTTTTGTATTGAAGGAAAATCAATCAAAAGAGAATTAGAAAAGGGAAATGATAAAATGGTAAAGTGGTAAACATAAAAAGTTAGAAAAATTTACCATGGAAGCCTATACATGCTGGTAAGTCAGTAAAGTTAACAAGTAAAAATTTTATTCACACAAAAATAAATAAATGAAAGGAAGGACAATACTTTTTGACTAGAAACAGTAGAAGTCAAGTTACTAGAAAATCTTATAAAATTTTTCTGGAGCCATAAAATTTACCATGACACCCACAGGGCATAATATACTTCTGATAAAAATATCAGGAATTTATCATGTCATTTAGACCTTCTAAAAATTCAAAAACAGAGGCTTTGAGAATCTGAAAATTTTCATGCCAGAATTTATATAAAATAATTACACCGTATTTTGACCCTAAATTTTTATAGAGACATTATTAATCCAATACAAACACTAAAAAAAGTTTTAAAAATCAATAATAAATTTTTCACTTTTAATTAAATCAAAATCCGAAATCAAAATTCTGAGCAGTGTCAGAATTTTAATTAATTAACCATGCAGTATTTTCGTCCCAAAATTTTACTGGACGTTAACCACTCCCAGTAGAACATGTTCAAAAAGTTTCGAAAATTTTGAACTTGGTTGATGGCCGTTTTTGCGTCCGGTACTGAAGCCATCATGTTTTCTGTTCAAAGGAGACACCTCACCTCATTCCATAGGTTTCCTTCGTAATGCAGCAGCCACAAGTGTTCAAGCCAGCCATTTCACACGACAAAGCCAGCAAGTCTCCAAGCCTTAAGCCTCAGCCTCATAGCTTAAGGAATGGCAAGCACAAGAACTCAGGCAACCTCTATGAGCAACATGCAACCAATTTCCAAAAATCACCAAGCCATTAGCGATTGAGTATCAGAAGCCAGAAGACCTTCAGGAGGTCGTGCTGGGAGCCAGAAGCTCACTAGGAGGTCAGGCAATCCCAAGCTCGGCAGTGGAAGCTTCCTTTCCTGCCATTGCCGCCGCAAGCAAGAAGAGGGGGAGGTGGAAGATCAAGCCAATCCGGTGAGCCCCTATCAAATTCCTCACAACTGTGGCATCTATGAGCATCACCGAACTCATCCCACACCTTAATTCCAGTCTCTTTTGATCGTATCGCCGCCGCACCACGCTTTCATCTTCTCCGTGAACAGCGCATGGTGGCAGAGCTTGTCGGTTGTTCTCCGAATGAACCATTAGGTAAAATTGATTCCTTATGTCGTGTAGAAGCTACCCTATTACCCATTCGAGCTGACATGGCTTTCTTCTCCCGCTCCGGTTGAGCTTCGCCAGGACCGCCACTAGTTCACGGTGGCGACTATCTTCCCGGGTATCTCCCGCCGATCCAGTACATCCAGAAGATGCGCAATGAAGTGCTGATGCTTATACTGCTACCGATTCCCCTTCTCCGGTGAGGCTTCGTCGCCGACGAGCCGGAATCCGCAAGCCCCTGCTTCTCTGTCGCTGAACCGCATGCCCGCTTTGTCAGCCAGTGGCGCAAGAGCCAGTGCATTCGGTAAAATACGCTTTCTCAGCTCTGAAAACGTATTTCCGATTTTCAATTCATTTTCCAAACCGAATTAAATTCAATCTTGAATATCTTTTGCATAATTGATCCGAATGAAATGAAACAAATTTATAAAATCATATAAAATCAAGTGCTTCCATAATATGTAATAATATTTTGAAAATCTTCACTGGGTGAATTCGAAATTCAAATTTGAATAAAATGGCTAAAGATATGCTTTTGTATAAAAATTCTGCAAACAAACTTAGAATTGAATGAAACCAATTTTAATGGAATCCTTATGCTTCCAGAAGTTCAAATATGTAAAAATATTTAGATTTCATTTATATTTGAGCTACTTTCTATTAAAGGATGCATTCAATGCATTAAAAACTCAAATATACATAACTTATATAAAAGAAATCTGAAATAAGATGAAATAAGTTTCTAAATTTGAATTAAGCCATAAGGGTTTGGGATATGTAACATAATTTAGATGATCACTGTAGTTCAAATTATTTCAAGCAAGTTTGTTTAAAGTCCCTTTTATGTAACATATAGTAGCTATGCAAAATATAGCTCCTAAAATCATGAAATTATTCTCACATGTCCCTGAGATTGTAAATGTCCCATTTCTTCAAAAACATTTGGAGTTAAACTCAGTTTGTATTAAAAAGTAAGCAAAAGAAGCTTCTCTTGCATTGAAAATTGAATAGTTAAAATATGGATCAAATGAATTCAAATAATCACCAAACCAGTTTTGCTACACTCCTGACATCACAAGGATCCCAGATGTGTAAAAAAATATTTAAGGTTTACCATAGAAAACAATAAATGTTTAGTAGTCGAAGTTTCAACGCTTGTATGATTCAAATAGTCATAACTTCCTCAAACTAACTTCAAATTTGATGAAACCAATTCCTATAACCTTGAAAAATAGTGCCCTTGCTGATTATACAAAAATATCTTATGTTTGCGCTAATCTGAATTTAAGTCCTTGTTATGCCCTAATGATCACTTAAGCCTTTTCAGAAGCTTGTAAAGTATCTCATCCAAATGAAAAGATTTATGAAAATAGCGTAGAAATACTCTATAAAGTGCATGCTACTATGCTCTGAAGAAAGAATATTATTTCGTTAAGGTTTGTATATAAAAGAGTCTAGTAACATAACCCTAAAGTGTTATGTTTTCTAAATAATAGAAACACTTAAGCATTTTTAGCAACCTGTAGAATATCTCTTTTAAATGCTAATATAATGAAGATCAGTTCAGAAATGATATTTAGGATATGGACTACATATTCTGGAAAAATATTTTGTTTATAGCTTAATATTCATCTGAATCTAGCTAGTGCTATAACCCTAAATGATAATTGTTCACTACACTTATAATCCAATTCCTTATAACATAAACCTTATTATCATATAAGCTTTTTCAACAATGAATAGAATGTCTCATCTAAACACTAAAATGTATGAAATCAGCTTAGAAATGTTCTTCAAAGTGTATGCTATTCCGAAGAAATAATCTTATTTCACTATGTTTTGTATATAAATCCTAGTAGCCAAATAATCCTATGTTTTATGGTTCATGAACTTCATAATATGAATAAGCAACATGGCATTAATGATGAAATCCATAGTTAATATAATTGTATCATCAGAACCTTCTTAAAACCCATGAATCAACCTAGTATCCTAGCTTAACAAATCAAACATATTTGTAGTCACTTTTATGCAAAGTCAATTAAGAATTTAGTGCTATTCGAATTTAGTGCTATTCACATACCCTTTTTCTAGAGTTTTAATTCTATTAATGCAAATAATTTTAGCATCTATAATTCGAAGTTATAAATACAAAAATTCATAGTTTTAGCCTCTTGAATTCGTAAGTCAAGATCAGATAACCTATAGAAGAAACCATGTTATGCTCATCATAAAAGCCATTAAGTATATGAATGTGTATTTACCTAAATCATGAGATCTTGGAATCTTATAATTCAAACCCTAAAGCATTTCCTGTCTTCTTCTACGAATCTTTATTTGGTTTTTTGTCTGCTTTCTTTTTGCCCTTATTAAAGTTGGCTTTTGCTATATTTTCGGTTGATCGACGTGTAGAATTCGACGTCTCTACCTCCGTCATCGGCAACCGCGTCTTCGTCGTAAGCAATCAATAAGCAAGGCAAGCACCCTCCTTTGACCATCTTGATCCCAGTATTTAATTTGCATTGTGTTTATTAAAATGCTTCATGCATGCGTTTACTTTTTGTAAAATTGCTATTTTGTGGTACTGGTAGTTATACCTGTTGTCTCATGAAACCTCCTTGATAAGTATGGACTTGTGAACCTTGATAACCATAGATTAAGCTTAGACATTATTTAATGTTATCATGGGTATATGCGATTTCATAATAATCCATGCTTAGCCATGCTTTAGAACTGATGAGGATGATGATCAGATCAAAACTTGTTTCTTGAGAAATGGAAAGTGTTGGAAATGAAGCTGTTGGTTATGGGTATTTTCGTTAAAAACCCAAAATAAAACCATGGTTTTGATGCGGGCGATTATTAGCAATAGCCGGATGTGCAGAGGGATTTGCACGTAGTGTAGGGTGGAGTATCGCCCGTGTCGGATTAAGGATCGAACTTTGTGTTGTATGATCCAAGATAAACCGTACAACCACAAGTGTTGTTATGGGGCTTCCTTAAACCAATTAAGTTATCTAGTTTAACTTTGCACATTGGTAGGCTGAAGTAGTACGGGCTCTCCTTTCGAGGTTTGCTCTACGGGGTGCCCACACTGAGGTGTTGGGAACAACACTTACCAATATAACGGTGTACGCCATGTCTATGGGAAGTTCCAACATTTCTATGCTCTGAGTTCTTCCATCATAGGATGGGTTTTATTATCCCGGTGCTGGTGCAAAGTTAACTTAGATAATGTAAAGGTTTTCGTCATGAACATTCTGGCCACACGCCAAAGGTGCGTGAAACATGCGGCAAAAAGAAAAGGTCATGACTTGTGGGTAAAGTTGTACACCTCTGCAGAGTGTAAATCTAATCGATTAGCCATCCCCTCGGTCATGGGAAACTTGGTGAACTTGCACTAGTTAAATGCTTTGTATTTTCTAAAATGGGTTTTGGTTTGAGCTTGTTTAGCAGCTTTTGTTTTATGTCAAAGGATCGACATTGTTGGATTCCATTTCTGGATTATTTTCGATGCTCACGAAGGGTTGTGAGTATTACTTATGCTTTACTTATTTCATATCAGTCAACTTGCTCTTTTAAATTCTGTTTGCAAATAACTTGATTTTACAGTATCAATTCTGCTTTATGCAAATTAACTGTAATAGCCTCCTTTGAAATGGCCTGCATATATTATAGGTTTTACTCACCCTTGCTTATATGTTGTTTTTAGGTGGATAAGTTAGCGAAGCTTCGAAGTTTCCTCTTTCGTCGCAGGTTGCGGGTTTATCTTCATCGTGTTATTTCTATAGTTTATGCCTGGTTAGTTGCCTGCGGGTTGGATGGGCACACTGTAGGATTTTGCTTCTTTTGCTGCTGTAATCTCTGAGTTGTAAGTTTGCTTTGTATAATCGCTTCCGCTTATTAATTTTGTTGTATGGTTGTGATTCCAATTGTCGTGTATGTGCGTACTAGCTACTGATCATGGGACTAGTACGGAATGCACATTAGATTTCCATTTTCGCATTTATGTGAAAATGGGGGTTATCACATGCATCCATAACCCCGCTACACACCTCATTTTCATCCCTCATTGCCCATATCATCACTGCACCAAGCCCTCCTTCTCCGTATCCGATCACATGGTGGTAGCACATTCCAGTCACTCCTCGCCGTAGCAAACCAGTAAAATGGTGCACCTAGATCATGTTGATGTTAATCCCCAGGTTAAACCAAGCACAAAACCTTCCTTCACCCCTCCCAGCCGAGAGCTACCGCCTCCACTGCTCGGCGCCGTCATGATCACTATTTTGGCCACCGCCGAGCCCGACCAAGTGGTGCCCTAGCTTTACCGCTCTCCCTCACACTCCTCTGCCCGCCAGCCGGCCATCTTCGGCGCTCCCACGCCGCCGACGAAGCCATGGCCGCCCCTCCCCTATTCTATGCGGTTGTGTAGTGGGGCTGGCCTGTCAACTACAGGTGTCCAAGCGGGAAAGGCTCAAAATGCCAAAGTACGTCTTCCTATTTGGAAGATGTAATTCTCCATTTTATGCGGAATTTCCAAACCGACTAGATTTAAAACTTTAATAAATTTTGTATTTTAGCTCCAATTCTAGCCAAATAAATTTATAAATTCATATAAAACCATTTAGTTTCATAATATGTAAAATTATTTAATTTTTAAACTCGTTTTGAATTATTTGAATTAAGATTTGAACAAACCCTAATACGATCACTATTAAAAATGTGTAAACCGTAGCTCCTAAAATAATTAAATACATTTAACATGTTCCTAAGGTTGTGATTATTCCAAATATGCAAAAAATATTTAAACTTGGACGTAATTTGTATCAATGCATAAATAAGTTAATTGCAATGCATAGAAAATTCAAATAATTGTAATTACTGTATATAAATTCTAAATTTGGTGAAACCAATTCCTATGCCTTATTAGGACCATGATATTCTTATTTATGAAAAAATATTTCATATTTAGTTATGTTTGCATCAAGTTTATAAATAACTCTATTTTCTGTATACATAAGGAAAAAATATAAATAAATATTACAAATAAATGATACTACATATAGGATCAGTTTCAAAACATTTTAAAAGGCCAGATCATCTAATCCTGGAAAAATCTTTGATGGTTAACTTAATATGAACCATGTTTCTAATTACCTATACCTTTTATATACAAAAGTTAAAACATGAATAACTTCTACAAATAGATTAAAATATGAATAACTTCTACAAATAGATGTTAATACATATAAAAACAGTTTTTAAATGTCATATAGGACCAGACCATTTAATACTGTAAAAATCATTATGATTAATTATACTATGCACTGAACCCCCTAACTTAAACATGCTTTGCATCTGAATCTTATTAGAAGCCAAGCCCTGTATAATACGAACCCTAAAATACATAACAGACACAAATAAACTTAAATCAATATTTAAAGTATTTTTATCACCAGAACCTTCTATTCTAATTCATTTTTGAAGTTGGTGTTATTTGATTTCTTTTATCCTCTTATTGTTATTGCTATACGTAAACATGTGTAGACACTGATGTATCCGATGCTTGGACAGTCGATCTCGACCCCGAGTCAGCTACTGAATCAACGAAGCAAGGCAAGCACCCCCTTTGATCATGTTGATACTATTATTTAAATTAGTTTATATTGTTTTATCAAAACTATTATGCATGCGCGTATTTTATGTAAACTTGCTATATTCTGGTACTGGTAGATATACCCATTATCTCATGAAACTTCCTTAATAAATATTGACTTGTTTACCTTCACAATCCTAGAATTAGGTTAGACAATACAAAATGTCAACATAGGTATATGTGATTACTTAATGATCATGCTTAGCCATGCTTTAGATTTGGGATGAACAGTTGGATATATCATTCATACGAACTTTGAAATATTGAGACATGAGGTTACTGGTATTTTGGTATAAAAAAATTAAAATAAAACTATGGTTTTGACGTGGAAGAATATTGGCAATAGCCGGAAGTGCATTAGACTTACACGTAGATAGGGGGAGATTATCGCCTGGGTCAGATTAAAGACCAAATTTAGTTTTGTATGATCCAAGGGATATATGTACAACCACAAGTACTGGTATGGGATGACCTTAACCAATTAAATTACTTAGATTTAATTTTGTGCATTGGAAGGCTGGAGTAGTACGGGCTTTCTCGGGAGGATTGCTCGAAGGGGTGCCCTCACCGAGGTGTTGGGAATAACGTCTACTGATACAACAGTGTATGCCATAACTATGGGGAGAAGTGAGACAATGGGGTGTATAACCATTTGTCGTACAATTATTATACAAATATCTTCTACCGCCATAGTATGGGTTTATAGTCACCGGACTGGTGCAAAGTTAGATCTATATAATGTAACAGTTATGTCATGACTCTCTGTAGCACACCATAGGAAGTGTGCTAATGACGTTGCTCAAAGAGTCGGTAATGTCTTGAGGGGTAAAGCTGTACACCTCTACAGAGTTTAAATCTTTTCGAATAGCCGTGCCCATGGTCATGGGAGACTTGATGAACTGACACTAGTTAGAAGTTTTGGTATTTTAAAAAAGAACTAAATTGAGAATATTTGTTGGAAAGTTTTTACTTCAGATGTTATGCTAGGGAATGGCAAATGGGATACGATGCTCACAATCATGGAGGACTGTGAGTTAAATATTATGCTACTCTTATTTGTTTACATATCAGTCATACTTGCTTTTACAAACGTCATTTACAATCTATTACTTGATATTTATGACTCAAATTTTCTTTATGCAAAATAAACGTAGAAGCCTTTCTTTTATCATAATAGCCTGCATCTACCATATCTGCATTTGTGATATACTACAAGTCTTGTTGAGTACATAAGTACTCATCCTTGCTTTATTTGTTGGTTTAGGTGAATTAAGCGGATTTCTAGAAGATGCATACCTTGATGCAGGATACGGGGGTTATACTAACGAGCTTTTCTAGGGTTTATATCTTGTCAGTTGCTTGAGGGTTTGTATGGGTATACCACAAGGCTTTTGAATTTTTCCGCTACAGTTTACACTGAATTGTAAGACTTTATTGTATAATTAGCTTCCACTTTAATAAAATTTTGTGTAGATGTGCTATCAATGTTGGAAATGTGTGTGCTAGCCACTGATCATGAGACTAGTACTGTATGCACATAGATCACCCTTCTTGGTATTCCGTACCAAAAAGGAGGGTCGTTACAAAACTAACCAGTGGGACCAGCTGTCAGTGCCTAGTACTGGGTGTGAGGGTGGAGGCTGACATCTCGGGTCCGCCTGTCGGTGACCTGAGATAGAGCATGGCGGCTCAAGGCTCACCGGTGGCGATAGGGTCATGATCGTGCTCGGCTGATGGCACGATGGGCTTTAGGGCATCAAGGCACACCTAGGGGTAGGCTTGGAGGCGGCCGATGGTGACCAGAAGGTGGTCGCCACCGTGCTCATGCGGTGATGGCAATGGCCGAACGGCCGCGAGCAAAAACGAAGGGTGCTTAAGTTTGGGGGAAGGGGCGGATGAGCATCAGCGAACCTAGGGAGATTCATTTTACTACCTTGTAGTGTCGAAGACTGGATGGAATGCTCTACCACTGTGCAACCGGAGCGGAGGAAGAAGGACACGATACAGCGAAGCTTCTGTTGAAACCAGCTGCAATAAAGATGGGGAATGAGACTAGAGGACTAGTGCTCTAAACGGAAGGGGTTGGAGAATGCTTCACCGAGATGGCTCAATTTATTTCTTCCCCCTTTTGGTGAAGCTTTGGTAATGGTGGGGACAGTGGCGCACTTTGGGGTGAGACTCGGGCTGTGGAGCTCCAGAGGGGTGTGGGGAGCTACAAGATCATTTTGGTGGCTTAAATAGACGGAATGGGAAGCAGAGCAGTGTGGCGCCATAATTTTCACAGGAGGCGGAGATAAGGTCAGTGGCGTGGAAATCCTGGGTCATGGCCGGTGCAGGGCATGGGGAAACCTGCTGTGGTAGGGTATGGAGTGCTCTTGGTCGTATACGGCAATTTGAGCTTGGTCATTGCGGCGAGATTTGTTGGAAAGCTCGATTGACCAAGGCGGCACAGAAAGGGGTAATGGCGGTGGTTGGGAGAAGAGAGAGCCAGGGCTTCGAGGTCCAGAGCTGCGAGACAAGGTGGTGCAGGGGCAGTCGGCTGTTGTTCATCATCGTGGCATGGTTTGGGCAAAGTGGTGAAGCAGCATTTGGCCGCGGGGAAGACAGGGTGTCCAGGCCAGGTGACACTGTCAAGTGGGGCCAAGCAAATGAAGGGCCCACATGATAGTAAAATAAGAGGGGATTTACTAGAATTCTCTAGTTGGGAAGAACAGGTTTTGAATTCAATTGAACTGTAAAAATTGGTCAAGAATTTTTTAAACTTTTTGTGTATGATTCTGAGGCGATTTTTATCTTTCCATAAAAATTTCAGATCATGGTCTTATCTGTAAAATGTTATAAAATTCTGACAAGCTCACTGTGTTAATTATGTGTTTTACGTTTTTTATTTTTGTGAGGTACAAATTATGTTCAGTTCATTTGAAAAAATTTATGTGTAATCTAGGGTTTTAAAGAGGTCACAATAAAATTTTCAGAAGATGATGAAGTCTGTGCATTTTTATAAAATTCTGACAATATTTTGTCAGTTTATTTAAATTTTCTGTTTTTGATTTTCCAGAAGCATCAAATAAAGTTTAATAGTTCTGAAACTTTTTCTGTAGGATCACTTGGTGTGTAGATGATTTCATAACAATTTCAGAAGATGATGATGTTCGTACAATTTTAATTAAATCTGACGGTGTCACTGTTCCTAATCATCAAATAATGTTTTCGATTTTCTTACCAAAATAAATGCTTTAAAATTTCTATAAAAATTTGTGAGAACATTCTGGAGGTTTATTAGGATTTAAATAAATTTTATTCAAATTTTATTCATATATGGTTTGAACTTCAAATATTGGAACACAAAGATCCAATCAATAAATTAAAGATATTCCAAAAGGACAAAATCCAAGAAAAATTATAGAAAAGAATGGAAATTCGGAATAAAACCAGAATTCCAACTGATATTTATATTTTATTTATTTGGAATTTTTCAGGATGTTACAAGAGCATAACCATATGGGGATTTAAACTTGTACTGTTTTCTTGGCAACATCGTTAGCATGCCATGCTATTGAGGCATCCTTAGAATTATCTCACTACTTTCGAATTACTTTATCTGCGAATCGGCGAAAATCTTATATTTTAAGGTGTGTCGACGAGTAGTATATTTAAAGTATCAAGGCAATATTATGACCTATAAGCAACCATGAGCATTTCTCAGCCTAGTTTTTGTAGAACGATAAAATATTTCAAAGTGCATGATTCCACTAAATGAGATTATCATAATCCACTATATTACCAAACGAAGCGCTAGTTTAGCTTAAACTTAGAATTGTGGTTCACTAAGATAAATTCTCGTTATTTAACATATTCAACATCCTGTTGAAAATGTCACCTATTCTCTCCCTCAGCCGAATAGCCGATCGACCATAAAAATATTATATTCATGTTCCGTGAACAATTAAGCTTGTAACTTGCAGACATATACACGAACACTAGAATCGGATAACAAATATATAGCAGAAGAAAACTATAGCTAGTGAGCTCGATTACTGTCAGTAGAACTAGTCTCACGCGCCTAGCTTAGCTAGAAACAAAGATGTCACGCAGCAGAGAGGGCCAAACGGGCGGCCCAGCCCAGCCTGGCCCGTTTCGGTCCACATGCTGGGGAGGTGGTCCAAGTACGGCCTATAAGGCTAACGGGCCTTGCCGTGCCATTACGGGTCCGATGGGATGAAACGGGCTATTAGCCTGTTAGCGCCAAAAAATTAAGAAAATAGAAAAAGTTAGAAAAATAGAAAAGGTACAACAAAATGCAGAAAAATATGAAAAATTCAGAAAAAATGGAAAAAATTTAGAATAATTAGAAAAACTCGAAGGACGTAGAAAAACTTTTTTAAAATATATATAAATTAAGAAAAAGCTAAAATATAAGATAAATTCTAAAATATGACAAATAATTGGAATTAAATAATGAGCTTTATTGATATTTGGCTGCCTCATTAAAAACTTTGCCAAGTAAAAACTTAACACGAGAAAACCTTAGTAAAGAAAAAAGAGTACAACCTATAGTTCGGTGATACAAGAAAAAAATGAAGATTATAATTATTCTACCTCATTATCTAGATAAAGATTTTCGAATGTCTCTACCAGCACAACATTTTGTACAGTATGTTAAGCTCGTTGATCAGCTTGTTCCCAATTTTTCACAGTAAGAAGTATTTTCACCATCTCACTTGTCAGATTTGTTCTTCTCTCCTCGATTATTCTTTCGGATAGACTGAAAGCAGACTCCGAAGAAACTGTGGAGACAGGAATTGTTATCACATTTCGTGCTAATATGGAAAGCACCGGATATGTTATCTTGTGCTTGTGCCACAACTGCAAAATGCTGAAGTCCTACTCTTGCTGCTCTTGGTAGTTGACAATGTCGCTGTTGAGATTGGCAGCTAGCTCCATACCATTTGATGTGTTCGCACTTGTCGTTGTTGTAAACGAACTCCTTGAGGAAGAGCCACCTGCACCCCATATCTTTCCCCACGCAGTTTTCTTCTTACCTATTGTGAGTGCTGGTGGAGGTCGATGCATGCGAATTCCAACAAACTTCTGATCATACTTAGCATAAACTTGAGATAATTTAGCACGAATATTTGAAAAATAACTATAATAATCAGTACCTACCACATCACTTAGAAGTGAGAGAACATTAGAAAATCTTCAAACTTTAGCTCTAGGATCTAAAATAAATGCAAATGCATATAACATAGGAATGTTTTGCCAATATTTCAAAATTTTAGTTTTTATAGCATAAACAGATTCGCGCAAGATATTATCATTTTCGTGGTTCCTTAAGTGGGTAGCAATTTCTAAAATATGATGCACAATTAAAGGAGAGGTTGCGTAATAAAGTCCAAATAAATCAACAGTGGAATCATAAAAAAGTTCCAAAAATGACAGCAAATACTTAGCAACATACCAATGTTGCTCTGTGAGTAGCGGTTGACCATCCTTTGTACGATAATGCTTGTAAATAGAAACGGAAAATGTGCTCTGATAGAGTATGAGACTTATGTATTTAGTAAGTGAGTTCCATCTAACAGATATATCCAAACTAAACATACGCGGATGCACATCCATTGCAACACAATAAGTCTTATATGCTGCTACTCATTGATTAGAATTATTTAAAAAAGATATTGCAGTGCGAAAATGTTCAACATACTGGTATAACATTTTCAAACTAGATTTAACTATAAGATTAATAATATGGCAAGCACAATGCTGATGTAATAAGAACGATTCAACATACGAATTGAAAGGGGAATATGAATTTCATGACAGAAGTATTTGCTGAAGCATTATCTAATGTTATAGCAAAAATCTTATCACTAAGGCCAAAATCTTCCAAACTTTTACAATAGAATCAGCAATATTTTCACTAGCTCCTCGGGTGAAATTCTGAAATCAGAAGCTGGGAAGGACAGAAAACCGCCATACTCCACAACGAAAACTACAAGAAATGATTAGGCTATTAGTACTTTTATATCATTTAAAATACTAACAAAATAAAAAATTAAATCGCAATTATTACCTTGATTTCTTGATAGAAGCCAGAAGCTAAATTTCGGATTTTTGGATTTTTAGCAAAACCAATTTGAATTTTGCTAAATTACCACCAAGAGCAAAAGAATTTTCACAAGAGAATAAATAGGAGAGAATGCAAGATTGGTAGTGTGGAAATGAGAGGGGGGCAACCACCTATTTAAAGAAAAAAATTCAAAATTTTTCAGAATTTTCTTAAATTTTTTTTAATTTTATAAGCACCCAATAGCTAAAAAACGACTATTTTTCAAACTAAACAGGCCAAACGGGCCATGCCGCCCGTGGACCGTGCTGTGCCCGGGCCGTGCCAAGGAGCCAGCCAACGACAAGATTAGAGGTGGGCCGGGCCGTTTCTGGGCCATCCCTATAATACCGTGCCGCGGGCTAGTCACACTGAAAAAAGTGTCACAATTAATACGGATTTAATACTTCTCGTCGAGTGACGTATGTACATCAAAGAACACAAACAAACCAAATAGACTGTTCATTATTAAGCAAAAGTCACATCACATGCACGATGGCATCGGTTATGCCTTCTAAAATCCAGAGCTGAAAAATAGCGTAGGCATAACTCTGATGGCTAGGTCTTACACATGTGTACATGCATAAACTTGTACACAAGCCACAGGAGATGCACACCAAAAGAATAATCAACCGAACGAAACGATAATTTTACTCGAGAGGCTAAACGAAAGAATTAAACAAACAGAAAAGTCGTCGTGCTTTACATTTCAGTATCATGCATGGCTCAATTATAAATAATTAACAGCCGGGGAATAAATACTTTTCTATCTATAGCACCTGATCAAAGTTCGAGGCACGACGTCGCATGCAGGAATTTTTACAGTAATAGTTGGAATATTTTTTTCATCCATTTCCAGCAGCAGCTGGATAATTTTTTTTTTATCTGGAAATTATCTAGTGGAGCCAGAACGCTAGAATTTGTGGGCCCGGCCGGCAAGCGCAGGGTTTTCCAATGGATCCAGAGCGCTGGAATTGTTGAGCCCGACTAGGATTTACGGGTGCAGGAAGTTGCTACGAAGCTAGAGCGCTGGAATTTGACTAGCGCGCTAGAATGGGGGGCCGAAAAATCCGCCGAATCCAACGGTAGGCGACCGCCAGAATGTTTTGAATTTCGCATGCGAAAAAGTTAAAAAAAATATTCAACTGAAAATAATAAAAAAGAGTATTTCGACGGATCAAAAAATAAAAAGAAAGTTCCAGCAAATGATTAAAAAAAATTCAGCTAACTCTGTCAGCTGATTTTTACTGCGTAGAGTCCTTTTTGTTGATTTCATCGATTTATCCACAGTATAAAATTCCCGCATGCGGCGTCGTACGAAACAAGCAGCATCAGATTCAGAAGACTCCGTCAGCTTCTGCTGAAAGAAAAATAATTCTCCCTCGCCGGCCGGCCTCCAGGTAAGACAAGTCTACGTACGTACACCGTTTCATTGGCCTGCAGCTGAAGCGATCCGCATGCAGATGCTCACGCAGTCACTACTGAAACTGACTTGTACAAGCATGAACATTGAAAAATTGAAACGCAAACGTACGTGATTTATGTTGGATAAGGTAGAGCGAAGATCGGTTCAGCCAGTAATTTGGTTTACTTGGTACTCTACGGTGCCTGCCTGCCGTATATACACTCCATGCAGAATTTACTGGATGGTGAAGGAACATAAATAACGATAAGAGGGGGCGATTGATGACAAATAATTTTTTTTCCTTAGAAGATAAATAAAATGGGCGACAAGAAAAACTTCCCAAAAGAACCAAACCAAAGCCTCGAGAGATCAAATAAAAGCGGAAAAATCAATTTTCAGATAACTCAACCCAGAATTGGCGATCTGCCGCCGTCCAGTGGTCGGTAGTACTGTAGTGCACAGTAAAATCATGGAAGTGAACAGTAAATTTATCACTATTTCAAAACCAAAATCGGTGTACCTTTTGATCGACTGATCCAAACCTCGTAGCTTTGTATGCACCTTCCTAACGACGTCAAGAATCTATTCCAAACTTCAATCGCAAGGATTGACGTTAAAGTTCTGATCTTTTTCATGTTTAGTGAAGGTTGCATTAAAACCGGATCAAATTCAAAATCTTCACCCTAAGCTTGCTTGTGGGGATTCGATGATCAAGATAATCTTAGATAGTCTCCCACATATCACAGCAAACAATAACACACAAGAAAGAACCCTCAAATAAATAAGATCAATATCTACCAGAATCCTTCTCTCTCAAGTCAAAAACCGGTTTCTTGAGAATCTCTTGATAAAACAAGTGAGAGGTTGCTTAGACGATTGGGATATGATCTCTAGTGGATACATCTATCAATCACTCATCCTTAGAAATTCAAGATCAAGAGATGAAGAAACCAAACAAGAAGAACAAGAAACAAGAAGGAAGAGGATGTAAAACAAAGCAAGATTTTGAGCAGGAATTTAATCTTTATTTTGGAGATAGAGGAATGATTACAAAGCCTCTCCACAGGAGGGCAAAGCTTCCAAGGAGCACTCACACACACAAGAAACCAAAGACTTATGGAAACCCTAATCCTTCTCCTGGGTCATAAGGCTTTGTAGCTTAAGGCTTCACCTCCCTCTACATATCATTTTATAGAGGAAACAACCCGAACTCTAAAATCTAAGCACACAAGTGGATACCATCCACATTACCTAGGCTAACCAGATAACCCAATACACATAACGGGTTTTACACTCACATAAGCATGCCTCTCAAAGCAGCCTTCTTCATGATGCCCAATTCACTCCACGAGCCCAAACTTGCGTCCATGTCCTCTTTGTCTTGCCCTAAACCACTTAAGCCACCACCGCAGTTTTCTAAAATGCCTCGATCATCGATAATGAACAAATTACCAATATGTCTCACGACCGGTCTTTTCCTTCCACTCGAAGCATCGCTCATGCTTCGTCATCCAACATGTGAACCCAATGACTTCCCGCCAAGCCTCTCAAGCGTCCGGACTCCCCCAAACCGTCATCGCATGCAAATGGGCCCAAGTCACATAGCGTGCCACATGTCCTTTACCGCTTCACTATGAAAGCTTTGGCTTCCTTAACCGTTCTGGACCTCAACTCTTCCCTGAGTCTAGTCCCGATCCATGTCATTGCCCGCCATATTCATCACCAGTGCTTCACTCTCGTCTCCTTGTCTTCCCAGTTCGAAGCCATTTCTCGACCTCAGTCATCTTTCGGCGTCCTTAAGCATTTTGGACCGGAGCTCTCCTAGCCTAGTCCTGGCCTCCTCTACCTCACCATGACCTAGCTTTGAAGTCCTGCAACCAACGCAAACAAGAAAATATGTCACGTAGCACTGTTCACAAAGATATGCAATAATCATCACAATTCACAACTCCCTGACAAAGTCGATACTACCGTCCCTAGGGCCATCCTAGCCAAAACCAATCTCCACAATCTCGAAAATAACTACCATCTACTACAGGTCGGTAGAACCGCACCCCCAGTACTATCGCCCCTAGGGGCTGGTAGTGTTTCTCTTAACACACCCTAGAGAATCACCTCTCTATAAAATAACTACCGCCACACATGGCCCGATAGTACCACATCCCCGGTACTACCGCTGCCAGCCTGGCAATGACAGCAAACCAAATTGCTTCAAATTCAAAAATGATTTAAATCAAACTCAAAATTGAGCACCACAAGTTAAACCACTGTAAATTACTCATCATACAGATGGCTAGACCTCCACGTGGTCTTTCAATCTCCCCCTTGATGTGTACATTGAGAAACACTGAAAATGCACAAAATTTGAGTTTGAAAAAGAAAAAAGAAATCAATTTGATTGCAAAGCCAACACTTGGTCCAAATATAAGAGAGAGAAAAGATCATGACCAAGTTGGCAATAAGAGTTTTAGGGCAAACAATAGAAAAGAACAAGTTGTCCATAAAAGCTCTAAAAACTCTAGAAATCTCACAAAAAGCTCAATTTTGGTTATAATCCAAAGAAAAGAACAATTATTCATCATGACCATAAGGAAGATGTATTTGACATTTCTCCTCAGTTCTCCCCCTTTGAGAATGCCTTTTCCACATTTCTCTCCCGTTTGGCAATATAGGCATCAAAGAAGGCATGTATTCATGAGATGCATCCTAGAAGAGTTTTGAAGATTATCCAAGTGACCACAAGGAAAAAGTATAACACCAAGCTACTCAAGTTCAAATTGTGCTAGACTAAGGCATATCCAATTCCATAGTTCAATGTCCTTGCTAGCAAGCAAAAAAAGTTATGCTGATTTTGCATGATTTCAACAAGAGCAATCTTGGCATAATTTTCAAGCTAGAAGCAAAGCCATGCCATGGAGCAAATGAAAAACCTAGAGTTCAACCTAGTCAACACTTTGGGGAGCTACACATGTATAAAAGAACCTTCATGCTCAATCATCGTTTAAGAGTACAACTTTTAGATTTTAACATACATAATGAGGTGTGGAGAGCTTATCTTAGCAAAACACATTCTCGACTAAGAGCCATTGACAAAGGCCTCTTAGCCTCTTAGGCTTCACTCTCTTCCTTATTTTTATTTTAATGCACATAATGAGATTTAGAGAGCTTATCCTAGCAGAGCGCATTCTCGACTAGAGCCATCGACAAAGGCCTTCTAGGCTTCACTCTCTTTCTCATTTTTAATTTTATTTGTATTTTATTTTGAGCAATTAGATTCATGATCAAAAAAGAATTCTAGTATGAAACAAACTAGCTACGCCCAAATTGCTCTAGGGACTCTAGTAGAAATCCAAATTTTCACTAAGCATGGTATATGCACCTAGTGAGGAAAAATAGCAAGTAAAAGCTATAAGTTTCATCAAGTTTACATTAAAGTTCAAATTTTAATTTGTTAGCAAGCTTAGCATGATAAAGCAATAAGAAATTAGACATGACTAAGCTAGCAAAGATCTTCAGAAAAGTAGCAAGGTGCACAAGGTGCATAATGAGTGTGAATTCAATTGCATAATAGACAAAGCTAATTAAAACAGAAAATGAAGTCTATATGCAATGCATGAAAAAACTTCTCAAAACTCCCCCTCAACAAGTGAGTTAATTTTAAGCACAAATCTGGTTCAAGTTGAGTTATTAGCAAAACTAAGTTCAGAAATCTCCAAATGAACTCTGCTAAAACCTGAAAACTGGGTGAATTATAGAGCATAGAAAATGTGATAGAGAACATTCTAGCTCAAACTCGCTCTCATCTTTCACATATGACTAACATAGGAAAACTGATTCTACAAATCCAAACTAGGAAGTACACACAGACCCTGTCTACTTAGGGGGCCTAACACCTGCTAGACTTATAAGACTGTGAGGGAACTCAACATAGAGAGAAGAGAAAACAACTAATTGAGCATGATAGCAACCTATAGCACAAGATGAGAGGTCTATGCAAAGCATGCCAGAAGTCTAAGTGAAGTGAACTCAAAACTCTAGAAATAAGCCCAATTACACCCAAAATATGCAAAAGAAAGGAAATATTGAAAGAAGAATATATATAATACATAATATACAGACCAGCTCCCCCTTACAATAAGCCGTAGGGGCACACGACTCTAAGCTCACTCCTCAAGGCAACAAACCTAGAGTTATCTAAAGGCTTGGTAAAGATATCGGCTATCTAGTGGTCAATTTCTACAAACTGAAGCGTGATATCCCCCTTCTCCACATAGTCTCTAAGCAAGTGATATCTAATATCTATATGATTGCTCCTAGAGTGCTGCACTAGGTTCTTAGCAATGCAAATAGTAGGAGTGTTGTCATAGAAAAATGGCACACTCTCTATCTCTAACCCAAAGTCCCGCAAGGTCAATCTCATCTAGAGAACTCGACTACAAAGAATCGGTCAGCAAGAACATACTTGGCCTCGTGTGGATCTGTATAACTTGATCGCTTCCTAAATGACCAAGAAATAAGAGAAGTGTTAATGAATTGGCAAGTGCCAGAAGTGCTCTTCCTATCTATCCTATAGCCAGCAAATTCTGCATCGGAAAAGGCTATAAGGAACAAATAAGAAGAAGAAGAGTACCAAATAGCATAATCAATGGTAGCTCGAAGCTACCTGAAGATGCGCTTCACCGCCTGGCGGTGAGAGGCAGGAGGAGAATCCTGAAATCGAGCGCACAGACACACAACAAAATGTATGTCCGGCCTCGAGGTAGTGCGATACAAGAGGAGGCTAATCATGCTCCGAAACTCCATCTGATCAGCTGTCGGGACCCGAATTTGCAAATCCGGACCCTCTGTGTATACCGCACTAGTCCAGGATCACGCTAGTGCACACAGGCTCAACATAGATGCTATCATAGTCACACACAATAAATATAGCATAAACTTCATTAATTAATAATAACTGTTGTCTTACATGAATAATGCCTCACGGGGCTTAAAAAGAGTATCAATAAGAAGCAGCGGAAATAGAATAAACGCAGTGGCGCTCCAGTTCGCCACAGGCAACTGACGAGGCTCGGACCCTAAGCATTCGCATCCAAGTAATCCTCCTCCATGAATGGTATAGATTCCTCTTCTTCTGAAGTTGTTGTTGTTGGGGTGAGTACATAAAGCACTCAACAAGTTGTGCACAACAATGCAAGTCTAATATTCTATATGCTTGGCTTAATCCAAAGGAATGGCTAGTAAGGGTATTTTGCAATAAAGCAAGATTTAACAAGAATACAATAAATAGATTGGAAAGCGATAAAACAAATACAAGAATTAATAAATTCAGTATTTCTGAAATACACCAAGTTTCCAATCCTAAATTAATTTTCCACTTTCCATGGCACCTTGCCATCCCAACAAGTTTTTGTTTAACAAAAGTCTAACCCTTAACTGTAATTCCCGAGCATTGCCCAATACCGTGAGCACGGCTATTCGAATAGATTGTACACTCTGCAGAGGTTATGCACTTTACCCACACGATACAACCAAACACCACCAAGGCGAGTGATCATAACAAAGCCTTTACAATGCTACACCTAGACCCAAGATCGCTCGCTAAGGTTTCAACATCAAGGGTTAAACCACCACAACAGGCCCCCTCTTGCGCCATGTGAGTTAAACCGTAACCGGGACTCACTATTCACCACGACAAGATCAAATCTAGGTTTCACAAATTATTCACTAGGCTGTCCCATTCCGACATGTGGTTGCAAGAGAGACTCAGTCAAAGGCTTGCAAGGTTAAGTCCTTAAAGTGATTAAGGCAAGACTTCCACATACCCCGCCAAACTGGCCCACCTTGGCACACCGCCTTGCCACTTGCCTCAATCTAAAATCATTACCACCCAGCTTGATTACCAAGCACCACATGCCATCAACATTTCAATCCCGATGTGTGACCTCCTCGCCACGACAACTTGATATCATTGTGTGACAACACATGACACACCAATTCATAAACATTGTTCCATATTCCATTAGTCAAGATTAAGTATCGACATTCGGACACATGTGATGACGTGGCATGGCTAAGCAATCTATGACGATCTAACTAGCCCATGTTGATTATCAACTATAATTCCACATCCTAGGGTGACAAATAGATCATGGCATATAATTGACAAGGTATGGTTTAATTCAAATAGGCATATTATCTAATTCCCAGATTAATTGAAATCATTTATACACATAAACTATCATGCATAAAGTTTAAAAGACAAAATAGCGATTTGGTGAAAATTAGGTGCAACATGATCAAAGCACAACTTGCCTTGGAGTAGGTGCTGGTCTTGATCTGAGTTTGGGTCTTGGGCGACGAATCTTCCTCCGGATCACCGAGCAGTTCAACGTCTACGCGAAACGATGCCAAAATAGCAAATAAACACCAAACCAGAGAGCAAACAAACTCCAAAAATAAAATAAAATTCACCAATAAATAGATATTGATTTTAGAATTTTCTAGAAATTTGAATCACTCAAATCCGAGTTAAAATGCAAAAGATATAGCCTTTTGAAGTTTGAATAAATCAAAAATACGTAAAATAGAATTTCGATTTTTCCAATTATTTTCTATTGGAAAAGATCTTTATTGCGCAACGCTGACATCAGCCCAGACTCGGACCAATCAGGCGCTGACACGTCGCCTGGTCCATGGGCTCGGTCCACGGAAACGCCTCTGGTCCACCGTGGACGCGGCCCACGGCGCCTCGCACCACGCGCCCGACACGCGGCGCGCATCGATTGGCTGCGACGCCGCCCGTGCCGATGCTCGACACGCGGCGTGCATCTGCTCGACGATCTGACGGCCACCGATCTACCCCTACGTGGCTCAATCCCGATCGTCTATTCGGATCTAACGGTTAGAAATCTACCCGAGCGAAACACTGATGAAGAAGCGACGTGGCTTGATCTGAACGGTTCGGCGAAGATCCAACGGATGCGCGAAGCTCCGAGACACGGCGGCGGGCTTGCACCGGAGCGGAGGAAGACGACCACCCGAACGGCGTTTCGACGCGACTCCGGCGAGAAGAAGGGGCAGACTCGACGCGACACGACGCGAGGAACTCGGATCTAGAACCGATTCGGCGGGAGGATGCTCGACGGCGGCGGAATGGCGCAAAAACTCGCGGCGGCACTGCAACAAACTACGGCGAGCTCTGGCGATGATGGCGTGAAACAGCGAAGAGGCTAGAGCTACGGCTGCGCAAGGATCGAGGAACATCGGAGTGCGGTGTGGCTTTTATAGCCTCGGCATGCGCACGAGGAAGGAAACCCTAAATCACGCGGCGGCGATTCGAAACCGAATCGTGAGACGACGATCGAGACCGTCCGATCCAAGATGAGCGCCAAGATTAGATCCGGCGATACGATCCGATCCGCTCTTTCCAAATCCAACGGACGAGATCTAAACTTACCAAAACAACGCGGCGATCCCGACCACTTGATCTCGATCCAACGGCTCGCAAAGACTAGGGTTTCGCGAAGGGAGGCGACCATCGATCTTCATCCAACGGTCACACGCGGCGCGGCGGTGACGGACGCCGCCGACAATGAATGGCACAAGACGCACAAAGATCTTGGGCTTGGCCCATCTTCGCTCACTCTATTTTCAAAAGCTTTTTGATTTAAAATAATTCCCGAAATTAGATTAATCTATTTTAAGTAATTAAAATATCAGGAAAAATCCAAGAAAATTGTCATAAATACTTTGAGACATTCTGAGCTCAAATAAAATATTCTTGGTAAAACTTTATATTAACTTTATCTATATATATTTAGTTTTCACCAAAGGTTCAATATACTTAATTAAAATAAATTTAGATAATTTCTGGAAAAATCCAATAAATTCAGAAAATCACAAAAATGCACGTGAGCGAAATTATAAGCCAAATTTTGGGATGTTACAAACCTTCCCCAATGTAATCTCGACCCGAGATTCAAGGTCGACTAGGAATAGGTTTGGAAATTCCATCTTCGTGTCCTCTTCACGCTCCCGGGTTGCCTCATTCTCGAATGGTTGCTCCATCAACTCGCAAAACGAATCGACTTGTTCACAGTTCTGCGGTCATGACATCCAAAATTTTCATTGGATGTTCTTTGTAGGTCAAATCATACGCAACTCAATCTCTTCCATAGGTGTCTGCTCTGCTGGCACCCGAAGACACTTCTTGAGTTGTGACACATGGAACACATCATGCACGCCTGCCAGCAACTGCGGCAATTCCAACTGATAAGCAACCTCCCCTCGACGGCTCAAAATTTTGAACGGTCCAACATATCTTGGGGCGAGCTTTCCTTTAGCGTGGAACCTTTTAACTCCTTTCAGAGGGGTAACCCTAAGATACACGAAATCATCGGGCTCGAAACTTAGATCACGACGTCGATTATCAGCGTAACTCTTTTGCCTTGACTGCGCGATTTTCAACCTCTCTCTTATCATAGCAACTTGCTCTTCAGCTTCCTTGAGAATATCAGGGCCAAATATCATACGCTCTCCTGTCTCATTCCAATTTAGCGGGGTACGACAGGCACGACCATATAAAGCTTCAAATGGCGACATCTGCAAACTAGCTCGGATCATTGTTATAATCGAACTCGCATATGGCAAACATTTATCCCATGATGTAGTGTAGGCTAAAGCACAAGCTCTTAACATATCTTCCAAAATCGATTTACTCTTTACATCGACCATCGATTACGAGGATGATATCTTTGTGCTAAAGTTCAAGCGTTCCCATGGCTTTATGCAATTTATCCCAAAATCTCGAGGTGAACCGAGTACCTCTGTCGACACTATTTTCTTTGGTACACCATGCAAACACACGATTACGGCAATGTATAGTTACGCTAACCGGTCCCCTGAGTAAGTTGTCTTGACTGGAATGAAGTGAGCAACTTTGGTCAATCGATCCACAATGACCCATATAGAATCATACCCATTTTGAGTTCTTGGCAATCCGTGACGAAATCCATACCGATTTCTTCCCACTTCCATTCAGGACTTTTAGCGGTTGTAGCAAACCTGCTGGTCTCGATGTATTGCCTTAACTCTCGCATACATCGCACAAGGCAACGTGCTCGCGACTTCACGCTTCATATTCGGCCACCAAAACCTCTCCTTTAAGTCCTGGTACATCTTAGCGCTTCCTGGATGAATTGAATACTTGGAATCATGAGCCTCTTCCAAAATCAACTGCTTAAGTTCTAGTCTGTTTGGCACACAAATACGACCCTTGAACCACATGGTACCCCGGCCATCCATAGAAAAATCTGCCGCTAATCCTTCATCCTTTTTAGCTTTGATTCGGTTGATTTTCTCATCATCCTTTTGCCCTTCCCAAATCTGATCTTCAAGCGTCGGCCTTACTTCCAAAGCAGCTATAAATCCTTCTGGAACCATTACCAATTTTAACTTCTGAAACTCCTTACACAACTCCGATTGATCTTCCTGTACCATCATGTTTGTAACATAGTTTTTACGACTCAAGGCATCAGCCACTACATTAGCCTTTCCTGGATGGTAGTGGATTCCCATATTATAATCCTTGATCAGTTCCAACCATCTCCTTTGCCTCATGTTAAGATCTGATTGGGTGAAGATATATTTCAAACTCTTGTGGTCAGTATATATCTCACATCTATTTCCCATGAGATAATGACGCCACAATTTCAAGGCATGCACCACGGCACCAATTCCAAGTCATCGTGAGGATAATTCCCTTCATGCGGTCTTAACTGCCTTGACGCATATGCGATCACTTTACCCTCTTGCATCAATACGCATCCAAGACCCTATCTTGATGCATCACAGTATATATCAAAGCTGTTCTGAACATTAGGCAAAACCAACACTGGGGCTGTTGTCAAACGCTTCTTTAATTCCACAAAACCCTTATCACAATCTGACGTCCATGAAAATTTCTTTTCCTTTTTCAACAACTGCGTAAGAGGTCTCGCAATCGTCGAAAATCCTTCTATGAATCGGCGATAATATCCTGCCATTCCCAGAAAACTTCGGACTTGAGTGACAGACTTTGGTTGTTCCCAATGCAACACTGCCTCCACTTTGCTTGGGTCGACGGCAACTCCTTCTGCATCATAACATGACCGAAATTCCACCTTTTCCTTCCAAAAGTCGCATTTACTGAATTTAGCATACAGCTGTTGCGCACGCAGCTTTTCCAACACTAGCCTCAGATGATTTGCGTGGTCTGCTTCGGTCTTTGAATATACCAAAATATCATCTATGAACACAACAACAAACTTGTCCAAGTATTCCATGAAAATCTTATTCATCAAGTTCATGAAATATCTTTGGCGCATTGGTTAATCCGAAAGACATGACCGTGAACTCATAATGTCCATATCTTGAAGAAAATGCGGTCTTTGGAACATCTTCCGCCGAATCTTTAGTTGATGATATCCAAACGAAGGTCTATCTTGGAGAAAACTCCAGCTCCTCTCAACCGGTCGAATGATCATCAATCCTTGGCAACGGATACTTATTCTTAATCGTCACTTCATTAAGTGCACGGTAATCAATACACATTCTAAGGCTTCCATCCTTTTCCCGACAAACAAAATGGCGCTCCCCATGGCGGCGAACTTGGTCTTATAAAACCTTTCTCTAATAACTCGCCGATCTGTTTCTTCATCTCCACCAACTCATCGGTAGGCATCCGATAAGGTCTTTTGCTATTGGTGCGGTTCCTGCTAACTCAATGACGAACTTCGATGTCACGGTGCAGCGGCATTCGGCAGATCTTAAAATACGTCTGATATTCCTAACTCATGCACGTCCTCTATGACGACGGTTCTCATGTTATTAACCATTAATTGACCCTTACGAACTGATGTCGCTCGGAATTCCACCTTTTCTCCTCTAGGGCTCTCAATGGATACAACCCTTCGACCACAATCCAAAACTGTCTTATGCTTGGTTAACCAGTCCATTCCCAAAATGACATCTAAAACTTGGGCATCTAGAATAATCAAGTTCGCTAGGAACTCTACCCCATTAATTATTAGCTTCACCCCCAAACACCCAAGGTTAGATCTTAACTCAGATCCTGGGGCTTGTACTAGCATCACACACTTAAGATTTTTCATGCTCAAACCATTTTCAGATGCAAAAGCTCGAGGACAAAGGAATGCGAAGCTCTGAATCAAATAATCTTTATTGCAGTGTATCGAGTTTACCAAAACTTACCCAAGACGACGTCGATGCTTCACAGGCTCCATCGGCGGTGATGTGGTTGACTCGCCTCGAATAGTAGCTTGAGGCGTTGCTCCCGCTGTCCGGCTCCTCGATTCGCTCCGTCATCGGTGCCTTAGCAGTGTCGTTCAAGGTTGAAACACATCGGCGTGATTCCTCCTTTCGGGACATCTATTAGCATAATGCCCCACTCATTGCAATCAGTAGCACCTTCGGCGGTGATCACTGCACTCCCCTTGAGCATTGTTACCTTGGGCCGGCGTTTGATAGCCTTGTCCTGATGGTCGCGGTGCAGGTGTTGCTGGCTTGTTAACAGCTTGTGGTTGGAACCTAGCAAACTGCTGCGGTGTCATCCTCATTCGCAGTGGTTAGGCGCCCACCGGTTAGTCATCAGCGTTTGCGATTTTCCCCAAGCTCCTTGTGCTTATCCTCCGTAATCAAAGCCTTGTTTACCAATTCTTGGAAATCGGAAAAGTGTGGGTAATCAGCCCCACTTGCAGCCCTGAGTTTAGTCCTTTCATGAAGCGGGACTGCCTGGCCTTGTCCGTCGCTACGTCCTCAGAAGCATAGCGAGCTAACTGCGTGAATTTGTTTAAGTAATCGGCCACCGGTTGGCTTCCTTGCTTAAGCGCCCTGAACTCTTCCATTTTCAGGTCCATCATCCCTTCCGGTACATGGTACTGGCGGAAGGCCGTTGCAAACTCTTCCCATGTGATTTCCATGGGTGCTTCATGAGCGACACAATAGTTCTCCCACCATTCTGCAATGTTCCTCTAGGCGATGGGATGCGTAAAGAACCTTCTCATGGCCTTCACATTGAGTGATGTACAATTTCCTCTCAATGGTTCTCGACCAATCATCCGCTTCAAGGGATTGACATTTCGAGAATGTTGGTGGTCGGGTCCTCATGAAGTCCGACAACTTGGAGTAAGGACGAGGCCCGCCATTGTTGTTCGGCGGCGGGGTTGTTGACTGCAGCCATATTGGTCATCTGCTGCATCATTGTCTGCATCAACTGAGTCTGCGCAGCGAGAAAAGCTCCCAAGTTCTGCATATCCACTGGTGGTGGTGGTGCTCCTTCGTTGGGATTGTTGCCCGGGCGCAGACCACTTCACAAGCTCCGTTGTTCTTTGCGGGTATTCACCATCTGCTTGATTGCTTCTTGGGTTAGGAAAGGTAGATGTAGCATAGATAAGATGCAAGAATTTCTAAGGCGGGGGAAACAGGTTAAACCCAACTTAAATAATCTTTATTATTATTACTTGGTATGGTTGCTTACAATGCCTAAGGGCTTTGCAACACATACTGCACACTCAGCAAACAATTAAGAACCAAACTAAACATGCAACCTTAACGTCTACTAAAAGGTAAAGGCTAACTTAAGAACGCGACTCAACACTCGAGTCTCAACACAACTCTAAGACCAACTCTCACTCATCCACCACCCTAGCTGAGACTGATCCGTGCATACACCGGTGGGTGGGCTGGCATGGGTGCGAACCTATCCTGGTGACCCTCTGCTGGCTCCTCAGGCTCCCACTCACGCTCTTCCGGGTCTTCTTCTTCCTCCTCGGCGACCTCATCCGGCTCCTGGACGACCTGGTCCGCTAGCTCCTCGGCCACCTGCAAGGCTTCCTCCAGCTCGCCGATGACTCTGGCTGCGGCGTCACGGGTCTTTTGAAGCTCTCGCTCCGCCACTCTCAGCGCCTCACACGCTGTCTCCAGCTCCTGCGCAGTGTCCCTCAGGTGATCCTCCTGGGCGGTGATGTGGATCGGTCTGGTGGTCTCGTCGCACTCTCGAGCGAAGATGATCGACTGCGTAAGAACCCCGATGCACACCGTTGACGTTCGCTTGCTTCCTCGGTAGAGCGGACAATCAAAGCCTCCAATCACTTGAAGAACTCTCCACAGCTCCGTGGCATAGCCACCCTGTCTTGACTTGAAGGACTGGAAGATCGGCATCTATTCAAAACAAAATTTTGAATAAGATCTCCACTCAAACGCAACGAAAAGAAGGTAATTTAGCAAGGATGAGAGTAGAAGGATGAGATAAGCCAAAAGTTTCATATTAGTCAATTTTACCGTTTTCTTTAGAAAATAATCTTGGACACTCCTAAGAGATACCAACTACCAAGGGCCAAGACCTATAGTCAGTATGGCTCTGATACCACCTCTGTCGGGACCCGAATTTGCAAATCCGGACCCTCTGTGTATACCGCACTAGTCCAGATCACGCTAGTGCACACAGCTCAACATAGATGCTATCATAGTCACACAAATAAATATAGCATAAACTTCATTAATTAATAATAACTGTTGTCTTACATGAATAATGCCACACAGGGCTTAAAAAGAGTATCAATGAGAAGCAATGGAAATAGAATAAGCGCAGTGGCGCTCCAGATTCGCCACGAGTGCAACCGACGAGGCTCGGACCCTAAGCATTCGCATCCAAGTAATCCTCCTCCATGAATGGTATAGATTCCTCTTCTTACGAAGTTGTTGTTGTTGGGGTGAGTACATAAAGCACTCAACAAGTTGTGCACAACAATGCAAGTCTAATATTCTATATGCTTGGCTTAATCCAAAGGAATGGCTAGTAAGGGTATTTTGCAATAAAGCGACATTTAACAAGAATACAATAAATAGATTGGAAAGCGATAAAACAAATACAAGAATTAATAAATTCAGATTTCAAATACACCAAGTTTCCAATCCTAAATTAATTTTCCACTTTCCATGGCACCTTGCCATCCCAACAAGTTTTTGTTTAACAAAAGTCTAACCCTTAACTGTAATTCCGAGCATTGCCCAATACCGTGAGCACGGCTATTCGAATAGATTGTACACTCTGCAGAGGTTATGCACTTTACCCACACGATACAACCAAACACCACCAAGGCGAGTGATCATAACAAAGCCTTTACAATGCTACACCTAGACCCAAGATCGCTCGCTAAGGTTTCAACATCAAGGGTTAAACCACCACAACAGGCCCCCTCTTGCGCCATGTGAGTTAAACCGTAACCGGGACTCACTATTCACCACGACAAGATCAAATCTAGGTTTCACAAATTATTCACTAGGCTGTCCCATTCCGACATGTGGTTGCAAGAGAGACTCGAGTCAAAGGCTTGCAAGGTTAAGTCCTTAAAGTGATTAAGGCAAGACTTCCACATACCCCGCCAAACTCTGCCCACCTTGGCACACCGCCTTGCCACTTGCCTCAATCTAAAATCATTACCACCCGGTTGATTACCAAGCACCACATGCCATCAACATTTCAATCCCGATGTGTGACCTCCTCGCCACGACAACTTGATATCATTGTGTGACAACACATGACACACCAATTCATAAACATTGTTCCATATTCCATTAGTCAAGATTAAGTATCGACATTCGGACACATGTGATGACGTGGCATGGCTAAGCAATCTATGACGATCTAACTAGCCCATGTTGATTATCAACTATAATTCCACATCCTAGGGTGACAAATAGATCATGGCATATAATTGACAAGGTATGGTTTAATTCAAATAGGCATATTATCTAATTCCCAGATTAATTGCAATCATTTATACACATAAACTATCATGCATAAAGTTTAAAAGACAAAATAGCAATTTGGTGAAAATTAGGTGCAACATGATCAAAGCACAACTTGCCTTGGAGTAGGTGCTGGTCTTGATCTGAGTTTGGGTCTTGGGCGACGAATCTTCCCCGGATCACCGAAAGCGGTTCAACGTCTCACGCTAAACGATGCCAAAATAGCAAATAAACACCAAACCAGAGAGCAAACAAACTCCAAAAATAAAATAAAATTCTCCAATAAATAGATATTGATTTTAGAATTTTTTTGAAATTTGAATCACTCAAATCCGAGTTAAAATGCAAAAGATATAGCCTTTTGAAGTTTGAATAAATCAAAATACGTAAAATAGAATTTCGATTTTTCTCAATTATTTTCTATTGGAAAAGATCTTTATTGCGCAACGCTGACGTCAGCCCTGACTCGGACCAATCAGGCGCTGACACGTCGCCTGGTCCATGGACTCGGTCCACGGAACCGCCTCTGGTCCACCGTGGATGCGCCCACGGCGCCTCGCACCACGCGCGCCGACACGCGGCGCGCGATCGATTAGGCTGCGGCGCCGCCGTGCCGATGCTCGACACGCGGCGTGCATCTGCGCGACGATCGGACGGCCACCGATCTACCCCTACGTGGCTCAATCCCGATCGTCTATTCGGATCTAACGGTTAGAAATTTACCCGGCGAAACACCGATGAAGAAGCGGCGTGGCTTGATCTGGACGGTTCGGCGAAGATCCAACGGATGCGCGAAGCTCCGAGACACGGCGGCGGGCTTGCACCGGAGCGGAGGAAGACGACCACCCGAACGGCGTTTCGACGCGACTCCGGCGAGAAGAAGGGGCAGACTTGACGCGACACGACGCGAGGAACTCGGATCTAGAACCGATTCGGCGGGAGGATGCTCGATGGAGGCGGAATGGCGCAAAAACTCGCGGCGGCACTGCAACGAACTACGGCGAGCTCCTGAGCGATGATGGCAGCGAAACAGGTGAAGAGGCTAGAGCTACTGGCTGCGCAAGGGAACGAGGAACATCGGAGTGCGGGCTGCGGCTTTATAGCCTCGGCATGCGCATGAGGAAGGAAACCTAAATCACGCGACGGCGACAAGCAAGCGGCGGATTCGAAACCGAATCGGAGACGACAATCGAGACCGTCCGATCCAAGATGAGCGCCAAGATTAGATCCGGCGATACGATCCGATCCCTCTTTCCAAATCCAACGGACGAGATCTAAACTTACCAAAACAACGCTGGCGATCCCGACCACTTGATCTCGATCCAACGGCTCGCGGCACTAGGGTTTCGCGAAGGAGGCGACCATCCGATCTTCATCCAACGGTCACACAGCGCGCGGCGAAAGCGGTGACGGGCGCCTGAAAGAAGGGGTCGTGCACGCATGCGATCTTGGGCTTGGCCCAAGATCTTGTTCACTCGATTTTCAAAAGCTTTTGATTTAAAATAATTCCCGAAATTAGATTAATCTATTTTAAGTAATTAAAATATCCGGAAAAATCCTAAAAATTCTCATAAATACTTTGAGACATTACGAGCTCAAATAAAATATTTTTGGTAAAACTTTATATTAACTTTATCTATATATATTTAGTTTTCACCAAAGGTTCAATATACTTAATTAAAATAAATTTAGATAATTTCTGGAAAAATCCAATAAATTCAGAAAATCACAAAAATGCACGTGAGCGAAATTATAAGCCAAATTTTGGGATGTTACATCAGCAGGCTCACCATCCTCGTCAGGCTCGAGACAGCAGTGGTAGTCATCGGAGTCATCACTGGCTTCCCATTAGACATATCAAAGTGACTCAGGAGGTCTCGAGTGTACTTGCCTTGATGCAAGAAAGTGCCCTGCCTAGTCTGCTTGATCTGGAAGCTGAGGAAGTAGCTCAACTCGCCCATCATTCTCATCTCAAACTCTATGCTCATCACGTCTGAAAACTAAGAGACAAGAGCATGCGGGGAGCCACCAAAGATAATATCGTCCGCATAAATCTTGATAAGGAGAAAGTCCGAGTCTAGGTGTTTGACGAACAAGGTCTTGTCTACTATATCCATTTTAAAACCATGACTAAGAAGATAAGACTTAAGCCTCTCATACCAAGCTCTAGGGGCCTGCTTAAGTTCATACAGAGCTTTAGAAAGCTTGAAAATATGCTTTAGGTATTTGGGGTTCTCGAATCCTGGAGACTGCGTGACATACACCTATTCCTCAATATAACCATTGAGGAATGCACTCTTGACGTCCATTTTATAAAGCTTGAAGCCCTTTGATGTAGAGAATGCAAGTAGGATCCTAATAGCCTCTAGTCAAGCTACAGGGGCAAATGTCTCCTCAAAGTCAAGACCCTCAACCTAAGAAGAGCCCTATGCAACTAGCCTAGCCTTGTTTCTAATGACAACCCTATCTGAAGAGGAACGCAGTATGCTACACTAGTAGAAAAAAATCTACCGCATAACCAGAAAGCTAGTCGCAAGAAGGGGATCACAGATTAGATTACCACTAGATGCGCAGTTGCGAAATCCTTCGCGTGTCGATGTAGTGGATCGTCCTCGCCGCAGTCGTTGTGTCGATGGTGTGGATCGTCCTCGCCTCACGGTGGATCATCCTCCCACGCCGCAGTCGCAGCAGCGTCACCACAGTAGTCCACACGTCCAGGGATGGAACGCCATGCGTCGGTGTGCAAGCACCTGGTCGCTCGACAGGGGCAGCGAGAGGAGGAGGCTAGGGTTTCGGGTGAATCACTTCTAAACCGTGGAAAGCACACCCTGTGCCCACCCTCCTCCCCTCCTTATATAGCCACGAGATGAAACCCTAAACTAGGGCCCATCAGCGTGCTAAGCCCACGAGGTCCATTAATTACGGATCCAATCCAAATTAATGCGTCCCAGCCCATTAAGTTTGTGACCCAGCAGGTTCACGTACGTTTGGACATGGATTCGGAAAACTCCTTTTCAATCCAATAGTTGGTAGCGGCTCCTTGCAAAGTATGCCAACTCCCAAACATACTATGATCCTCCTTTTCAATCCAATAGTTGGTAGCGGCTCCTTGCAAAGTATGCCAACTCCCAAACATACTATGATCAAATCGGACAGAACCTATCAAAAGTACTCATGTAATAATCCCTTTGCCAAGTATATGAAGATTGAACTCAAGGCGAGAAGCATGTCATCCTTTGATGATTCAATCCATCTCTCGTATCCGTGATATATTAATAAGTTGTGATTGACTCCTCAATCACGGTATGGCCATGCACTTCCTTAATCATATCACACGAGTGGCCTTATCGTATATCTCCATTTCATTGGAGTGGCAAATTCCATCTTGACTGCTCACTTCCCTCTGCACGTTTCATAGTAAACATGAAAGCTACCTTTATAACTATCCGGTTAGGAAGTAGTGTTTGATAGCCCCAAGGAAAACTATTACACATGTAGGGAATATGAAAATCTCAGGTCTAAGGATCATACATCTACTATGTATGAGATACACTGATGACACATAAGAATGAAACATTCTCGCAGTGTCCCATAGCGGGTCTATCTAACCCATGTTCTTTAACATGCATCCACAATGTATAGATGATATCTCCATATCCTATGATCTATGAAGCATGATCATCGATCACTACATGTGCTGATCTATTCATCGTTGTCCTATACGATGATATCCGATCAGAGATATTTATCAAATTATATCAATAAGTAAAGAGCTTCATAAGCAAGTCACATATTTGTTGATCAATACAATGATATACATTCATTGGACCAATAATCATATTATTATTCATAAACATAGTCATGTTACAATCATCTAAATGATTGTCTCAAGGGCATAACACTAACACTATCCTCACTCTGCTTGTTCTTGAACACCTACTTGGTCCTAATGACATTATGACCATGGAGGCTCGACAAGCTGCCATACCTTGTTCCCCTCGAAGTTCTCAAGTTCCTCATGCATAGCATTAATCCATAACTAATCGTATAATGCATGAGAAACATCCTTCGGCTCAAAGGAGGCAAAAAAGGTAGAGTGGAGGTAGAAACTAGATAAACCCTTTTTTTGCGAGTGATTTGCTCAAACAGATCACCAATGATGTGATCAGGTGGATGATGTCTCTGAATATGGCAAGGAGGTCTAGAAGCAGCAGTGGCCTCTACCTCATGCACATAAGAGGTAGGATCAGAGCCACTAGCTGCATGAGAGTCAGAAGGCAAGGGCTGGCCTCCCTGAGGTGCAGAAATGGAAACAGTAGGCACCTCAGGTGTAGTGGGGACTGGATTAGGTGGAACACCGTCATCTCCATCATCCTCATCCTCTACAAAAATGGTCTCGGAGAGGGAAGAAGAGCCTGAAATGTCAGGTCTAGCTCCTAGGCTAGCCTCATCAAAGATCACCTCGTAGGTCTCTATGATCCTATGCGCATCGCAACTCCAGACCCTATAGCTACGAGAAGAAGTCGAGTAACCTAGAAAAATACTATCACAAGAAAGAGACTCAAACTTATCTAGGTTACCGGACTTCAAAATGAAACATTTGCAACCAAACACACGAAAATGAGAAACACTAGGATTTCGCCCATACCTCAGCTCATAAGAAGTGCGGTGCAAATGTGCTCTCAAGAATACACAATAAGAAACATGATAAGCAATAGCAATAGCCTCAGCCCAAAACTTCCTAGAAGTACTATACTCATCTAGCATTGTTCTGGCCATCTCAACCGGGGTCATGTTCTTCCTTTCCACTACGCCATTTTGCTGAGAGACGTAGGGAGAGGAGAACTGATGCTCTAAGCCAAACTCCACACAGAAACTCTCAAAGTAGGAATTCTTGAACTCTGTGCCATTGTCCTTGCGTATAGCTCGTACGGCACCAGGGAGCTCAAAAGACAACCTATGAACCAAATCGCTTAAATGGGTAAAAGACTCATCCTTCGAGGCCATGAAAAACACCCAAGAATATCTCAAAAAATTATCAACAATGACATGAACATACCACTTCCCACCTGCTGACTGCACTCTAGTTGGACCAACAATGTCCATATGTAAGAGCTGTTCTAGTGCATCAGTCATCACAACAGTGATTGGGGGATGAGAAGCAGCAACCATCTTGCTATACCGGCAAGTAGAGCAAACTAAGTCTTTGATCATTTTGAGTTTGGGCAAACCACGAATGAGATCGTGGCTGCTAACACTGATCAAATGGTCGAAACTTATATGACCAAGTCTCCTATGCCAGATGGAGAGATCACGTCACTCAAAAGCAATCAAGCAACGAAGAGAGTCTCCATAAGAAATAGAAAAATCAGCACGGAAGACTCTTCCAAATCTAGAAATCCTGTAAACTAACCCTCCTGATGAATCAAGGATTCTACAGGCACTACTCTTAAAGCTTACCTCGAAAGAGTCATCAATAAGCTGGGAGACAGAAAGCAAATTACACTGCAGCTTACTCACTAAGGCAACGTCATTAAGAATGAAATTGTCATTAATGCAGACGGTATCTTTGGCAATGACTTTACCTGATGAAGCATCCCCAAAAGTGATCAACTCATCATCGGGGGTTCGGATTAGGGAAGAGAACCAACGAGAGTCTCTTGTCATATGACGAGAACAACCGGAGTCGATGATCCATACCTCTCCTTTCCCGATCATACGAACCTAGTCAACACACAAGAGAGAGAGATGACTCAGTATTGGGACAAAGAGAAGATCTAGAAACCCAATACTGAACCACACGAAGCCTCAAAGTGCCAGCCATAAAAGCAGAAATTTCTGGACTCTAGTGTCTCTCTGACGCTCTATTCTCACAAGACCAGAAGCCCTAGCAGAAGGTCTGGGAGGAGGAACTGGGTTGGCCCGCCATCGTGCAAAGGCTAGACCATCCCAATGAGACTGCCCAAATCTCCTACTAGGAAACACCTCTCGCCGCTGATATCTACCTCAATGGGAAAAACGAGGAATATTAAGACGATGGCGGAGAAACTGACCATGACCAGCTCCAGGACTAAAACTCGACTGAACAACATGAAAACCAAGTCCTAGTCGCTACCCAAAAACAGGCGACTCTCTAACCTATCTAGCAGCAGTGCATACCTTAGAAGCACTCAGAGTCTAGGGATGACCCTGAATACCCCTAAGAGCAGCAACATGCTTACGCCTTGTGATCTTGGCGCGGCTGAAGTAGAAATCTACCAAATATCCATCCTTCTGACAGAAGGTGCATGTATACTTCACCTTACGAGAGGCAGAAGTAGCAGGAGAAGCAACCTATTGATCAGAGATCCCATGGACAACCCCGACAGATCAAAACACAGTGGTACTCACCCTAGGAGCTACCACGATCTCAGCACTCTTGGAGCCACGCACAATGGCGAGAGGATGCTCCCGAGCGTGCTCCAAGTAGTCAAATCCTAAACCCTAATTAAATCGCCTAATCTTGGATTGGTCTAGAATGAGATTGAGCTTCTTCTTGCCTCCTACAAACTTCTCGAGAGTGCTCATGAGATACTCACACTCCTGGAAGGAAGAGGCACAAGAAGAATAGGGAAGAGATGAGGAAGAAGAACCAAGAAGTGAAGAACTATCAGCACGTGTATTTTTCTCCCTTAGCATTGCTGCCTCAATGTTGAGGGCCTCACACGAAATGCAAGAAGCCTTTTTGAGCAAGTTTTAGTTGCTCATAGCCCTCACATGAGCTGACTGGGTCCTTAGAAGCATGCATTTCAAGTTCTTCATTTCTAGTTGAGAGCTTCCTAAGGTGTGTGCTCATTTAAAGATTCATTGTCAAGTTTTAGTTGCTTATAGCCCTCACATGAGCTGACTCGGTCCTTAGAAGCATGCATTTCAAGTCCTTCATTTCTAGTTGAGAGCTTCCTAAGGTGTGTGCTCATGGCATCAATCTATGCAAGTAGTTTAGGGCAATTTTCACATGAGGGAGTAGAGTGAGCATGAAGAAAACTAGCATCTAAAGACATAGCATTAACAGATTCATTGCTAGCATTCTTCAACCTAAGATTATCTAGTTCAGACAACACACTATCATGCATAGTCCTTAGGTTTTCTAGCTCCACAAGCAGGGCATCACACAAAGAACAGTCATCAGTGACTCATGTGGGAGAAGATCTAAGAGAAGCTAACTCCCGAGCTAAAGTACCTACTTCCTTCTCTAGCTCCATACACCTAGCTCTAGCATGAAATTTTCCTAATTTGCAGAAAGCTTCATTGAGCTGGTAATAGGAGGGTACCTTGTTCGAGTCACTATAGAGCTCAGAGTCACTGATGTTGTTGGTGTCCGCCATGAAGCACATCCCGGTGAAGTCGTCGCCACCTTTCTTCTCTTGTGGATCATCCTCGCCTTCATCGCTCCAGGTTTCCGTGTCGGAGAGGTTGATGTCGTCGAGTGCGGCAAGAACACGGTGGAAGAGCTTCTTGTTCTTTGAGAAGTTGTGGTACTTCTTCTCACGCTCCGGGTCACAAGCTGGAGGCTTCTTGTTGTAGTTCTTGTAGGTGTAGTCATTCTTTCCCGAACCACCAGCGTCGTTCAAGCCCTTCTCCAGCTTGGGGCAGTTCGCTCGAATGTGGTTGGGGCCACCACACTCGAAGCAAGTGATCGTGCCACCTCTCTTCCTCTCTCTCACCCTCTTGTATGCATGAGAGAATTTGCGAGCCAAAAGAGCAAGCTCAATTTCTAGAAATTTTTCTAGTTGGTCATCACTTAGCTCGCAAAAGGGCAGAGAGGGAGAAACCAGCAGAAGAATCAGAATTGGATCCAATAGGATCGGTGACCAAGGCCATCGACTGAGATTTCATCTTGCGAGAGACAACATCAATCTCATGAGTCTTGAGTCAAGAATAAAGCTCCTGAAGAGTTAGAGTCGTCAAGTCGATAGTATCCTTAATGGTGGTCACCTTCATCTCCCAAACTCGAAGATCGAGTGTGGTCACGAAATGTCGAGCATTATCCGAGTCCAGGGGCTTAGTGGAATATTTGTCTATCTCCATGGCTTTTGACACTGTCAGATCTAGAAAGAGCAAAACCGGGCTCTGATACCAACTGAAGGACCAGAAATTGAGATCAGAAGGGGTGAATGATCACAAATAAATTTCCCCCCTAGTAGACAAATAAAATGGGCCATAAGAAAATTTTCCCCCAAAGAACCAACCCAAATCCCCAAGAGATCAAATGGATGTGAAAAATCAATTTTTAGAGAACTCAGCCTGGAATCGGCAATACCGCCACCTAGGTGTCGGTAGTACTACAATGAACAGTAAATCAGCATGATTTCAAAACTAGAATCGGTGTATCTTTTGACCGGCTAATCCAAACCCCATGAAACTTTGTATGCACCTTCCTAAGATGTTAGGAACCTATTATTCAATCACAAGGATTGACGTTAAAGTTCTAACCTATTTCAAGTTTAGTGAAGGTTGCACCAAAACTGGGTCAAATGCAAAATCTTCACCCTAAGCTTGCTCATGGGGATTCAATGATAAAGATGATCTTAGATGATCTCCCTCTTGTTGCAGCAAACAAAAAGACACAAGAAAGAACCCTCAAATGAACAAGTTCAAAATCTACAGGAAATCCTTCTCTCTCAAGTCAAAAACTGGTTTCTTGAGAATCTCTAGACGAAACAAGTGAGAGCTTGCCTAGACAATTGGGATATGGTCTCGAGAGGATACATCTGTCGATCACTCTTCCTTGGCAACACAAGATCAAAAGAGGAAGAAACCAATCAAGAAGATCAAGAAAAAAGGAGGAGGATGCAAAACAAGGCAAGGTTTTGAGCACGAATTTTATCTTTATTTCAGAGATAGAGGGATGGTTACAAGGCCTCTCCATAGGAGGGCAATGCTCCCAAAGAGCGCATGCACACACTTACACAATAAACCAAAATCTTGTGGAAACCCTAATCCTTCTCCTAACTCTTAAGGCTTCACCTCCCTCTACATCTCCTTACATAGAGGAGGCAAACTGTAACCCTAAAACCTGAACACACAAATGGATATCATCCACATTTACATGAACTAACCCGATAATCCGACATACATAATCGGTTTTACACTCACACAAACATGTTTTTCAATGCGACCTTCTTCATGATTGTGAGACCTCGTTCATAAGAACAAAAATCTCCATGTGATTATTGTACTAGTCCCATGATCAGTGGCTAGCACTCACATGTTTACAACATCAATATCACATCCATACACCCAATATATTAATACTTGGAACAAAAATTAATTATACAGAGTTCTTTATATAATATTACAGTACAGCAGAAAAGAAATTCATAAAGAGCCAAAAGCCTCGTGGAGTGCCCATCTAACCCGCAGGCATCTGACAAGGCAACCCTGGAAGAAACCCTCATCGAAAACCCCATGGCCTGCCTAGTAATATGAATCATCTAGCATGTCATAGACTTCATCTTCTAAGATAACAATTTTAGCAAGTTTGAGTACTTGTGTACTCAGCAAGACTTATAGTGATTCACAAATGCATATAAGTAATTATGCAGGCTTAAACAAGGAATAAGCTCTTGGTTAATTTGTAGTTGCAAAAAGTAAACATATGGTTATAATAGATTGCAAACCGGAGTTTATAAAAACTACTGAGATTGCTGTAATCCGAAATATGTACCCAAGTTTCACAACACAGTCTACCTGACTACGAAGCCCATTGAAACGACCCCCATTTTCACATAAATGCAAAAATAGAAATCTCATGTGCATTCCGTACTAGTCCCATGATCAGTGGCTAGTATGCACATTTTCAACAATTGGAATCGCAAGCATACAACATTATATTAAAGCGAAGCTATTTGTACATGGTATTCTTACAATTCAGAGTATATATATACAACACAGAGGAAGCAAAGTCTTGTAGTGTGCCCATCCAACTCTCAGGCAACTGACAAGGCATAAATCTCTAGAAAGATCACTTCGTTAGAATTCCCGCATCCTGCGACGAAAAGTAAACCTTCAGAGCTTCGCTAACTTTTTCCACCTAAAATAATAGAATAAGCAAGGTTGAGTACTTTCGTACTCCGCAAGACTTAAGTGGTATTTGCAAATGCAATGATGCAAGTTGAATCAAAGGAGGCTTCTAGGTTAATATTTTTGCATAAAGCAGAATTTAATTTGTAAATCAAGTTGTCATTTGCAAACGGGATTTAATAAAGCAAATTTGACTGATAAGAAATAAATAAAGCATAAGTAATACTCACAGCCCTTTGTGAGCATTGAATAATTCAATGATCCAATAATCCATTCCTGCCATAACCATTCCTTTGCCAACACATAAACATTCATCCAATAATCCAATCATGAAGTCAAACAATGTCGACCCTTTAACATGAAGTAACAGTTGCGAAACAAGTTTCCAACCAAAACCCACTTTTGGAAAATACCAAAGCATTTAACTAGTGCCAGTTCACCAAGTTTCCCATAACCTGTGGGTATGGCTAATCGATTAGATTTACACTCTGCAGAGGTGTACAACTTTACCCACAAGAAATGACTGACTCTTTGAGCAATCGATATTTAGCACACTTCCTTTGGTGTGCCGCAGAGAGTCATAACATAATCGTTACATTACATAGATCTAACTTTGCACCAGCACCCACTACTACAGAATTGTACATCAAAATCGGTTCTTTTTTGTCATTACAGTCGGTTCAAGTGGCGATACGAAGTCTTTAGATAGTGATGAGATGGAGTTATCACAGTCGGTTTTGGACCGATTGTGATAAAGCCTCATTAGAATCGGTTCTTAGGTGAAACCGATTCTGATGAAGGGTCATTAGAATTGGTTCTTTCAAGGAAGCGATTGTGATGACCCATCGCCAATCGGTTCTTCCAGGAACCGATTCTGATAACGTGGTTATCAGAATCGGTTCCACACAAAAACTGATTCTGATGAGGGGTCATCACAATCGCTTCCTCCAAAAAACTGATTCTAATGATGGATCATCACAATCACTTTATTCCAAGAACCGATTGTAATGGTATTGTGATCACAATCGCTTCCGTCAAAGAACCGATTCTACTTATGTGTTCATCACAATCGCTTTCTTAAAAGAACCGATTCTGATGATTGGTCATCATAATCTGTTCCTGATAAGAACCGATTCTAATTATAGGGTTATCACAATCGCTTTCTTCAAAAAACCGATTCTGATGAGACGTCATCAGAATCATATATTTAAGAACCGATTCCAATTATGTGGTTATCAGAATCGGTTCCACATAAGAACAGATTCTGATGACCCTCATGGGGGTGTGCCAATTTTGTATATTATCCAAAAAAGCACATATTAACAATGGGCATATATCACATTCACAATACAGAATACAGAATGCGCATATCACATTCACAAAACACGAACACTTAAATTACAATACATATAGCCCATTCGTTCACAATATACAAACACAAACATGCTTAACAATCAGTACACGTGCATATATATCGCATTGACATATACAATTAATATTGTTTCTATATGGACTAGTAGGACGCTTCAGGATCTCTAAACCTGCCGTCCTCCGATATAACTTCTAACGAGTACCGCTGGCATAAGTGGTCTCGTAAATTGTTGAGTGCTTTCTTGCCTAAGCTCTTCCGGGGATATTGATCTTACGCAAAACATAAATGAGTGCACGAATTTAAGTTTCAAATTTTGTATGTGAAAGGCTAAGTATGCATGTACATATACCTTAGGAAAAAGGTGTGAGCCGCCGACCACAACCAACATGTGTTGCATGACATAGAAGCCGCACAGGTCACCGCTGCCCTGTTGATGACACTGTGAAGAGAGAGAAAGAAATTAACACACGAAGATTAGATGTCAGAAAAAATTAATCGTATATATGCTAGGCACTTATACCTTGAATCACTTATACTCCAGCGTCTTGCCCTTTTTGTCATCGTGTGTCCCTCCTTCATCGACATAGTCCGAGAAACCCCTACATATATTGGAGAGATGCCATTGAGTACAAAAAAATATAGTTAAATTCAGAAAGTGTTAGGTTACGGTAATGTACTTACTTCTGCAAAGGACACTTGATCGCGTAGTCCATCGGTCTCTTCTCGATTGAGTTAAAAATGTAGATTGTGTTTTTACTCGGAACCAGGACGAGTAGAACCCAATGGTTGCTTATTAAATGGAATGTAATGCAAGGAAATAAGTTCGCATACAGTTTAAGTGCGTACAAGTAATTGAAGGGTTTGTACTACTTACTCCTTGTGGTACGGTATTACAACGAAGTCCTTCTTCGACTCAGTATGCAATACCCCCTTAACGTAGCCAGCAACGAACACCAGATGAAGCCTAGCAGTGGTCGCAGACACAAGCTCGTGGTCATTTAACCCAACTTGGTTTTGATTCGTCACGGCTCATTGTCTCATTGCCCCGCAACTCGTGTTGATATTAGAAAACATAATGCAAAATCCTATAAAAGTCGTCACCATGCTATATGGTGCGATACTCACGGCGTCGTGATCGTAGCGTAAATATCGACGGCTATTAATTGGTACATACGAAATAGATCCTCAAAACTGACGGGGAATATCCCATTCTCGTCACGGTGGAAATGTACCCTTTTATACATCACATTGAAGTCGACTCGACGCTCTTCCTCATTCACCTTATCAATGTACTATCCATGGAGCATGCGAGTCCACCTGCCTAGATCATTTAGTTCGTTGGATGCAATCAGGGGCTTTCCATGTACGTAGGCCTTAAAATCATAAGGGATGTTTGTGGCCTGTGCTGACTTTCCTTTCTGGGCTGAAGGAGTCTTCGAGGTCAGAGTAGTGGGCTTTTCAAGTACCTCAAGGGGCGTTGTGGCCTTTATCAGCTTTGCCTTCTTGGCGGAAGGAGTCTCAAAGGCCTCTTGTGGTTCTGTTGGTGTCGTGCTTGTTATTTTATACGTGACTTCTGCACTCTGAGTAGGACTCATCATGGTGGTGGGAACAGAAGCAGGAGCAGGAGTAAGCACAGGTACGGTAGGAACCTACAAACCACGCACATATTTAACTTATTGCAGTACTACTGGAATGGTAGAGTAGACGCGGGGGATTTTTACCTTCATCAGTACGACACCCGTCGTGGGCCACTTGTTGAACGACATGCGTGCTTGCCCAAGAGTGCTGATATCTTCATTGGGGGGAACTCGAGCACATGTGATAAGAAGTGTTCGTGGTCGTACATGTAGCCCTTCCCCAAAGGCTGACCATGCACAGTGTCGGACTCCTTGCATGGAAATGCAACCCCGCATGCAGCCTCAACAGGAAATCCGTCCTTCGTTAGGGTGGCGAGCTAGCACTTAGCAGGGGCCTACAAGATGTGCGCAACTTGAGAATAAACATTGTGGGAGTTACACTTGTAGCTTTAAGTTAGGAAAAATTAATTATTACCTTCAGCTGGGGATCGGTCTTATCATTTTTGGAACCACAACTGCTAGGTCGGGGCACAGGCTTCTCTACAAGAGGTGAGGGCATCTGGCTCTGACTTTGGGAGATCATCGCCATCATCTCAGCCCTCAGGCGCTCCTCACGTGCCATCATCTCCCCCCTTATCTCATCTTCACGTGCCATCATGTCCCCCCTCATCTCCTCCTTGATCTCCTCCCTCACCTCCTCCTGCAATAAGCGAGTACGAATTAGATCTGAAATATAACAAGCTGGGTCAACTGCAATGTACTAAGTTAGATGTCTTATGATGGTAGAGACGACATGCGCAGTAGCAGGGTTTGCGACTACAAGCTGCCCGTCGGGGGTTTACTTTGTCCTTGCTAATACCCAGTTGCGTGCCCGTTCCTCACATATGTGGGAGTAAGGCATCGTCGTCCCGGAGTTCGCGCACTCCTCGGCTAGTCGCGCCCACTCTGCCTTCTTCCCCTCATAGCCGCCTGTACCGAGGTGGTGCGGGTGCGTGTTGTGCCTCTGGATAGTGGTGTTCCTCTCTCTCAGCTGCTCTTCCTTGGGCGTACCCTTCATCGTTGTGAACTCCTCACAAACATCTGTAGTCACGAACGGATACCACTCGAATGGTGTACGACCTTTCAGTATGTACTCACTGTGCATGAGGACCCTGAAGTGCCTCAAGGCAACACTCATCCTCTTTAAGGCGTACCACCTCGCGTTCCGTTCAGCTTCCTCCTCTATAATCCATTTGCCCTTAACCTCGTCCCACAGTCGATTCTTCTGCTCGGCGCTAACTTCCTTCCTCCAATCCTTAATCGTTATGGGCACTCTCTCCCTCACCAATTGACCAAGGAATGACCGGTATCGCCCCTTGTACTTGGGAGGGCCTGTGCAGACCCCCGTGGCATTGAAGTGGAGAACCTGCGGTGTTCTCCCTGTGGCCCCTTTGTTCGGTCCTTGGGCCTTTCTCACCTTACTCGGCCCCTCAACATTTGGAACTTGGCTCGGCCCTTCGGGAGCACCTTCTACTCTGTTTGACGAGGAGCCGATGCTCTCTAATTGTGACATTTTGAGTTTTCTTATCTGATAAGGTCATATATTTGACATGAGATAAAGCAATTCGTACCTATTTTGTGAACTTGACAATAAATCATGTAAAGCAATAACTGAATAGATAAGTAATAAGATGTAATTGTTCTAACATATTTCAGTATAGTAACAAATGAACGAATGATCTTCAAGAAAAGTTTATTTATTAACCACCTAAATACGTACCAACGATAACCCCTAATCTCTAAGTAGGTTTGGTCCTAATCCCATTCGAGGATATGTGGTTCGAGCAAGTTCCTAATCCGTTGTACAACTCCAGAGAAAATTTCGACAGCATCTCCCCGCTGTTCTCCAGGTACAAGTCTTGACAACAGGTCAAGAGGGGTGTATACCCGGAGAACACCATAGGGAGATACTACCGAAATCTACTCTGGAGTTGTACAACGGCTCAAGAACTTGCCCGAACCACATATCCTCGAACTGTCCAAAAAACGTGGACAATTCGAGACTGCTTGCTTATGAATTTGCCGAAATGGCATATTCATAAACAAGTACTCTCGAACAGGAAACGTAGGTTACACATTCTGAACTCTAACGTAGATCATATTACAGTAACCTTATATGAAACCAAATGAGTTATCTTCTAATCCAAAAAGATGTCTTCCTGATAAGAAACAACACGACTCAGAACCATTGTAACTGGTGTAATAGAGAATATTATATGGTCAGGAAGCACTGAAAAATTATAAACTTAAGAGTCATTTACAGTGTAACAAGCACAGATAGAGATGGTTGCCACAAGTTACGAAGTTGAAGAAAATAAGTTGCTCAATGGTATAATGTTTTTTGTAAATGTAACTACTGCATAGGCATAAATGAAATAAGAAGAGCAAAAAAAAACTCAGATAATTTTCATTTTATTTGGTAATGAATAAACACATTTAAATCAAATGCAGCTAACACAAAGCTGTAATGGTAAAGAGTTAATGTAAGAAATGCACATACCTCCAATCAATGTACAGAAGCCGGAGAACAAAGAATGCATACAGGACTGAAGCACAAAATACCAACCTATTCAAAACAAGCTGGCTCCGGACCTCTGTCGGGACCCGAATTTGCAAATCCGGACCCTCTGTGTATACCGCAATAGTCCAGGATCACGCTAGTGCACACAGGCTCAACATAGATGCTATCGTAGTTATACACAGGGGAATATAGCATAACTTTAATAATTAATAGTAACTGTTGTCTTACATGATTAATGCCACACAGGGCTAATAAAAGAAATAGCAAATAAGCAGCAGAGGAAAATAAATAAATAAGCGTAGCGACTCCCGATTCACACCGCAGTAACCGATGAGGCTCGGACCCTAAGCATTCGTATCCATATAATCCTCCTCCACGAAGGGCGTAGATTCTTCCTCTTCTGAAGTTGTTGTTGTTGAGGTGAGTACATAAAGCACTCAACAAGTCGTGCACAGCAATGCAAGTCTAATATTCTATATGCTTGGCTTAATCCAAAGGAATGGCTAATATGGCTATTTTGCAGTAAAACAACATTTAACAAGAATACAGTAAATAGATTGAAAAGCAGTAAAGCAATAACAGTAATTAATAGGTTCAGCATTTATGAAGTAAACCAAGTTTCCAATCCTAAATCAATTTTCCACTTCCCATGGCACCCTGCCATCCCAACAAGTTTTTGTTTAACAAAAGTCTAACCCTTAACTGTAATTCCCGAGCATTGCTCAATACCGCGAGCACGGCTATTCGAATAGATTGTACACTCTGCAGAGGTTATGCACTTTACCCACACGATACAACCAAACACCACCAAGGCGAGTGATCGTAACAAAGCCTTTACAATGCTACACCTAGACCCAAGATCGCTCGCTAAGGTTTCAACACTCAAGGGTTAAACCACCACAACAGGCCCCTCTTGCGCCATGTGAGTTAAACCGTAACCCGAGACTCAGTATTCACCACAACAATGCAAAATCTAGGTTTCACAAATTATTCACTAGGCTGTCCCATTCGAGACATGTGGTTGCAAGAGAGACTCAGGTCAAAGGCTTGCAAGGTTAAGTCCTTAAAGTGATTAAGGCAAGACTTCCACATACCCCTGCCAATCCTGGCCCACCTTGGCATGCTGCCCCTTGCCACTTGCCCCAATCTAAATCATTACCACCCTAGTTGATTACCAAGCACCACGTGCCCCCCACATTTCAATCTAGTTGTGTGACCTCCTCGCCACGACAACTTGATGGCACTGTGTGACAACACATGACACACAAATTCTTAAACATTGTTCCATATTCCATTAGTCAAGATTAAGTAACAACATTCGGACACATGTGATGACGTGGCATGGCTAAGCAATCTACGACGGTCTAACTAGTCCCATGTTGATTATTAATATTAACCAACTATAATTCCACATCCCAGGGTGACAATTAGATCATGGGATAAGATTGACAAGGTGTGATTTAATTCAATTAGGCATATCATCTAATTCCTAGATTAATTGAAATCATTTATACACATAAAATATCATGCATAATTTAAAAGACAAAATAGCAATTTGGTGAAATTGGGTGCAACATGCTCAAAGCACAACTTGCCTTGGAGTAGGTGCTGGTCTTGATCTGAGCTTGGGTCTTGGAGCGACGAATCTTCCTCCGGATCACCGAAAGCGCTTCAACGTCTCACGCTAAACGATGCCAAAATAGCAAATAAACACCAAACTAGAGAGCAAACAAACTCCAAAAATAAAATAAAATTCACCAATAAATAGATCTTGATTTTAAATTTTTTTAGAAATTTGAATCACTCAAATCCGAGTTAAAATGCAAAAGATATAGCCTTTTGAAGTTTGAATAAATCAAAATACAGAAATTAGAAAACCGATTTTCCGAATTATTTCTCTCTCGAAATTACCGATTAATGCGCAAGCGACACGTGGACCAATCAGAGACGGACACGTGGCCTCGGCGCATGGATTTAGTCCACAAAAACACGCTGGTCCACCGTGGACTCGAGATACTGTGCTGTGGACCGGCTGATATCAGCATGACGTCATCGCGATACGTGGGCCAATCAAATTGCGCCACGTCGCTCGGTTTATGGACCAAGTCCACGGCACACGCCTGTCCACGGTGCACCCGACTCACGATGGTTCGGTACCCGCACCGACACGCGTCGCACATCTGCGAGACGATCCAACGGCTGACACACTACGCACACGCGTCTCATTCCCGAACGTCTATTCGAATCTAACGGTTAGAAATATACCCGAGCGTAACACCGCCAAGAAGCGACGTGGCTTGATCCGGACGGTTCGGCGAAGATCCAACGGCTGCGCGAAGCTCCGAGACACGGCGGCGGGCTTGCACCGGAGCGGAGGAAGACGACCACCCGAACGGCGTTTCGGCGCGACTACGGTGAGAAGAAGTGGCGGCCTCGACGCGTCTTGGAATGACGACCCCGGATCTGGAATCGATTCGGCGGGAGGAGGCTCGACGGCGGCGGAATGCGTAAAAACTCACGGCAGCGCTGCAAAGAACTACGGTGAGCTGCTGAGCGACGACGACAGCGAAACAGGCGAAGAGGCTAGAGCTACTGGTTGCGCAAGGGAACGAGGAACATTGGAGTGCGGGCTGCGGCTTTTATAGCCATGCGCGCAGGGAAGGAAACCCTAAATCACACGGCGGCGGATTCGGAAACCGAATCGGAGACGACGACCGAGAGCCGTCCGATCTGCAACGAGCGGCCACGATTAGTTCTCAGCCGATCCAATCCAATCCGCACTTTCCAAAATCAACGGATGCGATCAAATCTTTCCAAACCAACACCGCATGATCTTAACCGCACGATCTTGATCTAACGGCTTGCGCGCGGGGCGGCGATGAAGCAGGCTGAATGGGCCGCATGCATCGGGCTACGACGCACAAAGGTTGGGCCCGCCCAAGATCTTGCTCCAAGATTTTCAAAAGCTTTTGATTTAAAATAATTCCCGAAATTAGATTAATTCTTTTAAGGCAATTAAAATATCAGGAAAAATCCAAGAAAATTCTCATAAATACTTTGAAACATTCTGAACTCAAATAAAATATTTTTGACAAAACTTCATATTATTCTTATCTATATATAATTAGTTTTCACCAAAGGTTCAATATACTTAATTAAAATAAATTCAAATAATTTCTGGAAAAATCCAATAAATTCAGAAAATCAAAAAAATGCACGTGAGTGAAATTATAGGTCAAATTTTGGGATGTTACAAACCTCCCCCCTTAACAGAATCTCGACCCCGAGATTCAAGGCTAACTAGGAAATAGGTTTGGAAATTCTATCTTCAGGTCCTCTTCACGCTCCCAGGTTGCCTCATTCTCAGAATGGTTGCCCCACTGAACTCTGCAAAAACGAACTGACTTGTTCCTGGTTCTGCGGTCTATGTCAACCAAAATTTTCATTGGATGTTCATTGTAGGTCAAATCCTTCTGCAACTCAATCTCTTCCATAGGCGTCTGCTCTGTTCGCACCCGAAGACACTTCTTGAGTTGTGACACATGGAACACATCATGCACGCCAGCCAGCAACTGCGGCAATTCCAATTGATAAGCAACCTCCCCTCGACGGCTCAAAATTTTGAACGGTCCAACGTATCTTGGGGCAAGCTTTCCTTTAGCGTGAAACCTCTTAACTCCTTTCAGAGGGGTAACTCTAAGATACACGAAATCGTCGGGCTCGAAACTTAGATCATGACGTCGATTATCAGCGTAACTCTTTTGCCTTGACTGCGCGATTTTCAACCTCTCTCTTATCATAGCAACTTGCTCTTCAGCTTCCTTGAGAATATCAGGGCCAAATATCATACGCTCTCCTGTCTCATTCCAATTCAGTGGGGTACAACAGGCACGACCATATAAAGCCTCAAATGGCGACATCTGCAAACTAGCCTGGTAACTGTTGTTATAGCTGAACTCTGCATACGGTAAGCATTTGTCCCATGAAGTGGTGTAGGCTAAATCGTAAGCTCTTAACATATCTTCCAAAATTTGATTTACTCTTTCTGTCTGACCATCGGTCTGCGGATGATATGCTGTGCTAAAGTTCAAACGCGTTCCCATGGCTTCATGCAATTTATCCCAAAATCTCGAGGTGAACTAAGTACCTCTGTCTGACACTATTTTCTTAGGCACACCATGCAAACACACGATTCGGGCTATGTATAATTCTGCTAACCGGTCTCCTGAGTAAGTTGTCTTAACCGGGATGAAGTGAGCAACTTTGGTCAATCGATCCACAATGACCCATATAGAATCATACCCATTTTGAGTTCTTGGCAATCCGGTGATGAAATCCATACCGATTTCTTCCCACTTCCATTCTGGGACTTTTAGCGGTTGTAGCAAACCTACTGGTCTTTGCTGTATTGCCTTAACTCTCTGGCATACATCGCACAAGGCAACGTGCTCAGCGACTGCACGCTTCATATTCGGCCACCAAAACCTCTCCTTTAAGTCCTGGTACATCTTAGCGCTTCCTGGATGAATTGAATACTTGGAATCATGAGCCTCTTCCAAAATCAACTACTTAAGTTCTGGTCTGTTTGGCACACAAATGCGACCCTTGAACCACATGGTACCTTGGTCATAAACGGTGAAGTCCTTTGCTAATCCCTCATCCTTTTTAGCCTTGATTCGGTTAACTTTCTCATCATCTTTTTGTCCTTCCCGAATTTGATCTTCGAGCTTTGGCTTCACTTCCAAAGCAGCTAGGAATCCTTCCGAAACTACTTCCAGTTTTAAATTTTGCAATTCTCTCGCAGCTCGATCATCCTTCTTGCACCATCATATTCGCCACGTAGCTCTTGCGACTTAAGGCATCAGCTACCACATTTGCTTTTCCCGGATGGTAATGAATTCCCATGTTATAATCCTTGATTAATTCCAACCATCTCCTTTGCCTCATATTGAGATCTGATTGAGTGAAAATATATTTCAAACTCTTATGGTCCGTATATATCTCACATCTATTTCCAATGAGATAATGACGCCACAATTTCAAGGCATGCACAACGGCAGCCAATTCCAAGTCATGCGTAGGATAATTTCCTTCATGCGGTCTTAACTACCTTGTCGCATATGCGACCACTTTACCCTCTTGCATCAATACGCGTCCAAGACCCTGTCTTGACGCATCACAGTATATATCAAAGCTGTTCTGAACATTAGGCAAAACCAACACTGGGGCTGTTGTCAAACGCTTCTTTAATTCCTCAAAACTCTTATCACAACCTGGTGTCCATGAAAATTTCTTTTCCTTTTTCAATAACTGAGTAAGAGGTCTCGCAATCGTCGAAAATCCTTCTATGAACCGGCGATAATATCCTGGCCATTCCCGAAAACTACGGATTGAGTGATGACTTTGGTTGCTCCTAATGCAACATCGCCTCTACTTTGCTTGGGTCGACAAGAACTCCTTCTGCAATCATGACATGACCGAGAAATTCCACCTTTTCCTTCCAAAAGTCGCATTTATCAATTTAGCATACAAATTTGTTGCTCACGCAGCTTTTCCAACACTAGCCTCGGATGATTTGCGTGCTCGCTTGGTCTTTGAATATACCAAAATATCATCTATGAACACAACAACAAACTTGTCCAAGTATTCCATGAAAATCTTATTCATCAAGTTCATGAAATATGTCAAGGCGCATTGGTCAATCTAAAAGACATGACCGTGAACTCATAATGTCCGTATCTTGAAGAGAATGCGGTCTTTGGAACATCTCCCGCCTCAATCTTTAGTTGATGATATCCTAACGAAGGTCTATCTTGGAGAAAACTCCACTCCCCTCAACCGGTCGAATGGATCATCAATCCTTGGCAACGGATACTTATTCTTAATCGTCACTTCATTAAGTGCACGGTAATCAATACACATTCTAAGGCTTCCATCCTTTTTCCCGACAAACAAAATCGGCGCTCCCCATGGCGGCGATTTAACTTGGTCTTATAAAACCTTTCTCTAATAACTCGTCGATCTGCTTTCTTCATCTCCACCAACTCATCGGTAGGCATCCGATAAGGTCTTTTGCTATTGGTGCGGTTCCTGCTAACTCAATGACGAACTCGATGTCACGGTCCGCGGCATTCCCGGCAGATCTTCTGGAAATACGTCTGGATATTCCCTGACTACTGGCACGTCCTCTATAACGATGGTTCTCATGCTATTAACCATTAATTGATCACCACGAATCGCGTCGCTTGAAATTTCACTTTCTCTCCTCTAGGGCTCTCAATGGATACAACCCTTCACCACAATCCAAAACTGCCTTATGCTTGGTTAACTACCCATTCCCAAAATGACATCTAAAGCTTGGGCATATAGAATAATCAAGTTCGCTAGGAACTCTACCCCATTAATTATTAGCTTCACCCCAAACACCCAAGGTTAGATCTTAACTCGATCACCGGGCTTGGACTAGCATCACACACTTAAGATTTTTCATGCTCAAACCATTTTCGATGCAAAAGCTCGAGAGACAAAGGAATGCTAAGCTCTGAATCAAATAATCTTTATTGCAGTGTAATCGAGTTTACAAAAACTTACCCAATGAAGACGTCCGATGCTTCCCGGCTCCATCGGCGGTGATGTGGTTGACTCGCCTCGAATAGTAGCTTGAGGCGCCGCTCCCGCTGTCCAGCTCCTCGATTCGCTCCGTCATCGGTGCCTTAGCGGTGTCGCTCCAAGGTTGAAACGCACCGGCGTGATACCTCCTTTCTGGGGACATCTATTAGCATAATGCCCCAGCTCATTGCAACTGTAGCACCTTCTGGTGGCTGACTGCTGCATTCCTCCTTGAGCATTGTTACCTTGGGCCGGCGTCTGATAACTTTGTCCTGGTGGTCGCGGCGCAGGTGTTGCTGGTTTGTTAACAGCTTGCGGTTGGAACCTAGCAAACTGTTGCGGTGTCAACCTCATTCGCAGGTGGTTAGGGCGTCCACCCGGGTTAGTCATCAAGCGCTTGCGATTTTCCCCAAGCTCCTTGCGCTTATCCTCCAGAATCTACCAATTCTTGGAAATCTGGAAAAGTGTGGGTAATCAGCCCCACTTGCAGCCCCGAGTTTAGTCCTTTCATGAAGCGGATCGCTGGCCTTGTCCGTCGCTACGTCCTCGTAAGCATAGCGAGCTAATCTGCGTGAATTTGTTCAAGTAATCGCCACCGTTGGCCTCCTTGCTTAAGCGCCCGAACTCTTCCTTTTTCAGTCCATCATCCCTTCCGTACATGGTATCGGCGGAAGGCCGTTAATTCTTCCCACGTGATTTCCATGGGTGCCTCATGAGTAGCACAGTAGTTCTCCCACCATTCTGCAGCTGTTCCCTCAAGCTGATGGGATGCATAAAGAACCTTCTCATGCCCTTCACATTGCGTGATGTACAATTTCCTCTCAATGGTTCTCAGCCAATCATCCGCCTCCAAGGGGTTGACATTTCCTGAGAATGTTGGCGGTCGGGTCCTCATAAAGTCGGACAATTTGGAATAAGGACGAGGTCCGCCATTGTTGTTCTGAGCAGCGGGGTTGTTGACTGCAGCCATATTGGTCATCTGTTGCATCATAGTCTGCATCAACTGAGTTTGCGCAGTGAGAAAAGCTCCCAAGTTCTGCATATCCACTGGCGGTGCTTGCTGCGGTGGTGCTCCTTCATTGGGATTGTTGCTGAGCGGACCACTTCAAAGCCCCATTGTTGTCTGCAGTGTTCACCATCCGCTTGATTGCTTCTTGGGTTAGGAAAGATAGATGTAGCATAGATAAGATGCAAGAATTTCTAAGGCGGGGGAAACAGGTTAAACCCAACTTAAATAATCTTTATTGATACTTAGTATGGTTGCTTACAATGCCTAAGGGCTTTGCAACACATACTGCACACTCAGCAAACAATTAAGAACCAAACTAAACATGCAACCTTAACGTCTACTAAAAGGTAAAGGCTAACTTAAAGACGCGACTCAACACTCGAGTCTCAACACAACTCTAAGACCGACTCTCACTCATCCACCACCATGGTGAGACCGATCCGTGCATACACCGTGGGTGGGTGGCATGGGTGCGAACCTATCCCGTGACCTTCTGCTGGCTCCTCGGGCTCCCACTCACGCTCTTCCGGGTCTTCTTCTTCCTCTTCTTCTTCTTCGGCGACCTCATCTGGCTCCTGGACGACCTGGTCTGCTATCTCCTCGGCTACCTGCATGGCCTCCTCCAACTCACAGATGACTCTGGCTGCGGCGTCACGGGTCTTTTGAAGCTCTCGCCCGCCACTCGCGTGCCTCACACGCTGTCTCCGGCTCTGCGCAGTGTCCTCGGTGATCCTCCCGGGCGGTGGCAAACTCAGCAAGGTGTACTGCAGTAGCACACTCCCCCTCCACGATGCGTCGACGTTGGCACGCTCGTACTGTCGAGTGAAGTCGAAACACGGTGTCGCGAAGGTCGTAAGCGTAGTCCTGGCAGATCCGTCGTAGAGCAAGTCCGCACCTCACGAATTCCACCTCGACGTGAACCTCCGGTGGTGATGTGGATCGGTCTGGTGGTCTCGCCGCACTCTCGAGCGAAGATGGTCACTGCGTAAGAACCCCGATGCACACCGCTGACGCCCAGCTTGCTTCCTCGGTAGAGCGGACGATCAAGCCTCCAATCACTTGAAGAACTCTCCACGGCTCCATGGCATAGCCACCTGTCTTGACTCAAGGATCGAAGATCGGCATCTATTCAAAACAAAATTTTGAATAAGATCTCCACTCAAACAAACAACGAAAAGAAGGTAATTAAGCAAGGATGAGAGTAGAGGGATGAGATAAGCCAAGAGTTTCTTATTAGTCAATTTTACCTTTTCTTTAGAAAATAATTTTGGACACTCCTAAGAGATACCAACTACTTAGGTCCAAGACCTATAGTCGAGATGACTCGATACCACCTCTGTCGGGACCCGAATTTGCAAATCCGGACCCTCGTATACCGCACTAGTCCAGATCACGCTAGTGCACACAGCTCAACATAGATGCTATCATAGTCATACACAGGGAATATAGCATAACTTTAATAATTAATAGTAACTGTTGTCTTACATGATTATTGCCACACAGGGCTAATAAAAGAAATAGCAAATAAGCAGCAGAGGAAAAAAATAATAAGCGTAGCAGCTCCCCAGTTCACCGTAGGCAACTGATGAGGCTCGGACCCTAAGCATTCGTATCCATATAATCCTCCTCCACGAAGGGCGTAGATTCTTCCTCTTCTGAAGTTGTTGTTGTTGAGGTGAGTACATAAAGCACTCAACAAGTTGTGCACAGTAATGCAAGTCTAATATTCTATATGCTTGGCTTAATCCAAAGGAATGGCTAATATGGCTATTTTGCAGTAAAACAACATTTAACAAGAATACAGTAAATAGATTGAAAAGCGAGAAAAGCAATAACTTGAATTAATAGGTTCTCATTTATGAAGTAAACCAAGTTTCCAATCCTAAATCAATTTTCCACTTCCCATGGCACCTGCCATCCCAACAAGTTTTTGTTTAACAAAAGTCTAACCCTTAATCAGTAATTCCGAGCATTGCTCAATACCGAAAGCACGGCTATTCGAATAGATTGTACACTCTGCAGAGGTTATGCACTTTACCCACACGATACAACCAAACACCACCAAGGCGAGTGATCGTAATAAAGCCTTTACAATGCTACACCTAGACCCAATCTCGCTCGCTAAGGTTTCAACATCAAGGGTTAAACCACCACAACAGGCCCCCTCTTGCGCCATGTGAGTTAAACCAGTAACCCGGGACTCACTATTCACCACAACAAGATCAAATCTAGGTTTCACAAATTATTCACTAGGCTGTCCCATTCCGCACATGTGGTTGCAAGAGAGACTCGGGTCAAAGGCTTGCAAGGTTAAGTCCTTAAAGTGATTAAGGCAAGACTTCCACATACCCCGCCAATCTGGCCCACCTTGGCATCTCGCCTTGCCACTTTCCCCAATCTAAATCATTACCACCCTAGTTGATTACCAAGCACCACGTGCCCCACATTTCAATCTAGTTGTGTGACCTCCTCGCCACGACAACATGATGATCACCGTGACAACACATGACACACAAATTCTTAAACATTGTTCCATATTCCATTAGTCAAGATTAAGTAACAACATTCGGACACATGTGATGACGTGGCATGGCTAAGCAATCTACGACGGTCTAACTAGTCCCATGTTGATTATTAATATTAACCAACTATAATTCCACATCCTAGGGTGACAATTAGATCATGGCATAAAATTGACAAGGTGTGATTTAATTCAATTAGGCATATCATCTAATTCCTAGATTAATTGAAATCATTTATACACATAAAATATCATGCATAATTTAAAAGACAAAATAGCAATTTGGTGAAATTGGGTGCAACATGATCAAAGCACAACTTGCCTTGGAGTAGGTGCTGGTCTTGATCTGAGCTTGGGTCTTGAGCGACGAATCTTCCTCCGGATCACCGAAAGCGGTGTCAACGCCTCACGCTAAACGATGCCAAAATAGCAAATAAACACCAAACTAGAGAGCAAACAAACTCCAAAAATAAAATAAAATTCACCAATAAATAGATCTTGATTTTAAAATTTTTTAGAAATTTGAATCACTCAAATCCGAGTTAAAATGCAAAAGATATAGCCTTTTGAAGTTTGAATAAATATCAAAATACAGAAATTAGAAAACCGATTTTCCGAATTATTTTTCTTCCGAAATTACCGATTAATGCGCAGTTTACACGTGGACAAATCGAGAGCGGACACGCGGCCTCGGCGCATGTATTTAGTCCACGAAACACGCCGGTCCACCGTGGACTCGAGATATCGTGCTATGGACCTACCGATATCGCGATGATGTAATCGCGATACGTGGGCCAATCAAATTGCGCCACATCGCTCGGTCTATGGACCAAGTCCACGCACACGCCGTCCACGGTGCACCCGCGCGACGATGCTTCGTACCGCGACCGACACGCGCCGCACATCCGCGAGACGATCCAACGGCCGACACACTACGCACATGCGCCTCAATCCCAACGCCTATTCGAATCTAACGGTTAGAAATATACCCGAGCGTAACACCGCCAAGAAGCGATGTGGCTTGATTCGGACGGTTCGGCGAAGATCCAACGGCCGCGCTGCACCGAGACACGGCGGCGGGCTTGCACCGAGCGAGGAAGACGACCACCCGAACGGCGTTTGCGCGACTTCGGCGAAGAAGTGGCGGCCTCGACGCGTCTTGGAACGACGACCGGATCAGAACCGATTTGGCGGGAGGAGGCTCGACGGCGCGAACGGCGCAAAAACTCGCGGCGGCGCAACAAAGAACTACGGCGAGCTCCTGAGCGACGACGACAGCGAAACAGGCGAAGAGGCTAGAGCTACTGGCTGCGCAAGGGAACGCGGAACATTGGAGCGCGGGCGCGGCTTTATAGCCTCGGCATGCGCGCGGGAAGGAAACCCTAAATCACGCGCGCGGCGCAAGCGCGCGGCAGATTCGGAAACCGAATCGGAGACGACGACCGAGAGCCGTCCGATCTGCAACGAGCGGCCATGATTAGATCTCAGCCGATCCAATCCAATCCGCACTTTCCAAAATCAACGGATGCGATCAAATCTTTCCAAACCAACACCGCATGATCTTAACCGCACGATCTTGATCTAACGGCTGGTGCGCGGGGCGGCGATGAAGCAGGCTGAACAGGCCGCACGCACTGGGCTACGCACGCACAGTGCTGGGCCTGGCCCAGTACTATTCCAAGATTTTTCAAAAGCTTTTTGATTCAAAATAATCCCCGAAATTAGATTAATTCATTTAAGGCAATTAAAAAATCAGGAAAAATCCAAGAAAATTCTCATAAATACTTTGAAACATTCTGAACTCAAATAAAATATTTTTGACAAAACTTCATATTATTCTTATCTATATATAATTAGTTTTCACCAAAGGTTCAATATACTTAATTAAAATAAATTCAAATAATTTCTGGAAAAATCCAATAAATTCAGAAAATCAAAAAAATGCACGTGAGCGAAATTATAGGTCAAATTTTGGGATGTTACAAATCTGCTTTCTTAATGTAATCTCACCCAGAGATTCAAGGTGACTAGGAAATAGGTTTGGAAATTCTATCTTCAGTCCTCTTCACGCCCCAAAGTTGCCTCATTCTCGAATGGTTGCCCCATCGAACTCGCAAAACGAATCGACTTGTTCCCGGTTCTCATGTCCATGACATCCAAACTTTTCATTGGATGTTCTTTGTAGGTCAAATCCTTCTGCAACTCAATCTCTTCCATAGGCGTCTGCTCTGTTGGCACCCGAAGACACTTCTTGAGTTGTGACACATGGAACACATCATGCACGCCTGCCAGCAACTGCGGCAATCCCAACTGATAAGCAACCTCCCCTCGATGGCTCAAAATTTTGAACGGTCAAACGTATCTTGGGGCAAGCTTTCCTTTAGCGTGAAACCTCTTAACTCCTTTCAGAGGGGTAACTCTAAGATACACGAAATCGTCGGGCTCGAAACTTAGATCACGACGTCGATTATCACCGTAACTCTTTTGCCTTGACTGCACGATTTTCAACCTCTCTCTTATCATAGCAACTTGCTCTTCAGCTTCCTTGAGAATATCAGGGCCAAATATCATACGCTCTCCTGTCTCATTCCAATTCAGTGGGGTACGACAGGCACGACCATATAAAGCCTCAAATGGCGACATCTGCAAACTAGCCTGGTAACTGTTGTTATAGCTGAACTCTGCATGCGGTAAGCATTTGTACCATGAAGTGGTGTAGGCTAAAGCGCAAGCTCTTAACATATCTTCCAAAATTTGATTTACTCTTTCTGTCTGACCATCGGTCTGCGGATGATATGCTGTGCTAAAGTTCAAACGCGTTCCCATGGCTTCATGCAATTTATCCCAAAATCTCGAGGTGAACTAAGTACCTCTGTCTGACACTATTTTCTTAGGCACACCATGCAAACACACCATTCGGGCTATGTATAATTCTGCTAACCGGTCTCCTGAGTAAGTTGTCTTAACCGGGATGAAGTGAGCAACTTTGGTCAATCGATCCACAATGACCCATATAGAATCATACCCATTTTGAGTTCTTGGCAATCCGGTGATGAAATCCATACCGATTTCTTCCCACTTCCATTCTGGGACTTTTAGCGGTTGTAGCAAACCTACTGGTCTTTGCTGTATTGCCTTAACTCTCTGGCATACATCGCACAAGGCAACGTGCTCAGCGACTTCACGCTTCATATTCGGCCACCAAAACCTCTCCTTTATGTCCTGGTACATCTTAGCGCTTCCTGGATGAATTGAATACTTGGAATCAAGAGCCTCTTCCAAAATCAACTGCTTAAGTTCTGGTCTGTTTGGCACACAAATGCGACCTTTGAACCACATGGTACCTTGGTCATAAACGGTGAAGTCCTTTGCTAATCCCTCATCCTTTTTAGCCTTGATTCGGTTAACTTTCTCATCATCTTTTTGTCCTTCCCGAATTTGATCTTCGAGCTTTGGCTTCACTTCCAAAGCAGCTAGGAATCCTTCCAAACTACTTCCGCTTTTAAATTTTGCAATTCTCGCATGCCTGATCATCCTTCCTGCACCATCATATTCGCCACGTAGCTCTTGCGACTTAAGGCATCGGCTACCACATTTGCTTTTCCCTGATGGTAATGAATTCCCATGTTATAATCCTTGATTAATTCCAACCATCTCCTTTGCCTCATATTGAGATCGATTGAGTGAAAATATATTTCAAACTCTTATGGTCCGTATATATCTCACATCTATTTCCAATGAGATAATGACGCCACAATTTCAAGGCATGCACAACGGCAGCCCAATTCCAAGTCATCGTGGGATAATTTCCTTCATGCGGTCTTAATCGCCTTGACGCATATCGACCACTTTACCCTCTTGCATCAATACGCATCCAAGACCTCGTCTTGACGCATCACAAGATATATCAAAGCTGTTACAACATTAGGCAAAACCAACACTGGGCCATTGTCAAACGCTTTAATTCCTCAAAACTCTTATCACAACCTCGGTGTCCATGAAAATTTCTTTTCCTTTTTCAATAATCGAGTAAGAGGTCTCGCAATCGATAAATCGAAAATCCTTCTATGAACCGCGATAATATCCTGCCATTCCCGAAAACTACGGATTGAGTGATGACTTTGGTTGCTCCCAATGCAACACCCTCTACTTTGCTTGGGTCGACAACAACTCCTTCTGCAGCCATGACATGACCGAGAAATTCCACCTTTTCCTTCCAAAAGTCGCATTCTTCAATTTAGCATACATTTGTTGCTCACGCAGCTTTTCCAACACTAGCCTCGGATGATTTGCGTGCTCGCTTCGGTCTTTGAATATACCAAAATATCATCTATGAACACAACAACAAACTTGTCCAAGTATTCCATGAAAATCTTATTCATCAAGTTCATGAAATATCTTTGGCGCATTGGTCAATCCAAAAGACATGACCGTGAACTCATAATGTCCGTATCTTGAAGAGAATGCGGTCTTTGGAACATCTCCGCCCGAATCTTTAGTTGATGATATCCTAACGAAGGTCTATCTTGGAGAAAATTCCAGCTCCTCAACTGGTCGAATGTATCATCAATCCTTGGCAACAGATACTTATTCTTAATCGCTCACTTCATTAAGTGCACGGTAATCAATACACATTCTAAGGCTTCCATCCTTTTTCCTGACAAACAAAACTGGCGCTCCCCATGGCGACGAACTTGGTCTTATAAAACCTTTCTCTAATAACTCGTCGATCTGTTTCTTCATCTCCACCAACTCATCGGTAGGCATCCGATAAGGTCTTTTTGCTATTGGTGCGGTTCCCGGTGCTAACTCAATGACGAACTCGATGTCACGGTCTGGCGGCATTCCCAGCAGATCTTCCGGAAATACGTCTGGATATTACCTGACTACTGGCACGTCCTCTATGACGACGGTTCTCAAGCTATTAACCATTAATTGACCACCACGAATCATTGCCGCTTGAAATTTCACTTTCTCTCCTCTAGGGCTCTCAATGGATACAACCCTTCACCACAATCCAAAATCGTCTTATGCTTGGTTAACGGTCCATTCCCAAAATGACATCTAAAGCTTGGGCATATAGAATAATCAAGTTCGCTAGGAACTCTTCCCATTAATTATTAGCTTCACCCCAAACACCCAAGGTTAGATCTTAACTCGATCCCGGGCTTGACTAGCATCACACACTTAAGATTTTTCATGCTCAAACCATTTTCGATGCAAAAGCTCGAGAGACAAAGGAATGCGAAGCTCTGAATCAAATAATCTTATTGCAGTCTAATCGAGTTTACCAAAAACTTACCCGGTACGACGTCTGATGCTTCCTGGGCTCCATCGGCGGTGATGTGGTTGACTCTGCCTTGAATAGTAGTTTGAGGCGTCGCTCCTGCCTGTCCAGCTCCTCGATTCGCTCCCGTCATCGGTTCCTTAGCAGGTGTCGTTCCAAGGTTGAAATGCACTTGCGTGATACTTCCTTTCTGGGGACATCTATTAGCATAATGCCCCAGCTCATTGCAACTGTACCACCTTCTGGCGGCTGACTGCTGCATTCCTCCTTGAGCATTGTTACCTTGGGCCGGCGTCTGATAACTTTGTCCTGGTGGTCGCGCGCAGTGTTGTTTGGTTTGTTAACGACTTGCGGTTGGAACCTAGCAAACTGTTGCGGTGTCAACCTCATTCGCAGGTGGTTAGGGCGTCCACCCGGGTTAGTCATCAAGCGCTTGCGATTTTCCCCAAGCTCCTTGCGCTTATCCTCCAGAATCAAAGCCTTGTTTACCAATTCTTGGAAATCTAGAAAAGTGTGGGTAATCACCCCACTTGCAGCCACGAAGTTTAGTCCTTTCATGAAGCGGATCGCTGGCCTTGTCCATCGCTCGTCCTCGTAAGCATAGCGAGCTAATCTGCGTGAATTTGTTCAAGTAATCGCCACCGGTTGGCCTCCTTGCTTGCGCCCTGAACTCTTCCTTTTCAGTCCATCATCCCTTCCGGTACATGGTACTGGCGGAAGGCCGTTGCGAATTCTTCCCACGTGATTTCCATGGGTGCCTCATGAGTAGCACAGTTCTCCCACCATTCTGCAGCTGTTCCCTCAAGCTGATGGGATGCATATGTTAGTGTTATGCCCTTGAGGCAATCATTTAGATAATTGTAACATGACTATGTTTATGAATAATAATATGATTATTGGTCCAATGAATGTATATCATTGTATTGATCAACAAGTATGTGACTTGCTTATGAAGCTCTTTACTTAATGATGTAATTCGATAAATATCTCTGATCGGATATCATCGTATAGGACAACGATGAATAGATCAGCACATGTAGTGATCGATGATCATGCTTCATAGATCATGGGATATGGAGATATCATCTATACATTGTGGACGCATGTTGAAGAACATGGGTTAGATAGACCCGCAATGGGACAACGCGAGAATGTTTCATTCTTATGTGTCATCGTGTATCTCATACCTAGTAGATGTATGATCCTTAGACCGAGATTGTCATATTCCCTACATGTGTAATAGGTTTCCTTGGGGCTATCAAACACTACTTCCTAACCGGATAGTTATAAAGGTAGCTTTCATGTTTACTATGAAACGTGCAGAGGGAAGTAAGCAGTCAAGATGGAATTTGCCACTCCTATGAAACGGAGATATATGACAAGGCCACTCGTGTGATATGATTAAGGAAGTGCATGGCCATGCCGTGATTGAGGAGTCAATCACAACTTATTAATATATCACGGATACGAGAGATGGATTGAATCATCAAAGGATGACATGCTTCTCGCCTTGAGATCAATCTTCATATACTTGGCAAAGGGATTATTACATGAGTACTTTTGATAGGTTCTCATCCGATTTGATCATAGTATGTTTGGGAGTTGGCATACTTTGCAAGAAGCCACTACCAACTATTGGATTGAAAAGGAGTTTTCGAATCCATGTCCAAACGTATGTGAACCTGCAGGGTCACACACTTAATGGGCTGGGACGCATTAATTTGGATTGATCCGTAATTAATGAACCTCGTGGGCTTAGCACGATGGGCCCTAGTTTAGGTTTCATCTCGTGGCTATATAAGGAGGGGAGGAGGGAGGGTGCAGGTGTGCTTTCCACGGTTTAGGAGTGATTCACTCGAAACCCTAGCCTACTCCTCTCGCGCCCTCGCCGAGCGACCAGTGCTTGCACACGCCGCACGGCGTTCCCATCTCTCGGACGTGTGGACATCTGCGGTGATGCCGCTGCGATCGCGGCGTGGGAGGACGATCCACGGCAAGGCGAGGACGATCCACTACATCGACGCAACGATCGCGCGCGAGGACGATCCACTACATCGACGCGAAGGATTCCAATCGCGCCTAGTGGTAATCTTATCTATGATCCCCTTCTTGCGAGTAGCTTTCTGGTTTCGCGGTAGAATTTTTTTTGTGCTAGCGTAGCATACCGCGTTCCTCTTCAGCATAAAGAACCTTTTCATGCCCTTCACATTGCGTGATGTACAACTTCCTCTCAATGGTTCTCAGCCAATCATCCGCTTCCAAGGGGTTGACATTTCCTGAGAATGTTGGCGGTCGGGTCCTCATAAAGTTGGACAATTTGGAATAAGGACGAGGTCCGCCATTGTTGTTCTGAGCAGCGGGGTTGTTGACTGCAGCCATATTGGTCATCTGTTGCATCATAGTCTGCATCAACTGAGTTTGCGCAGTGAGAAAATCTCCCAAGTTCTGCATATCCACTGGCGGTGCTTGCTGCGGTGGTGCTCCTTCATTGGGATTGTTGCCTGAGCGCAGACCTCTTCCTGAAGCCCCATTGTTGCTGCGAGTGTTCACCATCTGCTTGATTGCTTCTTGGGTTAGGAAAGATAGATGTAGCATAGATAAGATGCAAGAATTTCTAAGGCGGGGGAAACAGGTTAAACCCAACTTAAATAATCTTTATTGATACTTAGTATGGTTGCTTACAATGCCTAAGGGCTTTGCAACACATACTGCACACTCAGCAAACAATTAAGAACCAAACTAAACATGCAACCTTAACGTCTACTAAAAGGTAAAGGCTAACTTAAAGACGCGACTCAACACTCGAGTCTCAACACAACTCTAAGACCGACTTCACTCATCCAACCACCACTGGTGAGACCGATCCGTGCATACACCGGTGGGTGGGCGGCATGGGTGCGAACCTATCCCGTGACCTTCTCATTGCTCCTCGTGCTCCCACTCACGCACTTTCGGGTCTTCTTCTTCCTCTTCTTCTTCTTCGGCGACCTCATCCGGCTCCTGGACGACCTGGTCTGCTATCTCCTCGGCTACTTGCAAGACCTCCTCCAACTCACCGACGACTCTGGCTGCGGCGTCACGGGTCTTTTGAAGCTCTCGCTCCGCCACTCTCGGCCCTCACGCCGTCTCCAGGCTCTGCGCAGTGTCCTCGTGATCCTCCTGGGCGGTGGCAAACTCAGCAAGGTGTACTGCAGTAGCACACTCCCCCTCCACGATGCGTCGACGCTGGCACGCTCGTACTGTCGGGTGAAGTCGAAACACGGTGTCGCGAAGCTCGTAAGCGTAGTCGTGCAGATCCGTCGTAGAGCAAGTCTGGCAGCCTCCTGAATTCCCGCCTCGTACGTGAACCTCCGGGTGGTGATGTGGATCCGTCTGGTGGTCTCGTCGCACTCTCGAGCGAAGATGGTCAACTTGCAGAAGAACCCCCGATGCATACCGTTGACGTTCCAGTTGCTTCCTCGGTAGAGCGGACGATCGAAGCCTCCAATCACTTGAAGAACTCTCCACAGCTCCATGGCATAGCCACCCTGTCTTGACTCCAAGGACTGGAAGATCGGCATCTATTCAAAACAAAATTTTGAATAAGATCTCCACTCAAACAAAGAACGAAAAGAAGGTAATTTAGCAAGGATGAGAGTAGAGGGATGAGATAAGCCAAGAGTTTCTTATTAGTCAATTTTACCTTTTTCTTTAGAAAATAATTTTGGACACTCCTAAGAGATACCAACTACTTAGGGCCAAGACCTATAGTCAGTATAGCTCTGATACCACCTATGTCGGGACCCGAATTTGCAAATCCGGACCCTCTGTGTATACCGCACTAGTCCAGGATCACGCTAGTGCACACAGGCTCAACATAGATGTTATCGTAGTCATACACAGGGGAATATAGCATAACTTTAATAATTAATAGTAACTGTTGTCTTACATGATTATTGCCACACAGGGCTAATAAAAGAAATAGCAAATAAGCAGCAGCGGAAAAAAAATAAATAAGCGTAGCAGCTCCCCAGTTCACCGCAGGCAACTGATGAGGCTCGGACCCTAAGCATTCGTATCCATATAATCCTCCTCCACGAAGGGCGTAGATTCTTCCTCTTCTGAAGTTGTTGTTGTTGAGGTGAGTACATAAAGCACTCAACAAGTCGTGCACAGCAATGCAAGTCTAATATTCTATATGCTTGGCTTAATCCAAAGGAATGGCTAATATGGCTATTTTGCAGTAAAACAACATTTAACAAGAATACAGTAAATAGATTGAAAAGCAGTAAAGCAATAACAGTAATTAATAGGTTCAGCATTTATGAAGTAAACCAAGTTTCCAATCCTAAATCAATTTTCCACTTCCCATGGCACCCTGCCATCCCAACAAGTTTTTGTTTAACAAAAGTCTAACCCTTAATCAGTAATTCCCGAGCATTGCTCAATACCACGAGCACGGCTATTCGAATAGATTGTACACTCTGCAGAGGTTATGCACTTTACCCACACGATACAACCAAACACCACCAAGGCGAGTGATCGTAACAAAGCCTTTACAATGCTACACCTAGACCCAGTACTGCTCGCTAAGGTTTCAACACTGAAGGGTTAAACCACCACAACAGGGCCCCCCTCTTGCGCCATGTGAGTTAAACCGTAACCCGGGACTCACTATTCACCACAACAGTACCGAAATCTAGGTTTCACAAATTATTCAGCTAGGCTGTTCAATTCCAGACATGTGGTTGCAAGAGAGACTCAGGTCAAAGGCTTGCAAGGTTAAGTCCTTAAAGTAATTAAGGCAAGACTTCCACATACCCCTGCCAATCCTGGCCCACCTTGGCATGCTGCCCCTTTCCACTTGCCCCAATCTAAATCATTACCACCCTAGTTGATTACCAAGCACCACGTGCCCCCCACATTTCAATCTAGTTGTGTGACCTCCTCGCCACGACAACTTGATGGCACCGTGTGACAACACATGACACACAAATTCTTAAACATTGTTCCATATTCCATTAGTCAAGATTAAGTAACAACATTCGGACACATGTGATGACGTGGCATGGCTAAGCAATCTACGACGGTCTAACTAGTCCCATGTTGATTATTAATATTAACCAACTATAATTCCACATCCTAGGGTGACAATTAGATCATGGGATGAAATTGACAAGGTGTGATTTAATTCAATTAGGCATATCATCTAATTCCCAGATTAATTGAAATCATTTATGCACATAAAATATCATGCATAATTTAAAAGACAAAATAGCAATTTGGTGAAATTGGGTGCAACCTGATCAAAGCACAACTTGCCTTGGAGTAGGTGCTGGTCTTGATCTGAACTTGGGTCTTGGAGTGACGAATCTTCCTCCGGATCACCGAGCAGTTCAACGTCTACGCGAAACGATGCTAAAATAGCAAATAAACACCAAACCAGAGAGCAAAAAAACTCCAAAAATAAAATAAAATTCGCCAATAAATAGATCATGATTTTAAATTTTTTTAGAAATTTGAATCACTCAAATCCGAGTTAAAATGCAAAAGATATAGCCTTTTGAAGTTTGAATAAATACTGAAAATATAGAAATTAGAAAAACCTATTTTCCCGAATTATTTTTCTACTGGAAATTACCGATTACTGCGCAAGCGACACGTGGACCAATCAGAGATGGACACGTGGCCTCGGCGCATGGATTTAGTCCATGAAAACACGCTGGTCCACCGTGGACTCGAGATACTGTGCTGTGGACCGGCTGATATCAACATGACGTCATCGCGATACGTGGGCCAATCAAATTGCGCCACGTCGCTCGGTCTATGGACCAAGTCCACGGCTGCACGCCGTCCACGGTGCACCAGCGCCGCGATGCTTCGTACCGCACGACACGCGCCGCACATCCGCGAGACGATCCAACGGCCGACACACTACGCACACGCTCTCAATCTCGAATGTCTATTCGAATCTAACGGTTAGAAATATACCCGAGCGTAACAACGCCAAGAGGCGACGTGGCTTGATCCGGACGGTTGGCGAAGATCCAACGGCCGCGCGCTCCGAGACACGGCGGCGGGCTTGCACCGCGCGAGGAAGACGACCACCCGAACGGCGTTTGGCGCGACTCGGCGAGAAGAAGTGGCGGCCTCGACGCTGTCTTGGAATGACGACCGGATCTGGAACCGATTCGCGGGAGGAGGCTCGACGGCGGCGAACGGCGCAAAAACTTCGCGTGGCGCGCAAAGAACTACGGCAGCTCTGGCGAGCGGCGGACAAATAAACAGCGAAGAGGCTAGAGCTACGGGCGCGCAAGGAACGAGGAACATTGGGTGTGGCTGCGCTTTTATAGCCTCGGCATGCGCTACCGGGAAGGAAACCCTAAATCACGCGACGGCGGATTCGGAACCGAATCGAGACGACGACCGAGAGCCGTCGATTCGCAACGAGCGGCCACGATTAGATCTCACCATCCAATCCAATCCGCACTTTCCAAAATCAACGGATGCGATCAAATCTTTCCAAACCAACACCGCATGATCTTAACCGCACGATCTTGATCTAACGGTGGCGCTGGGCGGTGATGAAGCGGTGAGCGAACGGGTCGCGACGATGACTGGCTACGACGCGCAAAGATCTTTGGCCTAGCCTAATCTTATCCAAGATTTTTCAAAAGCTTTTTGATTTAAAATAATTCCCAAAATTAGATTAATTCATTTAAGGCAATTAAAATATCAGGAAAAATCCAAGAAAATTCTCATAAATACTTTGAAACATTCTGAACTCAAATAAAATATTTTTGACAAAACTTTATATTATTCTTATCTATATATAATTAGTTTTCACCAAAGGTTCAATATACTTAATTAAAATAAATTCAAATAATTTCTGGAAAAATCCAATAAATTCAGAAAATCACAAAAATGCACGTGAGCGAAATTATAGGTCAAATTTTGGGATGTTACAACCTCTCCACTTCGTAATCTGCAGAAATGATTTTAACAGCCATGGTAATATACTTGATTGGGCAGAAACTTGTCAATTGCAGAAAAATAGCTTCCTTGTTATCTAGTTTCATCCAGCAAGGAAGGTAATAATGGACCAGAAAAATAGCATATTGCATGCCGATATTATGTCTCCACAAATCTAAACAAAATCTTTTACGAGTGGTACTAGGATACAATGGCACAAACAAATTTAGATCCGTGTCATGCAATCATGCAAACTTTACACAAGAATCATAACATAGGAACGCACAAACAGCTTAACAAATATGATCCCATTAAAGAAGAAAGTGGAAAGTTGAAAACCTCTTCAATAGAGTTGAGAGCAATATGATCTTCGTGAAACTAGTCCTCACAAATACAAAGATTGTATCATTTCAACTTGCTCCTTGGCTTCGGATCGATATGGCCTACCACATGTGAAATAGGATCCTTTGAAGTTATGGTTATAAGAATTTGCTGGATTCTCAGGATCTTTCTCAGGACAAAGATTGCAAAGGTGTCCTCCAAACTTTGAGTTGCCACAGTCACAAGGAAACTTTTGCTTTGTCCAAAGTTCAACAACCTTTAGTAAACAAAACCTTTTCAAGCATTAGTTGTGTGCGCAAGTACAAACAAAAAATTGCAGAAGATAGTAACTAAGCAAAATGCTGCATTTCCTAAATTTTATTGATGCAAATGAGAAACCAAATTGATCGGTAGAAAATATCAAAACAAAACTGAAAGAAATAGTGACAAGTGATCTCATGAACTACATCCACCATGCAATCGAGTCACTTCTATGCTAAAAAATGGCAGAGCATACTAATAATCTTAAGATTTGCAAAGCCAACAGACATACACGCATGGGTATAATCTATAAACAGATGTCACTAAGAACAAGAGTCATGACTTTGCGATCACACCTCACCATGATGTATCAAATGTACTGTAACAAATTATCTACATCAACATAAACATGGGCACAAAGTTTCAACCCGAAATGAATCTTACAATTATGTCAAGCATTACTACAAAGATTTGATAATTAGGGGTAAACATACAAGTCACTATCCTAAAAATGTGTTGCCTAGAACCCAAGAGATCCAATCAAGCCCATCAAGAATATATATGACCATCAGGAAACTATAATTTGGCATCATTCCCATTGAGAAAACTAAATCCCCAAGGGATATAATCCAAACAAAGTAGGAGCTAACTATTATACTTTTGTACAACTACCAAACAAAATATCTCTCAGTAGCGTCGGGCGGTCCGAGGGGCGTCGGGTGTCGGGCCGGTGGCGGGCGGGCGAGGCGGTGGGGCGGGCGTCGGGCGAGGCGGCGGGGTGGCGGTCTGACGGCGGGCAAGGCGTGGAGGCGGGCGGTGTGGCAGGGAGGGGCGGCCTGCGCTAGGGTTAACGAGCTCATACACTGCGCGCCCGAATCAGTATCACGGGAATAAAATAGAGCTTTGAGTCATCAGTATCGTTTTTTTAGTAAAACCGACCCTAATAAGCTCAATATCCGTATCGCTTCTTCAAAGAAAACCGACAAAGATGTGTACAGTCATCAGTATCATTTTTTAGAATAACCAACAATGATAAGCTCAACATCCGTATCACTTTTTTTAAAAAAACCGACACATATGTGTATAGTCATCAGTATCTCTTCTTTTAAAAAAACCCGACTCTGATAATATTAGTATCCGTATCAGTTTTTCATAGAAAACCGACACAGATGAGTGTAGTGATCAGTATCGCTTCTTTTAAGAAAACCGACACTGATAATGTCAATACCCGTATCACTTTTTTAAAGAAAATCGACACTAATATATCCGTATCGCTTTTGTAAATAAAATCGACACTGATACATAATTATCTCTATCGGTTCTCAGAAAAAACCGACACAAATGTAGTTCATTGCACTATTCCCTTTCCAAACAAACCATGAAGCCTAAATTTTCAGAATACTGCAAGTTCTGAAGTTTCAGCATTTCATCAGAGAGAGAAAATGCCATAACTTTTTCATACTTTGTTGAAATTATTAGGAATTTTGAAGAAACATATTTTGGGATACTGCAAATCTTTTCATAAAAGAATTTTTGGAAAAAGTGACCTCGTTCAAGAAATATGCCGAAATTCATTTCGTAGACATGATTTGTGCGTAAAGCGTAGAAAAGTCAAAAAAAAATTCAAATTAATCCGGAATTGCACGATAATTTCCATAAATGATGATTCGACTATTTACAAGCTTTCCCAACAATAATTTCGTCAAATAGAATTTTCTTTCACAACATATGGCACATAGTGCGGGCATTAAGAGACATTGCATTTCCATCAAAGCCTCCAACAGCAATTCACCATGGATTTTTACTTCGAAAGCATTGCAAACTATTTTACATACATAATACAACAATGAGATTAACAACAAACATTATAATAGTCCATTTATTTACAATACTGCCCTTCATGATGATCTACTCGCATGTAATTGGCTCCATGTGTGTCGTCATCCCCGCTGAGATAGGCCCCATCTGCAAATGATGGTATCTCATCGAATTGGTTATACTCTTCTTCATCTACAACATCTTCAACTCCAACGATCCGTCTCTTGCCATGAAGAACGACGTGCAACATCGGATTGGCCGGGTCATGCACGTAGAAGACTTGAGTTGTTTGCTTCGCAAGGACGAACGGGTCATCTTTGTAGGCGAGTATACTGAGATCCACAATAGTAAAGCCTCTCTTGCCGACCTTCACTCCATGTGGAAGTCCTACCCACTTACACCGGAATAATGGAACTTGGTATATTCCGTAATCAAGCTCCCAAATTTCTTCGATCAACCCATAGTAGCAATTCATTGTGGTTGGGGAGACTCTTTTCAAGTGATGATAATCAGAGAAAGCATTTATGCTCACACCACTGTTTTGGACAGTACTCTTCGCATCTTGACTCTCAGTGTAAAAGGTGTAACCATTAATATCGTATCCCTGCCATGTCTGTATATTAAATCTTGGTCCGTCAGCCAACCATTTTACATTCTCACTAAAGGAGACCTCCGCTTTTTCTTTGAACCTTGTGAGGAATCGATCGTTGTGTTCTTGTGTGATGGAAAGCTCATCCATTTGTGGATTCTCTTCCCGTAATATCAACTTATGCTGCTCGATGTATGGACGAACTTCTGCGCTGTTCTGCAAGACTGTCAAATGCGCCTTGCAATACATATTGTCGGTGTTTCGAGCACCGGCAAGTAAATTTGTAAGTCAGAAGGGCCAAGCGTTCCCTGTCCCTGAATGGTTAGACTCGAGAGCCCAAGGTGTATACTGGTTCGGGCCGAAAGTCCCTACTCCAGTTCGTTCGGTGGTGTTGTATTGCCTTAGGTGCAGATGACTGCACAACGTTTACAAATGAGGGTTGAGGGCTTGAACACAAAAGTGTTCGTAAAGACCTAGCGAGAAGAGGAGATCTCAAAGGCGTGCGCGCACATACTCTCACACTCTTCTTTGCACTCGCAATTACTCACACTCTTCTTCGCACTCGCACATCCCTCTCCCAGAGGCCCCTGCCTCCCTTTATACAGTTGGAGGGGGCAGGTTACATGAGAAGTTGGGAGAGGGAAGGATGAGAAAACCTATGCTGGGAGCATTAGTCCTTCGCTTCGGTGATTGGTCGTCGCCCGGTTTGCCCACGCCGGGTCGGTAGTCCTGGTGCGCAGGGCAGTTAGCTGCTGCGTCGAGAAATGGCGCACCTGCCTTCTGTGAGCCTGACGATAGTTGGCGTTGCAGTGTATGACGTTGGTGCTGCCTTGGGAGGGAATGTGCCTTCGTATTGTACATGACTGGTTGATGGGACCGGAAGCTTGACTTCAGCAGCCATTATACCATCTCGGGAAAGAGCCACCTGCTCTCGTACAGTCACTTCGATCGATCCCTTCCGTGGGGCACGTGGCCAATGGCTGGTGGAGGCTCGTCGTGCGGCTTTTTGGCGAAGGTTGCCTTAGCTTGGTCGGGATTGGGGGATCCCGACCTGCCGCGGGGGTCGAGAGCCCTACTTGGTTGGGAACGCTTGTCCCGATCGGTCGGGGACGGGCGTCCTTAGTGGCCCCGCAGGTACTTTGGTCGGTAGAGGGCCTGGTGAAGCTCGCTAGGTCGGAGCTGGGCTTGAGGCAGCCCGCTTGTCACCCTGGGCCGTTGGGGTACCCCTGGTATGAGTATTCGTCAGTAGCCCCCGAACCCCCGAGCGAGTTCGTCAGATACGGTTGGGGGTTGAACTTGATTGCGAACGGTGACCGGGCCCGACTGGGTCGGCGGGTTTCCGCCAGGTGTGCCCGAACGCATCCGACGGCTGCCCCGGAGGCTGGCCGGGGGCATTCGAACCGCCGAAAGCTTTTAATCGCTTCGTTGCGCGCGCCGCGTATGGCTTGTCGCGCCTTGACCGTACGTCTTCTTGGCCGCCTCGGGTTCTGGTGAAGGGCGCTTCATTTTCCTGTGCTCGCATTTATTTTGGAGACGTTCGATCTCCCTTTGTTTGGGTATATATATAAGGGTGCCACCGCTTACTAGAACAATTGTCCCTCAAACCAAAGTCCTCTTTCGTAATCCTCGAAATGGCTTCGAGGCATCCACTGATCTTCAGCTTTGGTGATGATGTCGAGGTGGAGGAAGAAGATCCCATGGCCGAGCTGGCCGAGTAATGCACCAAAGCGATGACCGAGCTCAGGGAGGAGGAAGAAACCGTAGATCGAGGTATCGCCGCCGTCGACGCGCTGCTCGAGGCCGTTCCAAGGCTCAAGGTGGTAAGGAGGGCCCTCTTAGAGGCGATGGCGCGAGCGCGCCCGCCGCTTGGCGGCGGCGGAATCGACGCACGGTCATTGTCGATGCAATGGAGGTGACGCCGACGGACTTGAGGTTAGTAGTCGTCGGGCGATCAGACCGACGCAACGGAGATGCTCAAGATATGATACTTGCGCCAAATAGCTCCACCATATCATGTAGCTTTGCGTAGTGTTCGAGCCTGCCGGGTACCTTATGTAATATTGTAAAGTTCGAGCCTGTTGGACAATAATGAAATCTCCTTTTCCTTTATGAATGTCTTTGCGATGAGTTTGTCTCAGGCGCTCTTTTCAACTAACCCAGCCCTCGAGAATGGGCAATCAGTAAGTGATCGCTCTTTCCTGGGTGACGGCCAGAACGTCGTAGCCAGACCATGCCTTGGTCGGCAGGGACGACCAGATGCCTCTCTGTGAGGTTCGGGTGTCCGAGTGCTCGTTTAACGTCGTAGCTAGACCGTGCCTTGGTCGGCAGGGACGACCAGATGCCTCTCCGTGAGGTTCGGGTGTCCGAGTGCTCGTTTAACGTCGTAGCTAGACCGTGCCTTGGTCGGCAGGGAAGACCAGATGCCTCTCCGTGAGGCTCGGGTGTCCGAGTGCTCGTTTAACGTCGTAGCTAGACCGTGCCTTGATCGACAGGGACGACCAGATGCCTCTCCGTGAGGTTCGGGTGTCCGAGTGCTCGTTTAACGTCGTAGCTAGACCGTTCCTTGGTCGGCAGGGACGACGAGATGCCTTTCCATGAAGTTCGGGTGTCCGAGTGCTCGTTTAATGTCATAGCTAGACCGTGCCTTGGTCGGCAGGGACGACCAGATGCCTCTCCGGGAGGTTCGGGTGTCCGAGTGCTCGTTTAACGTCGTAGCTAGATGGCGCTCTTTTTACGTCGTAGCTGGACGTGGGGCATCCATCCCGAGTCCTCGTCCGGTGAGGGTAGCTGCGGAGGAGTGGCTGCCGTTTATCCCACACGTATACGCCCCGTCCGCAGGTGTGGGACCTGGAGGGGGTGAGCGACGCGCGTTTACCCGCGTTGGCTTGAACGCCGTGCTCGTGGAGCTAAATAACGGGTGGTCTGAGTGGGTCCTGGGAGGTCCCGCCCAAGGGGGACCCTTCCGAGCGGACGGTCCCAGAGTAGGGTGTCCGGGCCCGCTGTGGGGCGACCCATAAAAACCTTTCTTTACTCGATCCCGTATCGGACCCTAGGTCGTCTGCCGACCCAGAGCACAGATGGCTGTCGCCCATCGATGGGCTCCCGGGAGAGTGTGAAGTATGGTCTCGGACGCGAGTTTTGGCAATTGGGCCGTCAGCCAGCCCAACTGAGGCCCACTGGGGGCTCGCCTCGCACTCGCCCCTCGCTCAATTTTTGCTGGGGCGGCCTTATGCCCACTTGGTGGGATCAGCCTTTAGAACCCATAGCTTTCGGCTGGGCCCTTGGCGTGAGCCATCGAGCTCTTGCCGTTTTGGGGCCACAACGACCCAAGGGGCCTCTCGCATGCGCCCCGGTGCAACTGTCCTGGCCAAAAGGCGAAGACCGAGAGGTCTCAGGATGCACGGCCCGAGGCGGTGTCTTTACGGTTCTTGCGGCCTTGTCAGGATTAAATGCAGAGAGGAATTGGAAACGGGGCGTTACCTAGCACGGCAGACGAGGGCGTGCGCGACGCCTCACGCGAGGAGGTGTCTGCTTGATTGGCGCCTGCTCAGCTCCTATAGATAGGGTGCAGGGGCATTTGAGCAAATCCCTTGCCTTTGCCTTCCCCATCTTCCCGCATTTGCCTGAGTCAAGAAGAAAGACCGCAAGAGCAAAAGAGAGGAAAAGGGAGGGAACCTCCAACTTTCTCCTCTCATCTTCTCACCACTTCTCTCGGAGATGTCGTGGCGTGCGGTTATATCCAGCCACCAAGCGCCAGCCGGGTAAAGAAGGGGTTCTCGCCTCGCAGATATCTCGGGGTGGAGAGTGCCGACCGGGGCCGCCGTCCCCGCTTCGGGGGACGGCGAGGTCGTGGTGCCCGCCTCTTTCTTCGAGCGTGGATCCGGGCTCCCGCTGCACCCGTTCGTGCGTGGGCTTCTGCACCATTACGAGGCGGAGGTGCATCATCTCAACCCCAACGGGGTCCTTCATATCGCCATCTTCATCACACTCTGTGAAGCCTTGCTGGGGATCGAGCCCCACTGGGCGCTGTGGAGGCATTTCTTCCAGTTCGATCGAGGAAAGACAAATCCTCTGGTGATCGTCCGAGGTGTGGCTTTCAACAAGTGCGCGGGCGCAAGCGTGATTATATTGACGTGAAGCGCCATCGCCCAACCGGGGTGGCACTCCGAGTGGCTTTACGCCAAGAACTCAAGGACAAGCCCCGGCTACACGGTCGGCCTCGAAGATGAAGCCCCATCGGGTCAAATAACGGAAGGAAAGGAACCGAGTGGAGGTGATAACGGACCGATCAAGGGCCAAAAGAAGCGGGTCTTCTCAGTGACGTCGCAGCGCGCGCATTCATGAAGATGCGCGTGCAGCCTCTCATGGATCGGTGCTCCCTATGTTCAAATTTGAGGGACCGACGACCGGCAAGGATGATGGCGAGGAACTCCTCATCGGAGGTCGTCGCGTATCCGCCGTTATGGCGAAGCGACCGAGGTGGTGGCCGCCACCCCGAGCCGCTGGCTTGGAATCGCCAACCTGTAATTTGAGTGTAGCTTTCTTTCTCCTTTTTTATTCTCCCCCTTAGTGTTGGCGTTTTTGCCTGATCGAGGTTTTTACACTCCCTAGGGGCTCGGCGGGATGGTCTCTCGGGCACTTGTTCCAGGGGAGAAGGAGCTGAGGGCAGAGGCCCGCGCAAAGTTTGCGCAGATTGAGGCGGAGCTCAAGAAGCGCAAAGAGGAGAAGAGGAGGCAGCGGGAGAAGGAGCGTGCGGCAAGAGCCGCGCGCGGCGAGGACGTATCGGAGACCACTGCTGCAGGGTCGACCTCCACCGACAGCAGTGGAAGCCGGGGCGGAGATCTGTACCACGGGTATCTGTCCGATACGCCGACCGGCGGGGATCCGGTCGGGGGTCCGACGGGGAGCGAGCGCACAAGTGCCGCCAACGCCGTACCCCAAGCGGAGATGTTCCCGGTCGGATCGTCCTCGGGGAAGTGGAAGGCCGACTCGCCCCCGCAAGGAGGACCAACGAAGAGGGCGCGACTGCCGCACGTCCGGTCGGCGCAGTAAGTGTCCTTTCTTCGACTTTGGTGACAGTAGGGTAGTCTGGGCAATGTTACTGATCACCCGTGGCACGCAGTGTTTACTCAGGGGCAGTCACAACTGCGACCCCAAGCTTAGCATCGGCACGACCGACCGAGGAGAGCGGAGCACAGGTCGGGGAGACGCTGGCCGCTACGACCAGGGTCGAAGTTCCGCAGGCGGCAGCGTCAGAGCTGTCGGTGGAGCGGACGACGGTTCCCGGGTCGGTGGTCGGGGCAGAGGGCGAAACGGCTTCGATCGTCCTTGGCGAGCCGGGTCTCCCTCCTTTGGTCGAGGGAGGTCGGGAGGAATTACCGCCGCCGCCGCCAGGGAGCCCACCGGCGGATACGGTCCGGCTCCCCGAAGCGGTGGTGACCCCGCCGCCCAGGGGCCAGCTGGAGGGGGCGATCCAGGAGTCCGGGTCAATCCTTCCAGAATCACAGGGGGAGGTGCCGAGTGACCTCCCTCAGGTGCAAGCCACCAGGGCCAGCCCAGGCGGCTCTAACCTGCCGCCCCCGCCTACGCTAACTTGGCCGGTGGGTGGCCAACTCTGCGGGCCGACCATCTCGATGGACGACCTGGCGGAGGGACGTGAGTGGGGCGTCCTTCGAGATGGTATCAAGCGCGCCGCGGCCGAGACCAGGCGGATCCAGAGGACTCGGCTCGCCTCGAGAGTTCCAAAAAGCGCCGGACGCGATATCGACAAGATTCTTCTGATTAGCCTGGTAAGTCATCGAGACTTGTCTCTTGTGACTTTTGACAGGTTCGTCGTGAGCTAATGGAGTGTTGCGCCTTGTAGTGCTTGCGTGCCCGCTCGGGGGACAAGTCGCGGTTCATCAAGGGCGTGCATGGCTGGAGGCTAGCCGTCGAGGAGGCGTGCGACCGGCTATGCCCCGAGCTGCGCGACGCTCGGGAGGCCCTGGGCCGTGAGCAAAAGTCAGTGGAGGAGGCTCGCCAGAGCGGCTCGACCGCCTGTGTCTGCTCGAGGAGCACCAGCGAGCGCCTTTGTCGCGGGTGGCAGAACTCGAATTCCTCTTGGCGGGGGCGAGCGATGCCAAGGATCTGGCCATGGCTGGGGAGGCGACTGCGCGGTCGGAGGCGGCCTACCTTCGGGGCAAGTTGGCCCAGGTCCAGGAGGCTGCCAAGCTAGTGCGGCGTGAGCGCGACGCCGCCCAGCGGGAACTGGCCAAGTCAGTGGCCGATCTTCGCGATTTGGGGAGCTCCGCGGGCGGTAAGAGCTCTGATCTTTATGTTGACTCTGCATCAGTAGTTTGTGGGGCGCGATCTCTGACATGACCCCGACCCGCAGAGTTGCGGAAGAGCCTTGGTGATGCCGTGGAGGCGCGGAAGGACGCCCTGCAGGCTCGTGACGTGGCGGTCACGACGCGAGACGCGGTGCAGGCGGTGCTGAAGGACGCTGAGGGTGGCTGGACCAAGTTGGCCGCGGAGCTGGAGGCCCTTCGAAGGGTCGGCCAGAATGTCTACGACCGGGTGCTCGAAACCGTGGCGGGCCCGAGCGCACTTTCCACCCTGCTGGCTCGAGTGCCGGGGCACGTCGACAGTGTGGTGACAGTGGGTGCCACGCTTGGAGCCTCCTCGGCGTTGGTCAACACCATCTCCCATTACGATGGCATCGACCTCGCGGTGGTGAGCAGCGGTGTTGCCGGGAATCGGACCGACGACGAGATCGACAGGCTCGAGCTCCAAGTCGAGCCGCACGCTCGGGAGATCGCCAGCCACATCTCGCCGAGGAGTGCCCTCCAAAAAGAATAGGGAGAAGTTAGATACGTCCCCCTTTATTGTAAAGACTATTGTATGTAAATAATCTTAAAACTTAGCAAGTTCCAGTATACCTCTTGCCCTCTTTTATGTTGTAGTGAGCGCTTGACCGGCCATAGCTTTAAGGACCGTTGGGGTCGCTTATGCGTAGGTCGGGTCACTCCGGGAAGGGCGAAGAGGATAGAAACTTTGGCTACGCAGCATTCACACGCACTTGTGAGGGATAGGAGTGTTCCCGACCGACCAAAGGTTGCTCCGCTCGGGCACTTCCTTCTTCCGCTAAGTGCTACTTCGCAACCATAGCCGGGCGAGGGTCAGCACTCGGGTCGAGAGGGTTACCGCCGGGAAGGACCTAGTGACCGGTCGGGTCACCGACCGCATAAGCGCGTGAGTTAGCTGTGTTTGCGCCGAGGAGGAGTGTTCTCGATCGACCAAAGGTCGCTCGCCGGTATTTCCTTCTTCCGCGTGCTACTGCAACCATAGCCGGGGCGAGGCCGAGCACTCGGTCGAGAGGGTTACCGCTTGGGAAGGACCCCGTGGCTGGCCGGGTCACCTACCCGATGAGCGCCGACCGGAAATAGCCTAAACGGGGGCGCCAACGGGCAGCCCCCGAGCGTCGCACGGTGACCAGGTGCTCGGAAGGAAAGGTAAAGACGATGCAAGGAATAAGGAAGGAACTTAGGGATAGAATCGCCTTAACTTTTCTATGTTCCATGCGTTAGAGAGGACGTGACCATTCGCGTCCTTGAGTCGAAAGGTGCCGGGTCGAAGAACCTCCACGACGGTGAAGGGGCCTTCCCAGGGTGGCAAGAGCTTATGCCTGTCTTTGCTGGTCTGGACCTGGCACAGGACCAGGTTGCCAGCGTTGAAGGATCGCCCTCGAACCTGACGGTTATGGTAACGTCGTAGAGCTTGTTGATATTTGACCGATCGTAGAATGGCCACATCGCGCGCCTCGCTGAGCTGGTCGATGGCGTCTTGTTGTGAGATGAGCCCCCGAGCCTCGTCGAAGGCTTGTAATCTTGGGGCGCCGATTCGTGTCGGTTGGCAAGATACTGGCACCAACACCATGAAGAATGGTGTAAACCCGGTCGCTCGAGTTGGCGTGGTCCGCAGGCTCCAGAGGACGGAGGGTAGCTCGGCCACCCATCGCCCCGCGAAATGCTTCAGTCGACTGAAGATCCGTGGCTTGAGCCCTTGGAGGATCATGCCGTTCGCGCGTTCGACCTGGCCGTTAGTCCGCGGATGGGCGACGGCTGCCCAATCGACGTGGATGTTGAAGTCGTCGCAGAACTCGTGGAATTCCTTCCCCGTAAACTGCGTCCCGTTGTCGGTGATGATAGAGTTAGGGACTCCGAACCGAAAGACGATGTTGCGGAAGAAGGTGGCCGCCTGCACCGACGTGACGCTCACAACCGGCTTGGCCTCTATCCACTTGGTGAATTTGTCCACCGCGACAAGGAGGTGAGTAAAGCCCCCGGGCGCCTTCTTGAAGGTCCCGACCAGATCGAGTCCCAAAACTGCAAATGGCCATGTGATGGGGATCGTCTGCAAGGCCTGAGCTGGCAGATACGTCTGCCGGGCGAAGAATTGGCATCCTTCGCAGGTGCGTACAATCTGCTCGGCGTGGGACATGGCGGTCGGCCAGTAGAAACCTTGTCGAAAGGCTTTTCCTACCAGGGACCGGGGCGCAGCATGGTGACCGCAGACCCCGCCATGGATATCGAGCAGCAGCTGTTTCCCTTGGTCGGCCAGGATGCACCTCTGGAGGACTCCCGAGGGACTCCTTTTGTAAAGGTCTGACCCGACCAGGACGAAGGATTTCGCCCGACGGACGAGGCGCCGGGCCTCGGTCGGGTCGGAGGGAAGCGATCCGTCCGTCAGACGGTCGATGAAGGGCTTCCTCCAGTCGGATTCAGTCGTTAACACGCTGCGGTCTGACCCGGCCGGATCTACGCCTGATCGCACGGTGATCGGAGTACCGCGCCTGGCGAGTCAGAAGGCCGCTCGGCCACTGGGTCCATCCGGACAGAAGGCAGCAGAAGGTCGCAGACAAGGATCCCAGGGGGGACTGGCTCTCTGCTGGAGGCAAGATTGGCTAGGTAATCGGCCTCGCCGTTGTAGTGTCTGTAGCTATGGTGGAGCTCGAAACCCTTGAACTGTTCCTCAAGCTTGTGCACTTCTCGACAGTACGCGGCCATCCGGGTGTCTCGGGGCTCCGCAGCCTTCATGACCTGATCGACGACAAGCTTGGAGTCCCCGCAGACGTAGAGTCGGCGAGCGCCGAGGTCGGCAGCGATCCGGAGACCGTTGACGAGAGCCTCGTACTCGGCGATGTTGTTGGTCGCATCGAAGAGCAGCCTGATCACGTATTGAAGTCTGTTCCCGAGTGGGGAAACAATAACAACTCCTGCGCCCGCGCCGTTCATGGTATAGGATCCATCGAAGTACATCATCCAGTACTCGGGGTCTTCGAGCGCTGGTTGTGCCTGGGCTTCGGTCCACTCGACGACGAAGTCGGCCAGGGCCTGCGACTTGATCGCCGTTCGAGGAACGTATGATATGCCGTGACCACTGAGCTCGAGTGCCCACTTGGCTATCCTTCCTGAGGCGTCGCGGTTGTGGATGATCTCGCCGAGTGGCGACGTGGTCACCACGGTGACGGGGTGCTGGTCGAAGTAGTGGACCAACTTCCTCTTTGTGATGAGTATTGCGTAGAGCAGCTTCTACACCTGCGGGTACCGAGCCTTAGACTCGGAAAGCACCTCACTGATGAAGTAGACCGGCTGTTGTATCTTGAGCTCACGGCCTTCTTCCGCTCGTTCCACCACGAGGGCCGCACTGACAACTTGGGTCGTGGCGGCGATGTAGAGGAGCAGCGGTTCGCCTGGTGCCGGGGCAGCCAGGACTGGGGGTGAGGACAGGAAGGCCTTCAAGCGGGTGAGGGCCTCCTGAGCCTCCTGGGTCCAGCTGAAGCGGTCGGACTTCTTAAGCAGCCTGTAGAGCGGCATCCCGCGCTCGCCAAGGCGAGACACGAAACGGCTCAAGGCTGCAAGGCATCCGGTTAGCCTTTGGACCCCTTTCAGGTTGCCGACCGGGCCCATCCTTGTGATCGCCGAGATCTTCTCCTGATTGGCCTCGATGCCACGCTCAGAGACGATGAAACCGAGGAGCTTTCCCTTGGGGACCCCGAAGACGCACTTCTCGGGGTTGAGCTTTATGCGGGCTCAGGAGATTTGCGAAAGTCTCTCCTAGGTCGGTGATGAGGTCGTCAGCCTTCTTGGTCTTTACGACGATGTCGTCGACGTACGCCTCAATGTTGCGGCCGATCTGGTTGTTGAAACACGTTTGCATACATCGCTGGTATGTAGCGCCCGCGTTTTTTAGACCGAACGGCATTGTCACGTAGCAGAACGAGCCAAACGGAGTGATGAAGGAGGTCGCGAGCTGGTCGGACTCCTTTAGCGATATCTGGTGATAGCCCGAGTAGGCATCCAGAAAGGAAAGGAACTCGCACCCCGCAGTGGAGTCGATGACTTGGTCGATGCGGGGCAAGGGGAACGGGTCCTTGGGACATGCCTTGTTCAGACTCGTATAATAACCGCACATTCTCCATTGCCCATTCTTCTTTTTCACAAGTACAGGGTTGGCGAGCCACTCGGGGTGGCACACCACTTTTACAAACCCTGCAGCCGAAAGCTTGGCGATCTCCTCCCCTATGATCCTACGCTTCTCTTCGTCGAAGCGACGCAGGCATTGGACGACCAGCCTTGAGCCTGGTCCAATGCCTAAGGAATGCTCGGCGACTTCCCTCAGAATTCCTGGCATGTCGGAGGACTTCCATGCAAAGACGTCGTTGTTGGCGCGGAGGAAGTCGACGAGCACGCTTTCCTATTTGGCGGGGAGCGTGGCTCCGACCCGCACGGTCTTGGTCAGATCGCCGGGATCGACCGCAACCTTCTTCGTGTCCTCAGCGGACTTGAAGGATCCCGCCCCCGACTTGCTAGACTCAGGGGCGGACTCGGAGGCTTCCCTCCGGAGGTTGGCGAACTCGGCGGATGCGATGACCGCCGAGGCTAGCTCGCAACTGCTTCGCTCGCAGTTGTAAGCAAGCTGGAAGGACGAAGCCATGGTGATGACTCCTCGTGGCCCGGGCATCTTCAGCTTGAGATAGGTGTAACTAGGGACCGCCATGAACTTGGCATAGCACGGCCTACCCAGGATGGCGTGGTAGGATCCGGGAAAATTGACGACCTCGAAAGTGAGGGTCTCGGTGCGGAAATTTCCCGGTCCTCCAAAGGTGACGGGCAGGTCGACCTGCCCGAGCGGTTGGGCCTGCTGGCCAGGGATGACGTCGTGGAAAGGCGCCTTGCTCGGTCGGAGACTCGAGCGGGGGACCCCCATGGCGTCGAGCGTCTCAACATAAAGGATGTTGAGACCGCTGCCACCGTCCATTAGCACCTTTGTGAGGCGCTTCTTCCCCACAATGGGGTCGACCACAAGCGGGTATCTTCCCGGCTGCGAAACGTGGTCGGGGTGGTCAGTCCGATAGAAGGTAATCGGGGACTCCGACTACCGAAGATATTGGGGGACGGTTGGTGTGGCGGTATGGGCCTCGCGGTAGGCGAGCTTGAGCCGACGCTTGTCGGCGTAGCATGCCGGTCCACCAAAGATCATGAGGCAGCCGTCGGGTTCTGGGATGTAAGGACCCGAATCCACTGATTCGAACCGACTGTGTTTACCGCACTAGTCCCAGGATCAACGCTAGTGCACATAGCTCAACATTGGTACATATCACATCATACACAACGATAATAGAATAATAGTTCATTCATTGATATATCTCAAGGTATGATCTTATGACCAACTTACATTATTAAACCACGCAGGGCAAGACTGGAAATATAAACTAGTAATTAAGCAGCGGAAAGTAGAAAACGTAGATAGCTCATCAGTTCAACACAGGCAACCAACAAGGCTCGGACTCTAATGACTCGTGTCTTCCTGGACTTCCTCTTCCAATACAGGTGTAGATTCTTCAACTGTTGACTATTGTTGTTTGGCAAGGGTGAGTACTTAAGCACTCAACAAGTTGTGCACAGAATGCAATTCTATGTATCTATATGTAAGGCTTATTCCAATGGATAGGCTATCATGGTTATTTTGCAATAAGCAGCATTTCTGAACAAATACAAGAAAATAGATCAGAAGAATGTAAAACAAATGACAATAGTAAATAAATTCAGTATTTCTCAAGTAAACCAAGTTTCCAATCCTAAGTCAAATTCCATCTTCCATATGGCATTCCGCCATCCCAACCAAGTTGTTTAATTAATTAAACTAACCCTTAACTGTAATTCCCGAGCATTGCTCAATACCGCGAGCACGGCTATCCGAATAGTTTCACAATCTGCAGAGGTTATGCACTTTACCCACGCGATACAACCAAACACCACCAAGGCGAGTGATTATAACAGCCTTTACAATGCTCTGGCTTAACCGGATACTACCCGCTAAGGTTTCAACACTGGTGGGTCTGAAAACCATAACCAGGGCCCCCCTCTTGCGCCATGTGAATTACACCCTAACTCGGGTACTCACACCGACCACGATAGTACCAAAATTAAGACATTGCAAATTACTCAGCTAGGCTGGCCCATACCAGACATGTGGTTGCATGATTGTCTCAGGTCAAAGGCTTGCAAGGTTAAGTCCTTAGTGTGATCAAGGCAAGATATCCACATACCCTCTGCCCATCGGGCCCACCTTGGCATCCTCGCCCCTTGTCACTTGCCCCAATCCAAGTTATTATCACCCAGTTGATTACCAAGCACCACGTGCCATCAACAATTCAACATCGTTGCGTGACATGACTCGTCACAACAACTCAATCTCATCGTGTGATCCCACATGACACACAAGTTCATAATATTGTTCCATATTCCATTAATCAAGATTAATTATCAATGATTCTGACACATGTGATGACGTGGCAAAGCTAAGCAACTAATACGAACTAATCCTCCAATGTTGATTATAATTGTTAACCAACTATATTTAACCAATCTAAGGTGACAATGGATCATGGCATACAATGACAAGGTAGGGTGTAGATCAATCTGGTATATTAGCTAAACCCAATCTAATTTAAAACAGTTGTATATTTGAAATATATGCAATAGGGTAAATCAGACATAGCAATTTTATAAACATGGGTTCAACATGATCAAAGCACAACTTGCCTTGGAATAGGTCCCGATCTGTTCGGAACTTGCTCTTGAGTTCTTTGGATCTTCCTCCGAAGCGTCGCACAATTCAACGTCTACGCGTACCGAAGAAGAAAAGCTAATAAATGCCAAAACAGAGAGCAATTGAACTCCAAAGATCAAATAAAATTCACCATTAAATAGATCTCAATTTTAAAATTTTTAGAAACTGGAATCACTCAAATCCGAGTTAAATTGCAAAAGATATAGCCTTTTGAAGTTTGAAATAAATACTGAAATTGCTAAAATCAGAAAATCGGAATTAACAGATTTATTTTTATTCTGAAAAAGCGATTTATGACGTCAGCGTGACCTCATGATGACGTCATCAACACAGAATTTCCAATCGGATTATTTTCCAATTGAAAAATACATTTATGACGCAAACATGACGTCGGCGAGACGTCAGCCCCGGCGCCAGCCAATCAGGGCTTGCCACGTGGCTCCGGTGCATAGACCCGGTCCACGGTGTTGGGTTGGTTCACCGCAGACGCGGTCCATGGTGCATCGGCCTCTGCGCCCGCCACATGTCGGCTCCCGATTGGTTGCGGGCGGCGGCGTGATCTGGCGCACTCAGATCCCATCGGACAGTTGCCGACCGATGCATACGCGGCAAGATCACAAGCGCGGGTTTTAGATCCAACGGACAGTGATTAATGAAGGTTTTACGGCTCACCGAGAACACGCGGCTGAATCTAAAACGTCGATCGATGATTCGACGGTCCGAAGCTTCTCCCGCTGCTAATGGCGTCGCCTGAGACGAAATCCGCCGGCGAGGAAGACGACGACGCTTCACGAGGCGCTCCGGCAAGCTCTGGACGACGAAGTCTTGGGGTTCTGATGCGGCGCGGGACAAGGATCTCAACGCACCCGACGGTTCCTTAAATAGTCGTACGGAGGAGCGTACGGGCGAAGGACATGGACTCCGAGTCCACCGGAGACACGGCGGCGCGGCGGAAGAGTCCGAAACGGAGACGACAAACTGATACCCTACGATTCAAGATCAACGGCCAAGCCTCGCTGCAACGTGGCTCAATCAACGCCGATCCTAAGATCTAACGGCCCATGAGTCTAGGGTTTCCCACGCACTCTCAGCCGTCGGATGATGATCCAACAGCCAACGCCAAAACTTCTAGAAGCTGGGCCTGGCGGGCCGCGCGAGCGGGCCGGCCTGCAACAGGGATGGGCTACGGCCCGACACTATTCCCAGGTTTTACTGGATTTTAACATTTAAAATAATTCTGGCAATTCAAATAATCGGTTTTAAGCAGAAATAATATCAGGAAAAATCCCAGAAAAATCTCAAAAATACTTTGAGACATTTTGGACTCAAATAAAATATTTTTGGCAAAACTTTATTTTAACTTTGCATTAATTTAAATAGATTTGTATAAAAGGCAATAAACCTGATTTGAATTTAATTCAAATAAATCCAGAAAAATCCAAATAAATTCCAGAAAATCATAAATGCACATTTAAGCAATAAAATCATATTTAAGCAAATTTTTGGGATGTTAAAAACCTCCCCCCTTAACAGAATCTCGACCCGAGATTCAGGGCTAACTAGAGAATAGGTTCGGAAATTCTGACTTCAAATCTTCTTCTCGCTCCCAAGTGGCTTCACTTTCGGAATGATTGCTCTACTGAACTCTGCAAAAGCGAATAGACTTGTTTCTGGTCTTGCGCTCCATAACATCCAAAGTTCTGACCGGTTGCTCTTTGTAAGTCAAATCTTCTTGCAGCTCTATTGCATCCAACGGGGTTTGCTCTGTTGGCACTCTGAGACACTTCTTAGGCTGCGACACATGGAATACATCATGCACTCCTGCCAATGACTGAGGCAACACTCTAACTGATAAGCTACCTCTCCTCGACGGCTCAGAATCTTGAACAGACCGACATATCTTGGCGCGAACTTCCCTTTAACGTGAAATCTTTTAACGCCCTTAAGAGGGGTAACCCTGAGATACACATGATCTTCTGGTTCAAAACTCAAATCTCGACGACGGTTGTCTGCGTAGCTTTTCTGTCTTGACTGTGCTATCTTCAACCTTTCTCTGATCATTGCGACTTGACTTTCGGCTTCCTCGAGGATATCTGGCCCGAAAACCAAACGTTCTCCTGTTTCGTTCCAATTTAATGGAGTACGACAAGCACGTCCATACAACGCCTCAAACGGTGACATCTGCAGGCTAGCTTGATAGCTGTTATTGTAACTGAATTCTGCATATGGCAAACTTTTATCCCAAGATGTAGCATAAGCTAAAGCACAAGCTCTCAACATATCCTCTAAAATCTGATTTACTCTTTCAGTCTGACCATCTGTCTGCGGGTGATATGCTGTACTAAAATTCAGACGAGTCCCCATTGCTTCATGCAACTTGTTCCAAAATCTTGAGGTAAATTGGGTACCTCTGTCCGACACAATCTTCTTGGGCACTCCATGCAAACATACAATCCTCGACATGTATAGCTGTGCTAAACGATCTCCGGAGTAAGTGGTCTTTACTGGGATAAAATGGGCGACCTTGGTTAGACGATCCACAATTACCCAAATGGAATCGTAACCTCTCTGAGTTTTAGGTAAACCGGTGATAAAGTCCATTCCGATTTCCTCCCACTTCCATTCCGGAATTTTCAACTACCGCAACAAACCAATGGGTCTTTGATGCATAGCTTTTACCCTCTGACATACGTCGCATAAAGCAACATGCTCAGCTACTTCACGCTTCATGTTAGGCCACCAAATTCTCTCTTTCAAATCCTGGTACATCTTGGCACTTCCTGGATGAATCGAGTACTTAGAATCATGAGCCTCCTCAAGAATCAATTGCTTTAGTTCCTTTTTATCCGGCACACAAATTCGGCCTTTGAAGAACATGGTTCCTTGCTCATCCATAGTGAAATCTACGGCTAGGCCTTCTTCCTTTTTAGCCTTGATCTTAGAAATTTTATCGTCATCTTTCTGGCCTTCTCTAATCTGACCTTCCAAATGTTGGCTTTACTTCGGTCAGCTACCATTCCTTGCAGAACGACTTCCAACCTTAGTTTCTGAAATTCCTTGCATAATTCTGGTTGATCCTCCATTGTTAGCGTATTGGCGCTATGGCTCTTTCGACTAAGAGCATCTGCTACCACATTGGCCTTTCCGGGATGATAATGAATTCCCACATTATAATCCTTAATTAGCTCTAGCCACCTTCGCTGCCTCATATTCAGATCTGCTTGAGTGAATATGTATTTCAAGCTCTTATGGTCTGTATATATCTCACATCTATTTCCTATGAGATAATGACGCCATATCTTTAAAGCATGCACTACGGCTGCTAACTCCAAATCATGCGTTGGTTAGTTCACTTCATGCGGTCTTAACTGTCTCGACGCATAAGCAACGACTTTGCCTTCTTGCATTAACACGCATCCCAAGCCTTGCTTTGAAGCATCGCAATAAATATCAAATCCATTCTGCACATCTGGTAACACTAATACGGGGGCTGTCGTTAAACGCTTCTTTAATTCCATAAAGCTTTTCTCGCACTCTGGCGTCCATGCAAACTTCTTTTCCTTCTTCAACAACTGCGTCAGGGGTTTAGCAATTGTCGAGAATCCTTCTATGAACCGACGGTAGTATCCCGCCATTCCCAGAAAACTACGGATCTGAGTAACAGACTTCGGTTGCTCCCAATGCAACACTGCATCCACTTTGCTGGGGTCAACTGCAACTCCTTTAGTAGTCATTACATGACCAAGAAATTCGACTTTTTCCTTCCAAAGTTCACACTTGCTAAACTTAGCATACAGCTGATGCTCCCGTAGCCTCTCTAGAACCATCCTCAGATGTTCTGCATGCTCTTCCTCTGTCTTCGAGTAAACCAAGATATCGTCTATAAAGACTACAACAAACTTATCCAAATATTCCATGAAAACCTTATTCATCATGTTCATAAAATATGCAGGGGCATTCGTCAATCCAAATGACATGACTGTGAACTCATAATGTCCATATCGCGTAGAAAACGCAGTCTTAGGCACATCCTCCGCTCGGATCTTCAACTGATGGTATCCCGAACGAAGATCTATCTTGGAGAAACTCCAGCTCCTCTTAACTGATCAAATAAGTCATCGATCCTGGGCAACGGATACTTATTCTTGATCGTTACTTCATTCAGTGCACGATAATCGATGCACATTCTAAGACTTCCGTCCTTTTTACGAACAAACAAAACCGGGGCTCCCCATGGTGATGAACTAGGTCTAATGAAACCTTTTTCTTGCAGTTCCTCAATCTGCTTCTTCATTTCGACTAACTCGTCGGTAGGCATCCGATATGGTCTCTTTGATATCGGTGCTGTCCCTGGTGCTAATTCAATGACAAACTCGATGTCGCGATCTGGCGGCAGTCCTGGCAAATCTTCTGGAAACACATCTGGATATTCTCTGACTACTGGCACATCTTCCATGCTGGTGGCTTTCACACTGTTGACCACCAACTGCCCATCGCGAACTACGGTCGCTTGGAATTCTACCTTCTTGCCACTAGGGCCTTCCAAAGTTACGATCCTTCGGCCACAATCCAAAACGGCCTTATGCTTAGACAGCCAATCCATTCCAAGGATGACGTCTAGGGATTGCGCATCTATCAAGATAAGATTCACTAGAAATTCTATCCCATCCATAAGCAACTTAGCTCCCAAACACCCAAGGCTAGATCTAAGCTCGGATCCAGGGGCTTGGACTAAGGCACACACTTAAGATTCACCACTTTAAATCCATTCTTGGTTGCAAAACTTTGAGAAACGAACGAATGCGAAGCTCCAGAATCAAACAAAGCGTAGCAGTCTTGAGTTGACGTAAACTTACCTAGTCGACGTCGTAGCCTCCCGAGCTCCATCCGCGGTGATGTGGTTGATCCTTCCGCGCCTTTGTTGATTGCGGGGTTGCTCCGGATTGACTGGCGCACGATTTCCTCCTGAGGTTGGTGCCTTGGCAGGTGTTGTTCCCAAGTTGAAATGTACTGGCGTGATGCCTCCCTTCTGTGGACACCTGTTAGAAAAGTGCCCTGGCTCATTGCATGTATAGCATCTTTTCACTGCAGACTGTTGATTCCCTCCTGGTGCATTGTTGCCCTGTGCTGGTGTCTGAAAGTTCTGATTGGCAGGGTGAGGCGCAGGGGTTGATGTCTTGTTCACGGCTGGTGGTTGGAATCTAGCAAATTGCTGTGGTGACATCCTCAAACGTAGATGGTTTGGACGTCCACCCTGATTAGTCATTAAGCGCTTACGGTTCTCACCCAGCTCTTTGCGCTTATCTTCTAGGATCAAAGCCTTATTGACTAGTTCTGAAAATCTGAAAATTGTGGGTGATCACCCCACTGCGATCTGGTTCAGTCCCTTCATGAAACGAGACGCCTAGCTTTATCTGTCGCTACGTCTTCATGGGCATAGGGAGCTAACTGAGTAAATTTATTCAGGTATTCGGCCACTGGTTGGCCTCCTTGTTTCAGAGCCCTGAACTCTTCCTTCATAAGGTCCATCATTCCCTCCGGGACATGATACTGGCGGAAAGCATTAGTAAACTCCTCCCAGGTGATCTCTTGTGGGGCTCCATGAGCGGCACAGTAATTCTCCCACCATTCTGCGGCGGTTCCTTCAAGTTGATGAGAGGCGTAGAGCACCTTCTCATTGCCCTCACACTGAGTGATGTGCAGCTTCTTCTCAATTGTCCTAAGCCAGTCATCGGCTTCCAAAGGATTCACATTCCCTGAAAAAGTTGGTGGCCTAGTCCTCATAAAATCTGACAGCTTTGAGTGAGGTCGAGGTCCACCATGGTTGTTCTGAGCTACAGGGTTGTTGTTGTTGGCTGTTGCGTTGGTCATCTGCTGCATCTGCTGCATCATAGTCTGCATCAGTTGAGTCTGCGCTGCAAGAAATGCTCCCAGATTCTGCATGTCCACTGGCGGTGGTTGAGGGCTGCCTCCGTCGTTGGGGTTGTCATTCTGGCGCAGTCCACTTCCTGAAGCACCGTTGTTTCCTCGAGTATTCACCATCTGATGATTGCCTCTTGGGTTAGGAAAGGTAGATGTAGCATAGATAAGAAGTAAGACTTTCTAAAGCGGGGAGATAGGTTATACCCAACTAAAATAATTATTTATTATTCTTGGTATGGCCGCTTATTTAAGCCTACAAGCTTTGCAACACATACTGCACACTCAGCATTACAAAGAAGCAAACTAAACACGAAACCTTAACGTCAACTAAAAAGGTAAAGACTAACTTAAAGACGTGACTCACACTCGAGTCTCAACATAGCTCCAAGGCTGACACTCACTCATCCAGCCACCCTGGCTGAGGCTGTCCCGGCGCATACACCGGTGGGTGAGCTGGCATGGGAGCGAACCTATCCTGATGACCTACTACTGGGTCCTCTGCAACAACAGGGTCTACACTCTCCTCTGGCTCCCACTCTCGCTCCTCTGGATCCTCCTCGGACTCTCCAACTGGCTCTTGAACTCCTCAAGTCACGCGCTCCAACTCGTCCTCGACCGCCTCTAGGGCCTTTCCCAGCTCAGTGATCATCCCGATGGCTGAAGCACGGGTCACCTCAAGCTCCTGCTCTGCTACTCTGAGTGCCTCGTACACAGTCTCCAGCTCCTCAGTAGTATCTCTCATATGATCCTCCTGGGCAAGGGTGAACTCCGCAAGGTGTACCGCAGTGGCACACTCGTCCTCCACGATCCGTCGGCGTCGGCATGCTTGAACGTCTGGGTGAAGTCGGAACACTGAGTCGTGAAGCTCGTCGGCGTAGTCGCGGCAGACACGTCGAAGAGCAAGTCGGGCAACCTCCTGAATTGCAACCTCGTATGAGAATCTTCTGGCGGAGATGTTGATTGGTCTGCTAGCTTCCTCGTTCTCCCAAGCGTAGATAATCAGCTTGCAAATAAATCCTTGGTGTACACCATTGACTGACCAGCTGCCTCCTCGGTAAAGCGGACGATAGAAGCCTCCCAGCGTCTGAAGAACTCTCCACAGCTCCATGGCGTAGCCGCCCGCTGACTCCTCAAAGGTCGGAACGATCGGCATCTGCCTCACAAGAACTTTGAATAAGTTCTTCACCCGAAACGGCAAGTAAAACGGGTAAATTCAGCAAAGGCGAGAAGTAGAGAATGAGATGACTCGAGAGTGTTTTATTAGTCAAGTTTAGATTTTCTTTTAGAAAATAATTTTGGACTCACACAGGACACCTCCACACTATCTAGGGCCATGACCTACAGTCAGTATGCTCTGATACCACCTCTGTAAGGACCCGAATCCACTGATTCGAACCCACTGTGTTTACCGCACTAGTCCCAGGATCAACGCTAGTGCACACAGCTCAACATTGGTACATATCACATCATACACAACGATAATAGAATAATAGTTCATTCATTGATATATCTAAAGGTATGATCTTATGACCAACTTACATTATTAAACCACGCAGGGCAAGACTGGAAATATAAACTAGTAATTAAGCAGCGGAAAGTAGAAAACGTAGATAGCTCATCAGTTCACCACATGCAACCGACAAGGCTCGGACCCTAATGACTCGTGTCTTCCTGGACTTCCTCTTCCAACACAGGTGTAGATTCTTCAACTGTTGACTATTGTTGTTTGGCAAGGGTGAGTACTTAAGCACTCAACAAGTTGTGCACAGAATCCAATTCTATGTATCTATATGTAAGGCTTATTCCAATGGATAGGCTATCATGGTTATTTTGCAATAAGCAGCATTTATGAACAAATACAGTAAATAGACTGTAAAGAATGTAAAACAAATAACAATAGTAAATAAATTCAGTATTTCTCAAGTAAACCAAGTTTCCAATCCTAAGTCAAATTCCATCTTCCATATGGCATTCCGCCATCCCAACCAAGTTGTCCAATTAATTAAACTAACCCTTAACCGGTAATTCCGAGCATTGCTCAATACCGCGAGCACGGCTATCCGAATAGTTTCACACTCTGCAGAGGTTATGCACTTTACCCACGCGATACAACCAAACACCACCAAGGCGAGTGATTATAATAGAGCCTTTACAATGCTCTGGCTTAACCGGATACTACCCGCTAAGGTTTCAACACTGGTGGGTCTAAAAACCATAACCAGGGCCCCCTCTTGCGCCATGTGAATTACACCTAACTCGGGAACTCACACCACCACGATAGTACCAAAATTAAGACATTGCAAATTACTCATTAGGTGGCCCATACGGATATGTGGTTGCATGATTGTCTCGGTCAAAGACTTGCAAGGTTAAGTCCTTAGTGTGATCAAGGCAAGACATCCACATACCCTCGCCCATCGGGCCCACCTTGGCATCCTCGCCTTGTCACTTGCCCCAATCCAAGTTATTATCACCCAGTTGATTACCAAGCACCACGTGCCATCAACAATTCAACATCGTTGCGTGACATGACTCGTCACAACAACTCAATCTCATCGTGTGATCCCACATGACACACAAGTTCATAATATTGTTCCATATTCCATTAATCAAGATTAATTATCAATGATTCTGACACATGTGATGACGTGGCAAAGCTAAGCAACTAATACGGACTAATCCTCCAATGTTGATTATAATTGTTAACCAACTATATTTAACCAATCTAAGGTGACAATGGATCATGGCATACAATGACAAGGTAGGGTGTAGATCAATCTGGTATATTAGCTAAACCCAATCTAATTTAAAACAGTTGTATATTTGAAATATATGCAATAGGGTAAATCAGACATAGCAATTTTTTAAATATGGGTTCAACATGATCAAAGCACAACTTGCCTTGGAATATGTCCTGATCTGGTTCTGGAACTTGCTCTTGAGTTGCTGGATCTTCCTCCGAAGCGTCGCACAATTCAACGTCTACGCGTACCGAAGAAGAAAAGCAAATAAATGCCAAAACAGTGAGAAATTGAACTCCAAAAATCAAATAAAATTCAACATTAAATATATCTCAATTTTACAAATTTTTAGAAACTGGAATCACTCAAATCCGAGTTAAATTGCAAAAGATATAGCCTTTTGAAGTTTGAAATAAATACTGAAATTGCTAAAATCAGAAAATCGGAATTAACAGATTTATTTTTATTCTGAAAAAGCGATTTATGACGTCAGCGTGACCTCATGATGACGTCATCAACACAGAATTTCCAATCGGATTATTTTCCAATTGAAAAATACATTTATGACGCAAGCATGACGTCGGCGTGACGTCAGCCCCGGCGCCAGCCAATCAGGGCTTGCCACGTCGTCGGGTTGGTTCACCGCAGACGCGGTCCATGGCGCATCGGCCTCTGTGCCCGCCACACGTCGGCTCCCGATTGGTTGCGGGCGGCGGCGTGATCTGGCGCACTCAGATCCCATCGGACGGTTGCCGACCGATGCATACGCGGCAAGATCACAAGCGCGGGTTTTAGATCCAACGGACAGCGATTAACGAAGATTTTACGGCTCACCGAGAACACGCGGCTGAATCTGAAGCGTCGATCGATGATCCGACGGTCCGAAGCTTCTCCCGCTGCTAATGGCGTCGCCTGAGACGAAATCCGCCGGCGAGGAAGACGACGACGCTTCATGAGGCGCTCCGGCAAGCTCTGGACGACGAAGTCTTGGGGTTCTGATGCGGCGCGGGACAAGGATCTCAACGCACCCGACGGTTCCTTAAATAGGCGTACAGAGGAGCGTACGGGCGAAGGACACGGACTCCGAGTCCACCGGAGACACGGCGGCGCGGCGGAAGAGTCCGAAACGGAGACGACAAACTGATACCCTACGATTCAAGATCAACGGCCAAGCCTCGCTGCAACGTGGCTCAATCAACGCCGATCCGAAGATCTAACGGCCCGTGAGTCTAGGGTTTCCCACGCACTCCCAGCCGTTGGATGATGATCCAACAGCCAACGCCAAAACTTCTAGAAGCTGGGCTCAGCGGGTCACGCGAGACGGCCGCCTGCAAGAATCGGATGGGCTATGGCCCGACACTATTCCCAGGTTTTTACCGGATTTTAACATTTAAAATAATTCTGGTAATTCAAATAATCGGTTATAAGTAGAAATAATATAACGAAAAATCCCAGAAAAATCTCAAAAATACTTTGAGACATTCTGGACTCAAATAAAATATTTTTGGCAAAACTTTATTTTAACTTTGCATTAATTTAAATAGATTTGAATAAAAGGCAATAAACCTGATTTGAATTTAATTCAAATAAATCCAAAAAAATCCAAATAAATTCCAGAAAATCATAAATGCACATTTAAGCAATAAAATCATATTTAAGCAAATTTTTGGGATGTTACATGGGAACTTGTCGTCCGCCATCTTCTCCGCGGCCCGTGGGGCCAGGGCCGGCTTCTTTCCTTTCCCCCGCGGCGTCGTGGGGGTGCCGGAGAGGAATCGCCTTAAGACCTCGCAGTCCCGGTACTTGTGTTTGACGGGAAATCCGTGGTGTGGGCACGGGCTGTCCATCAACTTTTCGAAGTGGTCGGGAACGACGGCCGGTCACGCCTGCTGCTTGGCAGGGCGGTCGACGACCGCGACCACTTGGACCTCGCGAACCTGTTTTCCGTGCCACCTCCGCTTGTCGGAGCGGTCGGAAGGGGACCCGACTCGGACCCCGGGTTCTTGCTTAGTCTTGCCATCTTAGAAGATTGCCCCCACAGCCTCCTCGCCGGAGGCGTGGTTGGTGGCGATGTCCAGAAGCTCCTTGGTGGTTCTGGGCTTAACGCAACCCATTTTGTGCACCAAGGCCTTGCAAGATGTGCCGTAGATGAACGCCCCCACGACGTCGGCATCGGAGATATCGGGGAGCTCGTTGCATTGACGGGAGAAGCGCCGGATGTAATCCCGGAGAGTTTCTCCCGCCGCTGCTGCGACTCTTGAGTCCCGGAGTTTCAGAGCGCTTATAAGTGCCCTGGAAGTTACCGATAAAAAGGGTCTTCGTGTCGGCCCGCCTCTGATGGTCTTTGTGGGCAAGTACTCGAGCGAGCTCGGCCGAGTCCGCGAGTAGATAGGGAGGTATTGGATGATGAAGAGGTCATCCGTCGCTCCTCCCGCCCGGCACGCGAGCCGGTAGTCTTCGAGCCATACGCCGGGGTTCGTGGCCCCGGTGTATTTGGCTATGTTGGTCGGTGCCCTGAATCTGGCGGGGAAATCCGCATGGCGGATCCCTTGACAGAAAGCTCGTGGTCCCGGACCATCGGGGCTTGGGCTGCGATTGTGGCGGCGTTCGCTGTACGCAACACGTGAGTGGGTGGCTTCGTCCACCGCTTTTTTTCGCGCCTCGAGGGTGGCGTGGACGTCGTAGTCGTCGCTGAGGCGCTGGCGCACCGGGGTGCACGAGGCCTGGGGTTGTTCTTGATGTGCCGCCACCTTTGCTGGACCAACCGCCCGAGGGTGGTGCGGGTCCGCGCCGAGGTGGCGCCCGAGAATGGTGAGGGCGAAGGCTTGCATGTCTTTGCCGCAAGACGCTCCACCAGCCTCCGGAGATTTTGGTACGTGGCTTTGGCCTCCGGGTCGTTCGGCTCGGCAAGGCCTCAGAGTAGCATCGCAGCTGCAGCAACGTTCTGACTCGCGTGGGGGAAGAACTGATGGCCATCAGATTACTCCACCAGCTTGTGGCGCACTCGACGTGCGGCGCGCGTCTTGCCGCCAAGCACCGATGGGGCTCGGGCTCATCTGCTCCAGTCGGCTGGAGCTTATCGAGCTCGACCCTTCGGTCCTTGACTCTTTCTGGCCGCTGCCGCCCGAAACTCGGCGCGCCCGAGCTTGAGCGCGTTAGTAGCCTTCGCGGCCGGTATTCCTCCTCCTACGCCTGAAAGTACATCTAGGCACTTATGTTATTTTGGTGATTAATGACAAACTCATATAATGACAATCTATGTAATTAAGTAAATGCTTAACTTAGTGCTTAACAAATGACAAACCTCTAATATGATTATATTGGTATGAGACTAACTTGTTATTGCCTAGTTGAGTATCAGTCTCATCTATTTAGAGGAAAATCAAGTGGGATGGTTAAGCAAAGATAAGGTATGCAATTTTGGTATCTATTCTATATTTGTTATTGCATTCCTTTCGTGCAAATGCATAGTGAACTCCAAGTAGCATGTTGATTATATATATGCACATTGGTTCATGTCATATTTATTTGTGCATATATATTCATTTGAGTTCATTATGTGCTTTGTTTTTAGTATGCATGTATTAACTAGAGTTAAACTTCGTATTGCTATAGATTGACTTGGTGCATGCATGTTTTAGTTGTATATCTTCTCATGCAATTCTCTTAGTGAAGTTTAATCTAGTGTTGGATCACATATTTACTCTTATTCCAAATATTATTTGCACATGTACAATTCGTGTACATTCTATCATGTGCTTCATTTAAGTAAAGACTGTGATCTTTGCCATGATTTCATTGATTCATCATATTGGCAATTATCTCTCTAGTGCATAAAGATCAATTACATATTCATCATGATGTACTTAGTAGAGAACATTTCTTATGTCCAGTGTTTCCATTTATGATGTGCTTCCTTATATGAAACACTTGTTGTAATCAATTCTTCACAAATATCAACTTGTTTATATCTATTGTGCTTTTGGGAATAATGTCTATCATACGTGGATTGGAAAGACTTAGGTCCCGTATGTGTATGATGACCAAGGTATCTTGGAGGATGATCATTAAGCTGAGGTCAACAAGACAGCGGTGTCACCAAGAGTTGAGGACTAAGTCAAGAGCGACTTGGCGTGGAGATCGTCAGAGAGGATGATCAAGTCAAGGTTGATAGGACGAGAGTCTCATGAGGTGAATCGAGTCGACTTGGACAAGGCGAAGATGTCATCAATTATATGGTGAAGGTTTTCATGCATCGACATTAAGAAAGAAGACGGCAAGTGACTATTTCTAGACTTATATTATCTTTGATTTAATTTGAGTCTAAGGATTGCCGTACTATTAAGAGGGATGCGATGTCGAATGACTTTTAGATGTGTCAAGTGCTCAATTGATCCATCCTTGTGAATCTTAGAAAGAGAGTGGTGTTGGTGGTGCCGGAAAGTGAGGGTTGTAGGTCACCCTTCAATTCTTTGTGATATCTGTGTTTATCCTTTGAGTTTTGGGTAGTGAGACCTTGTTGGTTGTGTAGCCCTCGTTCTTAGCTTTCGGTAGAGTCCAAGATCTATGTAATTGGAGTCCGGAGTCAAAACTTATGCTATTTTCGTCGGGTTGCTCAGTGCAATTCGGAGTATCCGGACATTTGGTCCGGACATTCCGGGTTGACACCCTCGGTGGCTGCTCTCAGATAGTCCGGAGTATCTGGGGTTTTTTCCGGAGTCTCCGGGTTGTGTATAGCCGTCTCCAACGGCTAGTTTTTTTGGGACCTCTATTTAAAGCCCCTTTCTTCCTCACTTCAAAGAGGTTATGATCCCACTGATTAGAGGTGCTATACGCTTGTTCTTGAGCCCCCAAAACACCTCTTTACCCTTAGATCTAAGTGATCCCCTTGGTGAGAAGGGTTGGGAAGAGTTTGAGGAGTGAGGTGCTAGGTTGAGTGAGTTTTGAGTTGTTTGAGCACTAGATTTCATCTCCAAGCTTGTTCTTCGTGAGCATTTGTTACTCTTGGAGGTTGAGGACTCCTAGAAGGCTAGGAGGTCGCCTACGAGTTACCGGAGCTTTGTGTGGTTGGCCGTGGGAAGTTTGTGAAGGCCGGTTCTGCCTCCGTAAGGGAAGGAATCAAAGGAGTGAAGACCGGCGAGTGCATTTGTGCAACACCGGGAGGAAGAGGGTTGAAAGAGACCCCGGCTCAAGTGTGACCGAGCCGCCTCAACGGAGACGTAGGATCCCCTCAATGATCCGAACTTCGGGTGAAAAATCATTGTCTCCAAGTTTGCTTCTTTCTCTTGCTTTAGTATTTGTTTTTGAATCTTGAAATTGCCCGATCTACTCTTTTGTTGTGTTTGGCTCCAGATCTACAATATCTCCAGGTACCTGATAGCATTTAGATCTTTTGTATTCAAAAAGATTGTTGAAAAATTGCAGGGATTTAAAATCTCATTTCGAGGTCTTAAATCCGGAGTAACCGGACTCCTGAACCCGGATAGTCCGGACATTTCGGAGTATCTGGAGATAAGTCCCGGACACTCCGGTCTGAGTCCCTCGGATCCAATCCGGTGTATCCGAACTCCTGAACCCGGACAGTCCGGACATTTCGGAGTATCCGGATAAAAATCCCGGACACTCCGGACTTAAGACCCTCGGGAGATTTTATTTAGCTGCAAATTTTTTATTCCGCTGCATTTAGTTACAAAGTTTTTAATTCGCCTATTCACCCCCCCTCTAGGCGACATCCCCTGTCCTTTCAATTTGTATCAGAGCAAGGTCTCTCCTTTATTAGACTTAACCATCTAGAGAGTAAAGGATGTCGACTAGAGGACTAGTGCACTCACATGATCCACTTGTGCTAGATGGCACAAATTATGCTTCATTGAAATTAATTATGACTTCTCATTTTAAATCCATGAGCCACCAAATATGGTGGATCGTAGATGTCGGCTTTTCCTCTCCATTGAATGAAGTTGCTCCAACTGAAGGAGAAAGGAAATGCCTACATCTCGACGCTCAAGCTACTAATGTTTTATTTTGTGTTGTGAGCGATGAAATTTTTGATAGAATATGCAATCTCAAGAGCGCTCATGAAATGTGGATAAAGCTTCAAGAACTATTTGAATCATCCACTTCTATTGAGGATTGCACTAAGGAAGAGATGTCGGGAGATGAAACATCAAGCTCCACCTCAAGCTTAAGTGATGAAGAACCGACATCTCCATCAACCTCAACCCCCGCCTCATGTGACGATGAAGATGCTCTTCCATCACAAATCCGTTGCTTCATGGTGAAAGGTAAGAATGAGGTAAGTGACGATGATGATGATGATGATGATGACCTCACTTATAATGAACTTATGAATTTGCTTGAGGAGCTCAATAAATGTCTTGGAAAGGAGAAAAAGAAATATAAAATTTGAAGCTTGAACATGAATCACCTCAAAATGATTATAATATGCTTCAAGAAAATCATGAATCCCTCCTTCTCAAAGAAACTCATAAGCCTAAGGTGGACATAGGAATCACATGTGATTTAATTGATGAAATGTCTGCTTAAATGTTAATCCTAATATTTCATCAAAATTTGACATATCCACCTCTTGCAATGATTTACCTTGTTGCTCAAATTCAAATGTTTCCACTTCCTCTATGCATATTGAGACTAATCTTGTAGAGGAAAACAATGAGCTCAAGGCCAAAGTCGTTAGATTAGAAAATGACTTGAAGAAGTGCGTAAAGGGAAAAGCCGTTCTCGACGAGATCTTGAGCAAGCCAAGGGCGCCTCAAGATAAGCGAGGACTCGGCTACATCTCCAAGAGGGAGACTAGCTAGATGAGGCACAATGCAAGTCACACGAAGACTATCAAGTGCTTTGCTTGCAACAAGAAGGGACACTTCGCCACCGTGTACCCTAATAAAGTGGTGATCAAGCCACAACCATCAACAATGGGGCAAACCGACAAAGAGCAAGTCAAGAAAAAGAGACGCTCAAAGCCTACTTGCTACAATTGTCGGAAAAAAGGGATACATCGGTAAGGATTGTCCCAAAGTTATTACTCCTAAGCCTATTATTGTCAATGATCATTATTTGCTTAGGAAGGACAAAAATGGCAATGTGTTTGCCAAGTTTGTCGATTCTCCCAAGTATTTGCAAAATTATGATATTCAATTGCTTAGGAGAAATGAATCTAGAAATGTGTTTGCTCAAAATGCTAGACTTTCTAAGACCAAGAAAAATCATGTTGATCATGTGCTTAGGAAAAATAACAATAGCAAACCATTTGCTAGATTTGCTAGATCCTCTAAGCCAATGCATAACTTCAATTATCATATGCTTAGAAGAGATCAAACTAGAAATGGTTTTGCAAAATATCATTGCCCTCCTAAGCCTTTTCATAAAAATGCCAATCATTTGCCTAGGAGGAATAATTATTGCAAACCTATTTCTAATTATGTTAGTCAATTCAATAATATCAAAATTAGGGCCATTTGGGTTCCAAAATCTATTGGGACTAACATTGTTGGACCCAACAAGGATTGGGTACCAAAAACCGCCTAAAAGATTTTTAGGCAATATGAGATGGATTGGACGTTTGGCTTCTTCAAAAGGAGAAGATGACTTAATCATTTGCAAAATGGAGCCAAGCATGAGGATGATCACTTCAATCTTGAGCCAATGTCATCTCGGGTAACAAGTATCTAATTTGATTACTATTTAGCTTATAGCCTTGTGTAGGTTATATTGCATTATTCATGAAAATCAATTTAGATTGCTTGTTATATGCTTGCTCATGCTTATTAGTTGTTTTGATTGCAATCTTGAGTAAGTTTGGGGTAGTGGCACATTAAGGGGGAGTGCTAAATCATAACCATGTATATTACATCCCTACATGTGCCCATATTTATATATGTGCTAATATATATTTTCAAAATCAAGCCATTTAGCCAAAAGTCAAAATTTTGTATACCATTAGTATTCTTGTGAAAAACTAGTTGCAAAATGTATACAAATATATTTGAAACGTTTTTCAAAGGTTTTGGCTTCACAAAATCTATTTTGAAAAGAAAATGAGTTTCATGATCAAAATCTAGATAGTAGTATCTTATTTTGGATTTAAACTTATAATTTTCATAGAATTAAATGTAAAATGAATTTGAAAGTAATTCCAAAACGAAAATCCTAGAGTTGGTCATTCTTAACAATTCTTGTATTCAAAAGACTTTCAAAAGACCAACCTAGCGAACGTTATTCGATTTTGAAACTCGCCGAAAAACTATATTTGACCCATAATAGTCATATTATTTCACTTAGTGAGTTTCTCCATTTGGACCGGATCTTGTGTAGTATCTTGGTTCAAAATGGTATCTTAGACTCATACGCAAAATTCAAATCTCTATATCTCATCTTATTCTTCATTTGAATCTTGTGTTGAAATATTTGGCTTTGCTTTACAAATAGCTATTTCAAAAGGACTATTTTGGTCAAAAGTCAAATCTTATGTTTAAAAGGCCCAAAATTGTAAAAAGCTTTGTAAAAGTATTCTAATATGTATTTCAAATGTTTTACAAGCTTTCAAAATGAAAATTCTATATTGAAATCAAAATTGGCCAAAATTTTTGGTTTGAACTAAAATAGCTTATTTAAGCATATTGCTCAAATCTTAGCATTCAAGTTGGATTTCATTATAAATTTTGGCTAGAAACCATCTTGATAATCAATTCTAAGCCATGTAAATTGAAATTGCATGAAATCCAAATTGAGTTGTATTTTGAGGCTTTTTATGAAAAACTATTTCCTATTTAACTTGCTTCAGAAAGGGATAAAAGCAAAATATTTGTTTGAAATGCAAAATCTTATGAAAATAGTCTTCTAAAATGTTTTCAAATGCATTTCAAATGTTTTCAAGTATCTAACCCTTGGCTAGAAGCTAAAAGTCAAACTTTGGCCTCAAATTGATCTTATATGATCTTGTTTTCTGAATTAAATGAAATATTTTTATAAGTTAAAATCTATTGAGTTTTTGAAAAAGCGGTCAATACAAAACTCATAGGGTTGGTCATTTTAAGCATTTCTTTGGTTCAAAGTTTTTCCAAACGACCAACCGTTCAAAAGTTATAGCCATTTGAATTTGGCCAAAATCATCCATTTAACTCAAAATGACTCGATGTTGCATTTTGTGGATTTCGCTATTTGAATTGGATTTATTTGTATATCTTGGATTGAAACAGTATTTCTAACTCATACAAAGCTATGAAAGTTCAAATCTCCATAAATTTCAATCCGGAATGCATTTTGAACATTTGGTGAAAATTCAATTTGTTTTCAAACCTACAAAGCGCATTTTGCCATATCTTTTGAACGAAAATTCCTTTTAATGAAATTATTTTTGTGAAACCTTCTAAATAGTCCAATGTTTATTTCTGGAAAGTTTCAAACCATTTGGACTCAATTTGAAATTTCTTTGACCTTTCTTCTCTTTGAGTAAAAATCATGCCTATAAAGCAAAATTTGGCATAACTTTTGATTGGAGACTCCTTTTTGGAAAATTCTTTTTGTAAAAGTTTCTTGGGAGTCTAAAGAATGTTTCTGCACAATTTCAAATAATTTCAAACTAATTTGAAATAGTTATGGCCTTTTTCTCTCTTTTGATCTTATTTGGCATACTCTCGCATTAAGTTGGATTTTACGATTTGAATGGATTTGATTATGCAAATAGGCTTATAAACATCTCTATAACTCATATGAAGCCACATAAGTGCATATTTCCATTCAAAACTCATTTGGTTACCCTTTTGAGGAATTGATGAAGATTTTTACCATTTATGTGTTTCAAATGCAAATTTCACCACATTTCTCAAAGAAAATTGATTTATTGAAAATTTTTGTTGAAAAACCATCTCTTGAATATGGAGTATATCTATTTAAGTTTTCATTCCAATGAAAGTGCATCTTTTGGCTAAGTTCTTTTGGAAATTGGATTTAATTGTATCTTAGCCTCAAAATGTTTCCTCTCTTGCATAATTCGGAGCTTATTATGGAAAAGAGAAAATTTCCCTTGTAAGCTCAAGAGTGAGGTTGAATGTGTTTTACCCATTGTCTCTCTTACAAGTGGATGTCAAGGTCAAATTTGAATGAGTTTCAAATTTTTTCATTGTAAAGTGGTGTAATAAAATCTTTAATTGATATCTTGAATTTCTTTGCATGCAAAGAGTATTGTCTTGTATATCATATATATCATGCAAGTTGCACTTAGACATTATCAAACTAACTAGGGTCAAATTAAAAGATATTTGTTCCCAGAAATCGTGTGCTTGTCTATTGATGTTCAAGGTATTGGAAAAGGGGTCATCTTCGACGGTGGGATGAAGGAAATGGAGAGGAGCTCCATAGTCCGAGGGATCTAAGGCCGGGCGCGGTGATCATGACCGATTCGAACATGCGGTGGACAAGAATCGACAAAGGGACGTGTTTCTTTTTTTACCATATTCAATAATGTCTGTGCTCACCATTATGCTAAATTGTGTCATTCTAAATGGTGTTGTATCTTTCAATTGGTATCATTAATTGGTATCCTTCGAGAGGTATCCTCTAATCCTAAATTGTTTTGAAGTGTCATCTGACTTGCATTTGGCATTATCAAGAAGTAAAAGGTACATATGGGTGACACATTGCAAAGAGGTATACCCTTGATAAGTTTATGAAATTCTTGATCATGAAAGTGCATCTTACTTATACAATTTTGATTCATGATCTTGTATACATCTTGTGATCATATAAGCAATTCCTTCTTATGTAATCTTCTTTATATGATCTTGATTGATAGAATTTAATTTGATCATGAGCATGTGCTTAAATTATATAAATTTGCTATATGATCTTGATGTTTAAAGAATAAATCTTCTCCATGTGAAATCATATTCGTATGTCATGTTTAAGCATCACTTATATCCTGTGAATCATGACTACTTTAAATTTGTATAATTAGAAAAATCTATTACCTAAATCTTGGAAATAATTGGTATCATATCTTGCCTAGATTTAGGGGGAGCTTAATATTATTGTCCTATTACTAGCTCCTTATTTTTATTTATTTTTTCTTCTCCCTAATCTTTTTATCGAGTGTGCAATCAAAGGAGAGAACAGATAAGCACCTTTTTGGGATTAATGACAAAAGGGGGAGAATTTATGGATTTATCAATTGTCCCCTAATCGATTGACAAAAAGAGATGGTTTGTAAGTATGATCTTTTATTGTTTCTTCATGCTTGTTTTGATGCTAAATATCTTAATATTGTCATTTGGTGGAATTGATAATAGGTTTGTCTAAAATCACCAAAAAGGGGGAGATTGAAAGTGCATCTAGGCACTTATGTTATTTTGGTGATTAATGACAAACACATATAATGACAATCTATGTAATTAAGTAAATGCTTAACTTAGTGCTTAACAAATGACAAGCCTCTAATATGATTATATTGGTATGAGACTAACTTGTTATTGCCTAGTTGAGTATCAGTCTCATCTATTTAGAGGAAAATCAAGTGGGATGGTTAAGCAAAGATAAGGTATGCAATTTTGGTATCTATTCTATATTTGTTATTGCATTCCTTTTGTGCAAATGCATAGTGAACTCCAAGTAGCATGTTGATTATATATATGCACATTGGTTTATGTCATATTTATTTGTGCATATATATTCATTTGAGTTCATTATGTGCTTTGTTTTTAGTATGCATGTATTAACTAGAGTTAAACTTCGTATTGCTATAGATTGACTTGGTGCATGCATGTTTTAGTTGTATATCTTCTCATGCAATTCTCTTAGTGAAGTTTAATCTAGTGTTGGATCACATATTTACTCTTATTCCAAATATTATTTGCACATGTACAATTCGTGTACATTCTATCATGTGCTTCATTTAAGTAAAGACTGTGATCCTTGCTATGATTTAATTGATTCATCATATTGGCAATTATCTCTCTAGTGCATAAAGATCAATTACATATTCATCATGATGTACCTAGTAGAGAACATTTCTTATGTCAAGTGTTTCCATTTATGTTGTGCTTCCTTATATGAAACACTTGTTGTAATCAATTGTTCACAAATATCAACTTGTTTATATCTATTGAGCTTTTGGGACTAATGTCTATCATAAGTGGATTGGAAAGACTTAGGTCCCGTATGTGTATGATGACCAAGGTATCTTGGAGGATGATCATTAAGCTGAGGTCAACAAGACGGCGGTGTCACCAAGAGTTGAGGACTAAGTCAAGAGCGACTTGGCGTGGAGATCGTCAGAGAGGATGATCAAATCAAGGTTGATAGGACGAGAGTCTCATGAGGTGAATCGAGTCGAGTTGGACAAGGCGAAGATGTCATCAATTATATGGTGAAGGTCTTCATGCATCGACATTAAGAAAGAAGATGGCAAGTGACTATTTCTAGACTTATATTATCTTTGATTTAATTTGAGTCTAAGGATTGCCGTACTATTAAGAGGGATCCGATGTCGAATGACTTTTAGATGTGTCAAGTGCTCAAGTGATCCATCCTTGTGAATCTTAGAAAGAGAGTGGTGTTGGTGGTGCCGGAAAGTGAGGGTTGTAGGTCTCCCTTAGATTCTTTGTGATATCTGTGTTTATGCTTTGAGTTTTGGGTAGTGAGACCTTGTTGGTTGTGTAGCCCTCGTTCTTAGCTTTCGGTAGAGTCCAAGATCAATGTAATCGGAGTCCGGAGTCAAAAGTTATGCTCGTTTTCGTCGGGTTGCTCAGTGCAATCCGGAATATCCGGACATTTGGACCGGACATTCCGGGTTGACACCCTCGGTGGCTGCTCTCAGATAGTCCGGAGTATCCGGGGTTTTTTCCGGAGTCTCCGGGTTGTGTACAGCCGTCTCCAACGGCTAGTTTTTTTGGGACCTCTATTTAAAGCCCCCTTCTTCCTCACTTCAAAGAGGCTATGATCTCACTGATTAGAGGTGCTATACCCTTGTTCTTGAGCCCCCAAAACACCTCTTTACCCTTAGATCTAAGTGATCCCCTTGGTGAGAAGGGTTGGGAAGAGTTTGAGGAGTGAGGTGCTAGGTTGAGTGAGTTTTGAGTTGTTTGAGCACTTGATTTCATCTCCAAGCTTGTTCTTCATGAGCATTTGTTACTCTTGGAGGTTGAGGACTCCTAGACGGCTAGGTGGTCGCCTACAAGCCACCGGAGCTTTGTGTGGTTGGCCGTGGGAAGTTTGTGAAGGCCGGTTCCGCCTCCGTAAGGGAAGGAATCAAAGGAGTGAAGACCGGCGAGTGCATTTGTGCAACACCGGGAGGAAGAGGGTTGAAAGAGACCCCGGCTCAAGTGTGATCGAGCTGCCTCAACGGAGATGTAGGATCCCCTCAAGGATTCGAACTTCTGGTGAAAAATCATTGTCTCCAAGTTTGCTTCTTTCTCTTGCTTTAGTATTTGTTTTTGAATCTTGAAATTGCCCGATCTACTCTTTTGTTGTGTTTGGCTCCAGATCTACAATATCTCTAGGTACCTGATAGCATTTAGATCTTTTGTATTCAAATAGATTGTTGAAAAATTATAGGGATTGAAAATCTCATTTCGAGGTCTTAAATCTGGAGTATCCGGACTCCTGAACCCGGATAGTCCGGACATTTCGGAGTATCCGGAGATAAGTCCCGGACACTCCGGTCTGAGTCCCTCGGATCCAATCCGGAGTATCCGGACTCCTGAACCCGGACAGTCCGGACATTTCGGAGTATCCGGATAAAAATCCTGGACACTCCGGACTTAGACCCTCAGGAGATTTTATTTAGCTGCAAATTTTTTATTCTGCTGCATTTAGTTACAAAGTTTTTAATTCGCCTATTCACCCCCCTCTAGGCGACATCCCCTGTCTTTTCAGCGCCTTAGTGCGCTGGATGGGAGCCCCCGTAGTCGCGGTGGTTACGGTCAGGTTGACCGTGCCCGCCATGTTGCACTCACGAGAGTTCCGTCTGCGGGCGGTTTGCTCCGTGTTGGAGCTGGAGTCGTGGCTGGAAGAATCTTCCAGCAGCTCGTGGACAGAGGCCGGCATATAGCCGGCCATAGCCACGAACTTTGAGCTCGTTGGAGGCGACGTGGTCGTCCTCCCGAGCCCTCGGGTGCTACCGCCAAAGACGGCGGGGCGCTCGTTGGGCTCCAGCCTGGGGGCCTACAGGGGGGCTCAATCCGGAGGCCGGCGAGGTTGTCGGAGATGGAGCCCTGGCTTCCAGCGGGCTTCTGGTCTCCAATGGCGACGGGACTGAGCGCGAGCTCACCCGTTGCAGTGGCGATGAAGTCGAGGGAGCCGAAGCGGATTCGGCCCCCCGACGTAGACACGCCGTCGCAGGTGAAGAAAGCCATCAGGGAGATGAATGGGAATCTGAAGATGTCGATGAAGACGCGCGAAGCCCCTACCTGGCGCGCCAACTGTCGGCGTTTCGAGCACCGGCAAGTAAATTTGTATGTCAGAAGGGCCACGCATTCGCTGTCCCTGAATGGTTAGACTCGAGAGCCCAAGGTGTATACTGGTTCGGGCCAAAAGTCCCTACTCCAGTTCATTCGGTGGTGTTGTATTGCCTTAGGTGCAGATGACTGCACAACGTTTACAAGTGAGGGTTGAGGGCTTGAACACAAAAGTGTTCGTAAAGACCTAGCGAGAAGAGGAGATCTCAAAGGCGGGCGCGCACATACTCTCACACTCTTCTTCGCACTCGCACTTACTCACACTCTTCTTCGCACTCGCACTTCCCTCTCCCAAAGGCCCCTGCCTCCCTTTATACAGTTGGAGGGGGCAGGTTACATGGGAAGTTGGGAGAGGGAAGGATTAGAAAACCTATGCCGGGAGCATTAGTCCTTCGCTTCGGTGATTGGTCGTCGCCCGGTTTGCCCACGCCGGTCGGTATTCCTGGTGGGCAAGGCAGTTAGCTGCTGCGTCGGGAAATGGCGCACCTGCCTTCTGTGAGCCTGACGATAGTTGGCGTTGCAGTGTATGACGTTGGTGCTACCTCGGGAGGGAACGTGTCTTCGTATTGTACGTGACTTGTTGATGGGACCGGAAGCTTGACTTCAGCAGCCATTATACCATCTCGGGAAAGAGCCACCTACTCTCGTACAGTCACTTCGATCGATCCCTTCCGTGGGGCACGTGGCCAATGGCTGGTAGAGGCTCGTCGTGCGGCTTTTTGGCGGAGGTTGCCTTAGCTTGGTCGGGATTGGGGGATCCCGACCTGCCGCGGGGGTCGAGAGCCCTACTTGGTCGGGAACGCTTGTCCCGATCGGTCGGGAACGGGAGTCCTTAGTGGCCCCGCAGGTACTTTGGTCGATAGAGGTCCTGGTGAAGCTCGCTAGGTCGGAGCTGGGCTTGAGGCAGCTCGCTTGTCACCCTGGGCCGTTGGGGTACCCCTGGTATGAGTATTCGTCACATATCAAACCTCGGACTCTTTGGACCCAACGGTTCCTTTACCAGCAAGTCTGCCCTTGTAACGAGATACATGAACACAGATTGCTTGTCTTTTACCTAGGTAGTCCACGGAGTAGTCAATAACCTCTTCAGTCCCAAAACCTTCAACAATACTACCCTCAGGCTTCGATCGATTCCTCACGTAGGACTTTAATATACCCATGTACCTCTCGAATGGATACATGTAACGTAGGAAAGTGGGTCCACATATCTTAATCTCTCTGAATAGGTGAACAACAAGGTGGACCATTACGTCGAAGAACGACGGTGGGAAATGCATCTCAAGCACAACCTCACTCTGTAAGTTGTCTAGCACATCGGGGTCAATAACTTTGCAGGAGATCGCATTGAAGAAATAACAGAGCTTCGTGATTGCCAACCTGACATCCTCTGACAGAATATTTCGGATTGCAACTGGGAGCATTTGGGTCATCAAGACATGACAGTCGTGGGACTTCATGCCCAACAACTTCAAATCCTGGATGGACACAAGCTTCTTAATGTTTGCAAAGTAACCAGATGGAACTTTAATACTTTGGAGACATTTGCAGAGATCTTCTTTCTCCTTTTTGGATAGGGTGTAGCATGCAGCAGGAATGTACGGACCTTTTCCATCCTCCTCTATCACTTCAAGGCTGGGCCTGATTCCCATGTAGGCCATGTCACGACGAGCATTCACACCATCCTTGGTCTTCCCGGGTATGTTCAGTAGGATGCCAACCAAATTATCGCAGACATTCTTCTCAACATGCATGATATCAATAGAATGTCGGACATCTAACTCCTTCCAGTACGGTAAGTCCCAAAATATTGACCTCTTCTTCCAAATGGTCCTAGGACGAACAGATTTATGTCTCTTTCCGTACTGAACATCGATATCCTCTACAAGTGAATATACTTGCCTTCCACTCATAGGCTGCGGTGCCGAACGGACTTCCCTCTTCCCATCAAATTTGTCATCCATCTTACGGTATCGATGACTTCGAGGTAGAAACCTACGGTGACCCATATACACAGTTTTCTTGGAATTCGGCAACCATGGACTCTCAGTCTCCTGTTCACAAATAGGACATACTTTGGCTCCTTTTGTACTATAATCCGCCAAATTAGCAAGGGCCGGGAAATCATTTATGGTGCAAAATACTATAGCCCATAGGGTGAAATGCTCTCTTTTGTACGCATCCCACACCACGACCCCCTCATTCCACAATTTTACCAAATCCTCGATCAGTGGTGCAAGGTACACATCAATATTATTTCTCGGCTATTTGGGTCCCAAGATTAGTAATGACATCATGATATACTTCAGCTTCATGCACAACCAAGGCGGGAGGTTGTAGATACACAACAGAACTTGCCAGGTGCTGTGACGACTGCTCATGTTACCAAACGGATTCATTCCGTCGGTACTCAACCCAAATCTTATGTTCCTCATGTCGGCACCAAACTCCTCATGTTTCCAATCGATGTTTCTCCATTGAGCAGAATCAGGAGGGTGTCTCAGCTTGCCATCTTCCTTTCGAGACTCGTAATGCCAACGCAACAATTTTGCCTCTCTCGGATTTGCAAACAACCGCTCTAGACGTGGAATGATGGGTAAGTAACACAATACCTTGGCCGGTGCGCCTTTAGTGATCTCTTTACCATCGTTGCCCCGACTCTTATGCTTCTTGTTGTTACGCTTCTCCTTTTGTTTGTACCGGGGCACACCGCAAACTGGACAAACGTGCAGCTCCTGATGTGCGTTACGGTACAAGATGCAATCATTCAGACATGCATGTATCCTTTCTATTTCCATTCCCATGGGACATAGTAGCTTCTTCGATTTATGAATGCTTGTTGGCAACTCGTTTCCCTCCGGAAGCAGATCCGATAGAAGAACTAGAAGTGCATTGAAACTTGTATCTGTTCAATGGTGTTTTGCCTTCAGTTCGAACAATGCAAGGACCGAACCCAACTTGGTGTATTCCGCTTTGCAACCTGTGAACAGCGGTTTCGCATTGTCTTCCATCAAGTTTTTAAACTTTTCAAACTCTCTTTCCGTGTAATTACCCTCCACATACCGCAACATTTGGTCCAAATTATCCCCTCAAACATATCAAGCTGCAACTCGTCATCCGGTTCCACCATGTCTTCGTTAAATACCGGAAGGGTACTACCTACCTCCCCGTGATGGATCCAACATATGTAATTCCTAACGAAGCCACATCGAATTAGGTGGTCCTCAATTTGAGCTGAGTTATTAAATCTTTTTAGATTGGTGCAATCAATGCAAGGACAATATTTGAAGTTTACTCCCCTCCTCACCATGTCCTCTTCTGCAATTTTTTTGAACTCCTTAACACCCCTCTGAAATTCAGCACTCACACGGCTTTTCTGATACATCCATTCCTCACGATCCATTTGCAATTAAATTTCGCACAATAAATTAAGGAAAAACTGGAGCGACATCTAGCTAGCTATTTTAAATATTGAGACATCATTTCAATTAATATTACCTTTGCAAAATAGAGGACAGGTTCCAACATATATAAATGTACTCCCGATCAATACCTAGCTTCTTTCCTGGTTTAGAGCTTCCAATTCCCTAGATAGGAGACATAAATTTTTAAAATCAACAATGATATCAAATAAACTAATTATATAGCTCGTGTAGTAGCTTGCAAATCTTTTTACTACAACGAAACAAAACAAGAGGTCAAGAGGTTAGGTCCTAATCCCATTCGAGGATATGTGGTTCGGGCAAGTTCCTAAGCCGTTGTACAACTCCAAAGAAAATTTGGCAGACATCTCATTGTTCTCCATATACACGTCTCGACAACAGGTCAAGAGGGGTGTGCATATGGAGAACACCAGGGAGACGCTACCGAAATCTACTCTGAAGTTGTACAACATAGCTCAGGAACTTGCCCGAACCACATATCCTCGAACTGTCCAAAAAACGTGGACAATTCAAGACTGCTCGCTTATAAATATGCCATTTCGTTCAGCATATATATAAACAAGCATCCTCGAACGGGATGCGACGTTCCGCAGCCTAAACTCTAAAATTTATCACATGATAGCAACAATAATTCCATATTAACACGAGAGCACTACAATAATTAAATAGATGTGTGCTTGTTAAATAAAGAGTGTGAAATCTAAAAGCACGTACACACTTCCCGTGCAAGTTAAACTTTATTCACGACATATCCAAATTACCTTGTGCAAAATTGAAGGGGTTTAAAGAATTGCTCACATTTTGAAGAAAACCGCAAATGAGGGCAAAAAGAGGGGAATCTCCTCAAGATAGTGTTTCAAATTTGCCCTCTAAATACCCACCCAAGAGGACTTCATATTTTCTCACCCAAGTATTGCTTCCAACCACACAATATGAGCTGTTTTCTCGGGTGGCGGCGGAGAAATCTCCTCTGGAACAACAACAGAGAAGAGTTCAGCCCGAGTGGTATATATGACCTAGCGAGGCACATCAGAATCGGTTCTTTTTCAGAAGCGATAGTGATGTGCAAGATCATCACTATCGCTTCTATAAAAAGAAGCGATAGTGATGAGCACGTGGACATCAGAATCGGTTCTTTTCGAGAAGCGATAGTGATGTGCACGGTTATCACTATCGGTTATTTTTATAGAAGCGATAGTGATTAGCTCGTACACATCAGAATCGGTTCTCAACTGAAAAGCGATAGTGATGTGCACAGTTATCACTATCAGTTCTTTTTATAGAAGCGATAGTGATGATCACGTTCGCATCACTATCGCTTCTTTTCTTAGAACCGATAGTGATGTATATTCACATCACTATTGCTTCTATCAAAAGAACCGATAGTGATGTGGACGTGATCATCACCATCACTTCTTTTGTTGGAACCGATAGTGATGACCATGCACATCACTATCACGTTTTAGTTGAGAACCGATTGTGATATGCCCTGTGCTACATCACAATCACTTATAATCTCAGAACCGATAGTGATTAGTACTAACACCCATCCGAAGTTATTTATCACAATCGTTTCTTCCTAAAAACTTATGAACCGACACAGATAAAGCGATCGTGATATGCCGTTCTGTAGTAGTGACCTGTGACGAAAAACCCTTGCTATGGCAGAACAAACACACATATATAAAACATGGTATCATCATCATCATCACAAAAACAGTCGGGCACCGTTTCTCTCCATAGCAAGGCGTACACTGTTATATCAGCAAATGTTGCTCCCAACACCTCGGTATGGGCACCCATTCGAGCAAATCTTGAAAGGAGAGCTCATACTACTTCGGCCTACCAATGTGCAAAGTTAAATCTACATAACTTAGTAGGTTAAGGATGCCCATAACAGCACCTGTGGTTGTACAGCTTCCACCTTACTTGGGTCAACAGCAACTCCACCTTCAGACAAAACATGCCCAAGAAAAGCGACTTCCCTCAACTAGAACTCACACTTCTCAAATTTGGCATACAACTTATTTTCCCGATGCTTGCTAAGGACCATGTGTAAATGCTATCTATGATCTTCCTCACTTTTGGAATAAATGAGGATGTCATTAATAAAGACCACCACGAAGTTATCTAAATACTCCATAAAGACTTTGTTCATCAAATTCGTAAAGCTCGCTGGAGCATTTGTCAGTCCAAACGACATTACAGTGTATTCATATAAACCGTAACGCGTAGTGAGAGCGGTCTTTGGGATGTCCGAGGGTCTGATCTTTAATTGAAAATATCCCAGCTTTAAATCTATCTTGGGAAAGACTTGTGCCCCATTCAACTGATCAAACAGGTCATCAATCCGGGGTAACGGATATTTGTTCTTGATGGTTACTTCATTTAAATCACGGTAGTCTACGCACATGCGCAGGCTATCGTCATTTTTCTTCACAAAAAGAACAGGACTTCCCCAGGGCGACGAACTGGGACGAATGAATCCCTTATCTAGCTGCTCTTTGAGTTGCTTTTTCAATTCCACCAACTCATTTGGAGGCATTTGATATGGTCATTTTGATATCGGTGCAGTTCCCGGCACCAAATCAATAACGAACTCCATATCGCGATCCGGAGGCACTCCGGCAATTCAGCAGGAAAAACATCGGGAAACTCATTAACGACTGGCACCTTGTCTAGATCAGAAACAGATATGGAATACCAAACTAGCTGAGGTGCTGAACTTTTGGCATTTGAGGCAAATTCTATATGTACTCCCTCTTGGTTTACCAGGGATATGGATCGATTGGCACAATTTATGCAACCCTTATGTTTAGCCAACCAGTCCATGCCTAAAATCACATTTAGACCAGATGTCTCTATCATGATGAGATTAGCATAAAACATAACTCCATTGATTTCTATACCAACCCCAGAACAAAAACTAGCAGTTTTAATGGTGGCCCCAGGTGATTGCACAATCATATGGACGGGCAAAAGAGAAACTTCCAGTTTGTGTTACTCAGAAAACTTCTGAGATACGAAAGAATGAGAAGCTCCCGAATCAAACAGAACCAAGGTAGGAATAGATTGCACGAGAAACATACCAAGCACGACATCCGGTGCTTCTTGCGCTTCCTCAGTCGTCATGTGATGGAGGCGCCCAATATTGCCACCTTGTGCAGGTGGTGGAGCCGATCCTTGGGATTGCCGCTTTGCCACTTCTTGTGATCGGCCTTGGGCTTGAGGTCGCTGTCCAGCCTTCTTCTTAGGACAAGTGTTGGTGTAGTGCCCACGCTCGTTACAATGAAAACAAGTAACATTAGGGGCTGCTTACGAACAACAAAGAATTGATCTTGGTTGATGCACTTGGCGAATCGGTCGGCGATCGATCTTGAACAAAATGGGAGCTTGACTCAACCCATCGAGCTCGAGCTGGACCCTTTGGGCTTGAATTGGTGGTGGTCGACGGATATTAGTCGACTGCCACCCTGGTGATCGAGATGATCCAGCCCCAGCAGAACTACGCGCAAGCCACTTGCGCTTCCGACTTTCCAACACACTGCGGCTACCATGCTCCACTCTCACCGTCTTATCGACGAGAGTCTGGAAGTCATCAATGTCTTGGGCTATTAACACCCACTTGATCTCCTCATTCAAACTCTCTCGAAACCGCTCAATCCTCCTCGCTTCATCAGCTACCTCATATGTAGCATACCTCGACAACTGATTGAAGTGATGCAAGTACTCCATCACTGTCATTGATCTCTGCTTCAAGTCCAGAAACTCCCGCTTCTTCACCTCAATTACACTGGCGGGAATGTGAGTTCGGCGAAAAGTAGCCTTAAACTCGAGCCACAAGACTACCTGACCTTCCGGCAACACCGCTTGGTAGTTCTCCCAGCAAATGGCTGCGGTTCCCTGAAGCTGGTAGGAGGCATATAAGACCTTCTCCCGGTCGTCACACTGGTCAATAACCAGCTTGCTCTCCATAGCCCGTAGCCAATCATCAGCATCAAGAGGCTCGGCAGAAGAGGAGAAAACCGGTGGCTGAGTTCTTAAGAACTCGCTCAACTTGGACACTTGAGGTGGTCCACCGTTTCCTCCGTGAGCCATATTTTGTGGTGCTGTGTTTTGAGCTATCTGCTACAGCAATAAAGAATTCGCTTGTCTTCCCTGCTCGATCATAGCCAACACTTGCGCCATTGTGGGCGGCTGAGGTAACTGCCCCTCCGGAATATCCTCCGAAACGGCTGGTGGATCAAGGACATCACGACGAGCGGCTCACGAAGAAGAAGCTCGCGTCGTAGGATGTTGAGGATTTGGTTGGGCCAGCGTGGAAATACTTGCTCGAGGATCGCGAGTATCCTGAGCCGCATCAGTCTCCAAAATTTGAGTAAGGGATCTTGTTGGCCTCATCCTGCAATCACAATCCCTTAGTATACCACAAGAAAGAATACCGTTTAGAAATTTATTGCCAGCACAATACTTCACATAGCTAACTCTCATTACTATTATCTATCACGAATGATTATCTCATCGAAAACTTTCACATTATAGCTACAATTTGCGAGAGAAAAATCATTAATACCAGTTTACACAGAAAGAAGCAGCTCGAAAATTTTACACTACAAAACATGCTACACATACATTATCTTCACCCATACACATAGACTAGTTCACACATTAGCTACCACCAAACATATGCATATAGATTATTTCCACACAACAGCCTCTAGCACATCTTCTCTGTGATGTTAATCCTAGTTCCAGAACACCAACAAATATCACACAAGCAACAACACAGCAAGAACTATGAGGCATTCTTCCACAAGCACTCAAACAAAGTACTAATCAAACAGAGAAGGTTCCAAGCATTTTCTAGTTTCTACACCTAATACTACCACTTTCAGCAACTTAGCACTTTGTTTATAAGCATACACACTAGTTTGAACACACAAAGTTTCAATTCCACACTTTCATTTTTTACAAGTTCTACTCCCTGTTACAAAATAAAACTACTTTAATAGCACAACCTTCCAATATTTACAAGGTTCATGCAACATTTATATTACAACAAGAGCTACATTTTAACCACTACATTACTAACACTTCCAGTACACAACCGAAACATTTTTCTCCATTACAACACTACATGCTTCTATTGCTTTGTCATCCATCTTCTGCATGTCCAGCTCTCAAATCTCTAACCCAGCCGGCCTAGAAGATGTTCTAGCACCATATCCCATCTCCACATTTCTAAACACACACCTCCTTCGGTGATACACCCGCGGAGTGCTAGGGCGGTAGGTACAAATACTATAAGGATTGATGCCCTTGTCATTTATGAGCCTAGGGAAACTACCTATGCATGACATCATAGCATTTGCACCTACTCCCGGCGTAGGCACATAAGGCATAGGTGGAAGACGTTGCGCCGCCGGAATTCTTGGGGCCCCACTAGTTAGCACTGTGCGTGGTAAAGCACGCCTCGCCACACACAATGCCACTTGCGACTCCAAGAATGCCACACGTCGTTGAGTCTCCAACAATTCTTGTGCCATCTTCACATAGTGGCTATCCAACTTATTAGCAAACTCCACCATGACTTTCAGACTGCCATTTCCCACTCCAGCATGGTCTCTATACACATTACTCCCCACCAAAGGCCTCCCAGGTAGGTAGTAATGGTGAGGGCTCAAGTCAGGTAGCACATGCCGAAGTCACACTATGGCTTGGTATGCTGCTTCATTCATTGCCGCGTCTATAGACGACCCACTACCAACATAGCTCCTCTCTCCCTCACTGCAAGCCAGCCTAGGAGGGATGAACACTCGAGTGGCATACTCCTTAGTCAACGGACTCAAGTACGCATGAAAGACCACGTATCTTGGGCAACCTTCAAATTGGCAACTTTCTAACAATGAATGCAGCACTCCCATCATACCCGCGTGCTCAGGAACCCTCGACTCATGGCAAGGAACAAACCGGGCCATCTACAAAAATACAAGGCAAGATAAGCTTATAAAATAATTATGAAGAGTTAAGAGACTACAAACAAGAAAAATTAGCATTAGGCTAAATTCCATTATTAGTAGTAGACAGATTTTTGTTTACTTCCAAATTAAAATTTTTATACTTCTAACCAACGACCGTTTCTCCCCAAGGTTTCTACAGTCAGTATGGCTCTGATACCACTGTTGTGAGACCCCGTTCAGATGAACAGGAACCTCCATGTGATTACTGTGCTATTCCCTAGATCAGTAGCTAGCACTCACATGTTTACAACATTTATATCACAACCATGCTCGCATACAAACAGAAAGACATACATAACAGTAATAATTATACAGAGTTTAGTACAAATTTAAAACATTTAACAGCGGAAACCAAAAGAGAGTCGAACAACTCCAAACAACCTTGCGGTTGCCCACTATACCCTTAGGCAACTGACTAGGCACCCTAGAAGAGACTATCGTCAAAACCCCCAAGACCTGCCTAAAAAAGCACGTCGCCTGGTAGATCGCAGTCTTCGTCCTCTAAGACAGCAGATGCAAGATTGAGTACATTGGTACTTAGCAAGACTTATAGTGGTTCACAGATGCAAATAAATAATTATGCAGGCTGAACAATAAACAGGCTATGGTTATTTTGCAGTTGCATAAAAGCATTTAAAAAATGTATAAGCATATTAGATTGTAACATCGCATTTTAATAGAAGCAATTGAAAGGCAATATTAAGCAATTATTCCAGATTTTCAACCCAGTCTACCCGACTGCATAGGTCCCCGGTGTCGATCCTTTGACACAAAAGTTGGTCACAAAACAGTTTCCAAACCAAAACCTAGTTTTAAGAAAAGTCCAAAAGAACTTTAGCATTGGGAGGATTTTCCCCAAGTGCCCTTTACTGCGGGCGCGGCTAATCGATCAGATTTGTCACTCTGAAGAGGTGTACAGCTTTACCCACAAGGAATGATCAACGTCTTTTGCCTGGCCAGTCAACACACTTCTTTTGGTGTGTCGGCGAGGAGATCATACAGAGCCGTTACATTATCTAGATGTGGCTTTACACCAACCCGGGACATTAACCCTCGCCATGAAAACAGAGACACTCACCCAATTTGTGGATACACATTTCTCACACACAACACCATGTCTCTGTCTAGGGCAAGGCGTACACCGTTGCATTGGTATGTAGAAACCCCTACAGACAGATCTGACCGGAATGCCTGTGCAATCTCCCGCCTTCCATAGATGCAAAGCCACATCTAAACAACTTAATAGGCTAAGACTGTCCCATACCAGCACTCGTGGTTGTACGAAAAACATGGATCTACAACATCCCATTTGCTCGGTCCTTAATCCGACACGGGCGATACTCCACCCTAAACTACGTGCATATCCCTTTGCACAACCGGCTATTGCCAATAATCACCCGCATCAAACCATAGTTTTATTTGAGCGTTTTTAGCAAATTATCATCACCCAATTCCCGAAAAGGACTGTACGCTGGTTGAAAAGACTGAAAACACAAACGAGTAGCTTAAGCAGGAATATTATGCTAGCGGTTATACCCAAAATGACATTAAGTATGTCTAGTTCAAACTAGGGTTTACAAGGTTCACATGTCCATACAGATTGAGACAAACCATAATGTACATGATTAACTACAGTTCCAACCCAAATTATCAATTCTATGGAGAATTATCCGGATGCATCATACATAAGCAAAAACAACATAAGGTAGGTAAATTATCAGGCTCAATATGCTCAAGGGGTTGCTTGCCTTGCAGCTCACTGTCAGGTATAAAGTCTGGATCTGCGATAGAGTCGTCTTCTTCTTCGAGGACGTTGGTGTCTACTCGTCGAGAAAACGAGGAACAAAAGAACATTAGTAAACTCCAAATAGCAAAAAGAAAACAGACAGACAAACAAATAAATACAAGCTCGAACCAAACAGGGGTTGCTTTTTATGAATTATTTGCATTTATATTTCGAATTATAGATGCTAAAATTATTTAGATTAAGAAGATTTTGTTCATTAGCTTCCTTAAGAGAGGACAAGAAAGAGCAGCACCGGAAGAATAAAGCTCTCTGCCTTCTCATACTTCAAGAAGTGAACACTCAAAAACATAACACTTAGGGTTATGCATCTAATAAGATTTATGTGCAACATTTAATGAAATTAGGGTTTTAATCTTAAATAAGCTAGATCATACTTTAGTTAACAATTCTAATGGCTTCTCTTAAACTTTTGGGTTTAGACAAGGCTTAAAATCTACTGTTAAAAAGGCTTAGTTGAAATCTTAACTTAGGTTATAAAATTGGCTAAGGAAAGCAGACTAAGCGATATCACCTAAGGTTATTACACTTATGAAAACTGAGTGAAGCACAGCTTACTAATAGAATATTTTGCTGGAATCTAGTAGTACAAACTTTGGTGATCATTTCTACACTATCCTCTCTAATATTCTCACTTGGATGAGCTACTTTACAAGCTTTTGAAAATGCTATGTTTTTCAATTACTCTGAAAACTATATGAGTTAAGCTTATTTCACTAACTTGTTTTGCATACAAACTTTAACAAAAATGGCTTAATTTCTTCAGAACCTAATAGAACATACTACATGGAGTGTTCCTATACTATTTTTTACATTTTTTCTCATTTACATATTCTATTTTATCAAATGTTGAAAAGGGCTATATGATCACAAAAACTACCCTATAGCATTTCAACTTTCACTTTCATTTACTACTAGACCACTCATCAACTTTTATTCATTTTCTTCCTGACATCAGGGCATGATCTTAAAAACATTTTAAAACTTAATTTGAACTATTTTGAATCTGTTCATAGTAGGTTACATCTATTTTTGCCATTACAAGTGCTGTTTTTCTTTACTAAACAACCATCACTAAACAACCATCACCTATACTTTTTCCTAGGTATTTCCACATGTACCAGCTCCTATTGATATATTCCCCTCCAAAGTGAATCTTATACACATAAACTGAAATTCTTACTTGTTATTTACATAATCTCTTCTTTATGCTTAGCATTCATTTTATTTAAACATGATGTACAACAAGGTGACATGCAAACGTTTTTGTTTATTTGAAATCCTTATAAACCAGAGACTCCACAAAAACCTATCTTACTTTAACTGAACTTACCAAAAAATATTTTATTCACATGGCCTTATATCAACCATGAGCATCTTTAAATTTCTAAAATTGCACATCGCTCATCTTTCATTTATTTTTGGATATTCTGAATCTACAGAATTTTACACGAATTTAGAAACTGGTTTCACTAATTTTGGCCAGATGGTTCAAAAGTTATTAGCATTTGAATTTTGGTCGTTTAGGAAATTCAACTAAACTCCGAAATACGCTTTCGCAGTTGAGAGACGCCTTCCTTCGCGTGCGCAGAAACACGTTCAAATGCGCTGACTCGCTGACATATGGGACCCACCGGTCAGCGACAGTAACACGGCTACTCGGTTTCTTGCTCGCCGCCGGCGAACCAGCTCCGCCGCTGCAAGATGGGCAGCACCATGGGCACTAGCACACTCGTGCGCACCTAGGGGCGGTACCCATTCGCCGGGTGGCGGCCGGGAAGGTGGCTGCCACCTGGGGGTGCGGCGGCGCCATGACCGAGTGGGCGAAAGCTCTACTAACGGCCTAAATTCCGACGATCTAGGGTTGGGCGAGCTACAATGGAACGAGGGGATTCAGACTCACCGGTCAGCTGGGTCGGAGAAGGCCTGAAACGAGCTACCACCGTGCGCCGATCGGCAAGAAGAATGACGGCGACGTGGTGTTGCTGCAGGCAAAATGGAACAGAAATGGCAGTTGATCAGTAGATCTGGGATACTAGGGAAGCTCTAGATGCGGTTGATTCGAAGGATTGGGGAGAGATTGACCCGAATCGCTGAGTTCCCCTCTTTCGGGCTCCTGCGGACGAATGGGGAAGACAGCCCCGCGCGAGGCTCTCAGTTCAGGAGAATGGAAGGATGAAGTGTGCGAGGGCACTGCGACGCGAGCAGAAGGCTTAAGACCTAACGGGAGTGATCGCATTTTGCAATTTGGGCGCACGGCCTCGGTCGACTTCCTCTGTGCTGAGCGGCAACAATGGCACAGCCTCGTCTCCCGAGTGGCTCGACCAGGGACAAGCAAGCACATGTGAGGGAAGGCTCTACGCGACGAGGAGGGTGGCGATCACGTCCGGACGGAAGCAGTTGCGCCAGACGGCGTAGGACAGAGGCTCTATCGCCTCGGCCGGAAGAAGAAAGGGGAGAAGAACGGCATGGGTTGAGGCTGACAAATGGGACCAGGGCCCACTGGCAGTGACCGGTGGCTTCGCCTCAGCCTCGCCAACGCGTCAAGGTTCAATAGGAGCCGGGCCCACTTGTCGGCGAGAGGACACGTTTAATGTGATGGGACTGCACTGGAATTCTCCATATTTTGCTTTAGTTTAAGCATCATTCTCAGTTAAAATTCTACTAAAATTTTTTACCAAAACTTAATGGGAGTCATTCATCTCCTGTAAAATTTTGAGATAAAAACACTCTCTAGATGATTTACTAAATTTCTGACACTGTGCCCTGCCCTAGATCTTAATTTTCGGATTTTGATTTAATTAAAGGTTAATCCTTCAATATTTATTTTTGAAACTTTTTTAAAGGGTTCAGATACTTCCAAGGATATTACCCTAAAATTTTCAAGTCAAAATAGTGAGCACTTATTTTATAAACATTATGACAGTCACTTTCCCTATTTTCTGGGCTCTTTGTATTCGAATTTTCAATAGGCTTAAACCAGCTTATTAAATTATAAAAATTTTACCAGTGGCGTGTTAAACAGACGGGGCTTTACAGAAATCTTCTTGGCCCCAGATAGCCATTAACCATTTTTCGTTTAAATTTTTGGTTTACTGTTTTTAGTCAAAAGATGATTATATTATTTATTTATTCCCAAGCCTATGCATGAAAATTTTGTTTATTGGTCCCACTGAAATACCAGTGCAGTTTGGGTTACTTAGAAATTCTTATTACTTTTAACCACCTTCCTTTTTATCTTTTTACCTCTTCCCCATTTCTCAATCCCTTTAATCAAGCTTTCACACAACTTAAAACTCCAAGAAAACTAATCAAAATGAATAATACTAGAAAACTCATAAACATTTATTCTCTTCAATTTCATCCGTACGCTTTTACTGTTTGAACCTTTTAGGATGTTACAACCCAATGACTTCCCGCCAAGCCTCTCAAGCGTCCGGACTCCCCCAAACCGTCCTCGCTTGCAAACGGGCCCAAGTCACATAGCGTGCCACATGTCCTTTATCGCTTCACTATGAAAGCTTTGGCTTTCTTAACCGTTCTGGACCTCAACTCTTCCCTGAGTCTAGTCCTGGTCCATGTCATTGCCCGCCATATTCATCACCAGTGCTTCACTCTCGTCTCCTTGTCTTCCCAGTTCGAAGCCATTTCTCGACCTCAGTCATCTTTCGGCGTCCTTAAGCATTCTGGACCGGAGCTCTCCTAGCCTAGTCCTGTTCTCCTCTACCTCACCATGACCTAGCTTTGAAGTCCTGCAACCAACACAAACAAGAAAATATGTCACGTAGCACTGTTCACAAAGATATGCAATAATCATCACAATTCACAACTCCCTGACAAAGTCGGTACTACCGTCCCAAGGGCCATCCTGGCCAAAACAAATTTCCACAATCTAGAAAATAACTACCATCTACTACAGTACCGCACCCCCAGTACTATCACCCCTAGGGGCCGGTAGTGTTTCTCTTGACACACCCTAGAGAATCACCTCTCTATAAAATAACTACCGCCACACATGGCCCGATAGTACCACATCCCCAGTACTACCGCTGCTAGCCTGGCAATGACAGCAAACCAAATTGCTTCAAATTCAAAAATGATTTAAATCAAACTCAAAATTGATCACCACAAGCTAAACCATTGTCAATTACTCATCATACAGATGGCTAGACCTCCACGTGGTCTTTCAATCTCCCCCTTAATGTGTACATTGAGAAACACTGAAAATGCACAAAATTTGAGTTTGAAAAAGAAAGAAGAAATCAATTTGATTGCAAAGCCAATACTTGGTCCAAATATAAGAGAGAAAAGATCATGACCAAGTTGGCAATAAGAGTTTTAGGGCAAATAATAGAAAAGAACAAGTTGTCCATAAAAGCTCTAAAAACTCTAGAAATCTCACAAAAAGCTCAATTTTGGTTATGATCCAAAGAAAAGAACAATTATTCATCATGACCATAAGGAAGATGCATTTGACATTTCTCCTCAGTTCTCCCCCTTTGAGAATGCCTTTTCCACATTTCTCTCCCTTTTGGCAATATATGCATCAAAGAAGGCATGTATTCATGAGATGCATCCTAGAAGAGTTTTGAAGATTATCCAAGTGACCACAAGGAAAAAGTATAACACCAAGCTACTCAAGTTCAAATTGTGCTAGACTAAGGCATATCCAATTCCATAGTTCAATGTCTTTGCTAGCAAGCAAAAAAAGTTATGCTGATTTTGCATGATTTCAACAAGAGCAATCTTGGCATAATTTTCAAGCTAGAAGCAAAGCCATGCCATGGAGCAAATGAAAAACCTAGAGTTCAACCTAGTCAACACTTTGGGGAGCTACACGTGTATAAAAGAACCTTCATGCTCAATCATTATTTAAGAGTGCAACTTTTAGATTTTAACATACATAATGAGGTGTGGAGAGCTTATCCTAGCAAAACACATTCTCGACTAAGAGCCATTGACAAAGGCCTCTTAGCCTCTTAGGCTTCACTCTCTTCCTTATTTTTATTTTAATGCACATAATGAGATTTAGAGAGTTTATCCTAGCAGAGCGCATTCTCGACTAGAGCCATCGACAAAGGCCTTCTAGGCTTCACACTCTTTCTCATTTTTGATTTTATTTGTATTTTATTTTGAGCAATTAGATTCATGATCAAAAAAGAATTCTAGTATGAAACAAACTAGCTATGCCCAAATTGCTCTAGGGACTCTAGTAAAAATCCAAATTTTCACTAAGCATGGTATATGCACCTAGTGAGGAAAAATAGCAAGTAAAAGCTACAAGTTTCATCAAGTTTACATTAAAGTTCAAATTTTAATTTGTTAGCAAGCTTAGCATGATAAAGCAATAAGAAATTAGACATGACTAAGCTAGCAAAGACTTTCAGAAAAGTAGCAAGGTGCACAAGGTGCATAATGAGTGTGAATTCAATTGCATAATAGACAAAGCTAATTAAAACAGAAAATGAAGTCTATATGCAATGCATGAAAAAACTTATTAAAACTCCCCCTCAACAAGTGAGTCAATTTTAAGCACAAATCTGCTTCAAGTTGTGAAGGACCGAGATGGCGAACAGAGGGGGGGGTGAATGGTCGCAAATAAATTTTCCCCTAAAATACTCCAACAAAAACCTCGACAAAATCGCTCAAAAAGAAATCGTGAAAAACCCGAAAAAGTAGACAACTATGTGTACCCCAAGCTTGCATGGACAAGTACCATAAAATATGTGGGGATTTTTGGGTCACAATCCTGGTTGTCTAGTGTCCAAGATAAAGAGGAATCAATCCAACTCTTGCTTTTAGAAAGAACATCAATTCAAATCACAAAAGTCACTTTCAGAAAAGCAAAAGCAGAATTTCCAGAACTTGTCCTCAATTTGAACAGGAGTTTGGTGGGTTTCTGCAGCTCAAAAAATTTTGCGAATTTTTATCCCTATGAGCATCAGAGTAATGAAGAATACCACCAAATTTCTCCTCAAAAAACTTTACAGAAAAAACAGGAAAAATCGAAGAACACAGTCAGTCAAGAACATCGAGCAGAAAGTTTGGGGCTCGGTTTTCTCCTCATGGCGCCCAAACGGTGCAACAAGTGAACTCCAAAATTTTTCTGCATGTGGATATCAGAGTCCCGCACCTCGTCCAAAATGAATCACTTAAAAAGGATTTTTATATATTTTTATAAAAATCAAATACTAAATGCTGCGCAAAGAACAAGTTCTGAACAAAGTTGGAACTTGAAAGAAAAGATGTTCTCTACTCAATCCAAGAGTGCAAAAGAGATGTAAAACCATATGAACACACTCAAAACATCCAAGATCAACAGCATTTAGAAGGAGTGGAGGCAAATCCAAATTGCGTGAAAGTAAATTGCGAGAATGTAATTGCGGGAAAGTAAATGCTGATTTTAAATTGTGTAAAGTAAAGACATAATGTAAATGCGCAAAATAAATTCAGAGATGGATGGATAAAACTTTCATTTCTGAAAGGAGAGGTTATAAAGCCTCACTTTTATGTGAGCAAAGCTAAAAGGAGCATTCACAAACCTCAAAACCTTCAAGAGGTGGAGGCTACCCCTCCACCCCTATTTATACTACTCTTGGGCCACCTATCACCCTTGGATGAATCCCTCAACCCTAGAGCACTCATCTAAGGGCTAGGATTAACCCACACACACAGCCATGCAAGGGCTAACCCAAAACCCACACACATACCGGGTTTTCTTGCACGGTTTTCAAAGCATACTACCTAAACCCGCTAACCTATCAACTAGACCTCAATCCGACGGCCCTCATTGATCCACGCGGCATCTAGCTAGCATCATCTCCTTTCCTTGTCTTCTTGACTTGCCCGGACTCCGTCTCCGATCATCTTCCGACGATCTCCCAACCGTCTGGACCTCCGATGCCCCTCGCCTAGTCCCGGTCATCCTCCGCCTCACCATGACCTAGCACCGTCGCCCTGCAACCATCAAAGACAAGGAAAAACCTTTCACATAGCAATGCCCACAATGATATGCAATAAACCCATCCAACTCATTACTACCGCGCCCATACGGCCGGTACTGCCACTCCTGGTAGAGACAACTCAAATTGCTTTATTTTGAAAATCAATCCAAATCAAACTTAAACTTGAGCACACCTTGCTCAAATAAATTCAATTACTCATCACAAACATGGATGGACCTCCACATAGTCCTTCAATCTCCCCCTTGATGTGTATATTGACAAACAACACAAAAGGCATAAATTTGAGTTTGAATGAGAGAAGAAGAAAGCAATTTGATTGCAAAGCCAAACTTGGTGCAGAGAGAAAGATATAAAATCATGACCAAGTTGGCAGAAAGAGTTTAGAGCAAGACCTTGAAAAGTGCAAGTTTTTCACAAAAGCTCTAAAAACCAATCGTAAGTGCCAAATGTGATTATGATCCATAAAAAATAGCAAAGATTTACAAAGATCATAAGAACCAACAAGCTTTCACATTTTTATCTCTCTTTTTTTTAATGATGCCTTTTCTACATTTTCTCCCCCTTTTGGCAATATAGGCATTAGAATGGAATTTTCTCCCTCTTTTTATGTATGCAAAAAATGCAATCGAAAGAGCTTTGAAGATTATCCAATTGATCAAAATGGAAGGATATTACACCAAACTTGTCAATTTCAGAAGATGACTAAACTAAGACATGTCCAAGTGCAAATACGAGCTTAGTTTTGAATATATCATTTTTAGCAAGATTTGACAAGTGCAACACTTAGCTTTAGTTTCAAAAATAGAAGAATAGCCACTCTAAGGATCAAAAGGAAAACTTAGAGTTCAACCTACTCAACACTTTGGGGAATCTAGAAGAGCATACAAGGTCCTTCGGGCTCATTTATCACTTAATGCAAATTTTGATTTATCATCATACAAGACATAGAAGGGTGCAAATGTTTGACATTATTTGCATTCTTTACCCACATATGTCTTTGTTTTTAATTTATTTGCATTTTCTTTTGACAACCAATTGACTCAAGCCATATGCGACCATCTCAAGATGAACTCTTAAGAGGATGATCTAGGTCAAACACGATGTATTCCAAGTTCATCCCAAGTGCAATGGGAAGCGGTCTTGTGAATGCAAGGTGTTGAGTCCTACGTGCACAAGAAGAGTCAATTTTGTTTAATTTTCATTTTTAGCACAATGATTTATGAGCAATTGAAGGACTCTAGCATGGATCAAACTAGTTTCACCCAAGTTGCTATAGGGACTCTAGAGAACTCCAAAATCTCTCAAATTATGGCACAAACCTCTAGAGAAGAAACCTAGCAAGTAAAAGCAACAAGTTTCATCAAGTTTTTCATTTAAGGCTTATTTCATTTTTAAGATTAGCAAGTTAAATAAACTTGGACATATCTAAGCTAGTAATTTCCTCCATATGATGTAGCATGGTGTATAGCATGAAGAAGAAATCAATTGCATAATAGACAAAGCTCATTAAACAAGAAATGCAGTCTATATGAAATGCACGAACAGTTTCCCAAACTCCCCCTCAACAAATGAATCAATTTTAAGCTCAAATTTGGTTAAAATTGAGTTACTATCAAGATTAGGCATAAAGAAAACCCGAATGAACTCAATAATAACCAAAAAACAGAATGAGGAGAAGAAGTCGAGAAACTGCAAAACTGGATGGCTATTGAGCATAGATAAGATAGAAGAGACTCACTACGGCTCAGACTCGCTCTTATCATCCCCAGAGACTGACATAGGGAAGCTGACTCTATATCCCAACTAAGGAGTGTACACAGACCCTGTCTACCCAGGAGGCCCAATACCTGCTAGACTTATAAGACTGTGAGGGAACTCAACCTAGAGACAAGAGAGAACAGCTAATCACGCATGATAGCAACCTAAAGCACAAGATAAGAGGTCCATACAAGGCATGCCAAAAATCTAAGTGAGTGAACTCAACTCAAGAAAACAAGCCCAAAGTCACCCAGAAGAAGCACAAAGAAAATTAAAGCTGGAAGAAAACATATAATACATAATGTACAAACCAGCTCCCCCTCATGAAAGGCCGTAAGGGCTCACGACTCCAAGCTCACTCCTCAAGGCAACAAATCTGGAGCTATCCAAAGGCTTGTTGAAGATATCAGCTAATTGAAGGTCACTCTCTACGAACTGAAGCGCGATATCTCCCTTCTCCACATGGTCTCTAAGGAAGTGATATCTAATATCAATGTGCTTGGTCCGGGAATGTTGCACTGGGTTTTTAGCAATGCAAATAGCTGAAGTGTTATCACGAAGAGTGGCACACTCTCTATCTCTAACCCATAGTCCCGTAAGGTCGATCTCATCCAGAGCACTGCTCTGAAAGAACATACTTGGCCTCAGCGGTGGACTGTGCAACCCCAAACTGCTTCCTAGATGACCAAGAAACAAGAGAAGTGCCAATGAATTGGCAAGTGCCGAAGTGCTTTTCCTTATCTATCCTACACCAAAGAAAGTCGGCATCGGAAAAGGCTCTAAGAGATAGACAAGAAGAAGAAGAGTACCAAATACCATAATCGGTGGTAGCACGAAGGTACCAAGATGCGCTTGACCGCTGGTGGTGAGAGGCGCGAGAGAAGCTTGAAATCGAGCGCACGCACACACAAATAAATGTATGTCCGGCCTCGAAGCGGTGAGGTACAAGAGGAGCCGATCATGCTCGAAACTCCTTTTGATCGCAGGCTCACCATCCTCATCGGGCTCGAGGACAGCATGGTGGCCATAGGAGTCATCACGGCTTCCCATCGACATATCAAAGCGCCTCGTAAGGTCACGGGTATACTTGCCTTCATGCAAGAAAGTACCCTCCCGAGTCTGCTTGATTTGGAAGCCAAGAAAGTTGCTCAACTCGCCCATCATACTCATCTCAAACTCTGTGCTCATCACCTCAGAAAACTGAGACACAAGCGAATGAGACGATCCACCAAAAATGATATCGTCCACATAAATCTAGACGAGAAGAAAATGCGACTCATGGTGTCTGATGAACAGAGTTTTGTCTACTACGCCTATTTTGAAGTCATGGCTGAGAAGATAAGACTTGAGCCTCTCATACCATGCTCTGGGGGCATGCTTGAGTCCATAAAGAGCTTTGGAAAGATTGTATACATGACTCGGAAACCTGGGGTTCTCAAATCCTAGAGGTTGTTTGACATAAACCTCTTCCTCAATATAGCCATTGAGGAATGCACTCTTGACATCCATTTGATAGAGCTTAAAGCCCCGGGATGCAGAGAATGCAAGCAGGATCCTAATAGCCTCTAGACTAGCTACAGGGGCAAAGGTCTCCTCAAAGTCAAGACCCTCAACCTGAGAAAAGCCCTGTGCAACTAGTCTAGCCTTGTTGTGAATGACAACCCCATCCACACTCTGCTTGTTTTTGAACACCCACTTGGTCCTAATGACTTTATGACCAGATGTACAATCTACAAGCTGCCAGACTTTGTTCCTCTTGAAGTTTTCAAGTTCCTCATGCATAGCATTAGTCCAAGATTCGTCAGATAATGCATGAGTCACATCCTTCGGCTCAAACAAGGCAACAAAGGCAGAGTGAAGGCAGAAACTAGACAAACCTGATTTTGAGCTAGTGACTCGCTCAAATAGATCACCGATGATCTGATCAGGTGGTTGAGAACTCTGAATATGACGGGGAGGTCCAGAAGCAGAAGTGGCCTCTACCTCATTCACAGAAGAGGCAGGAGCAGAGCCACTAGCTGAATGAGAGTCAGAAGGCAAGGGCTGGCCTTCCTGAGGTGCAGAAATGGAAACAGGAGGCACCTCAGGTGTAAAGGGGACTAGATCAGGTGGAACACCATCATCTCCATCATCCTCATCCTCTACAAAGATGGTCTCGGAGGAAGAAGAAGAGCCTGAAATATCGGGTCTAGCTCCTAGGCTAGCCTCATCAAAGGTCACTTCACAGGTCTCTATGATCCTATGTGCATCGCAACTCCAGATCCTATAGCTACGAGAAGAAGTCGAATAACCTAGAAAGATACCATCAGAAGAGCGAGACTCAAACTTATCTAGGTTACCGAACTTCAAGATAAAACACTTGCAACCGAAAACACGAAAATGAGACACACTGGGCTTTCGCCCATACCTCAACTCATAAGAAGTGCGATGCAAATGTGCTCTCAAAAACACGCGATTAGACACATGGCAAGCAGTAGCTATAGCCTCAGCCCAAAACTTCCTAGAGTATCAGACTCATCTAGCATCGTCCCGGCCATCTCAACTGTGGTCCTGTTCTTCCTTTCCACTACGCCATTCTGCGAGGGGCGAGGAGAAGAGAACTTATGCTCTAAACCGGACTCCACACAAAAACTCTCAAAGTAGGAATTCTCGAACTTGTGCCATTATCACTGCAGATAGCTCGTAATGCACACAGGAGCTCAATAGACAACCTACTGATCAAACCCCTGAAGTGAGAAAAAGTCTCATCCTTCGAGGCCATGAGGAATACCCAAGAGTATCTAGAAAAGTCATCAACCATGACAAGAACATACCACTTCCCTCCTGCTGACTGCACTCTAGCTGGACCAACAGTGTCCATATGTAAAAGCTGTCCTGATACATCAGTCATCACTACGGTGACTAGAGGATGAGAAGTAGTAACCATCTTGCCATGTCGGCAAGGAGAGCAAACTAAGTCTTTGACCATCTTGAGTTTGGGCAAACCCCGAATGAGATCGTGGCTGCTAACTCGGGTCAAATGATCAAAACCAATGTGACCAAGTCTCTATGCCAGAAGGAGAGATCACGGGACTAAGAAGCAATCAAACATCGAAGAGAGTCTCCAGAAGAAGCAGAAAAATCAGCACGAAAGACTCTCCCAAATCTAGAAATCCCGCAAACTAACCCTCCTGATGAATCAAGGATTCTACAGGCACTCTTGAAGCTTACCTCGAAAGAATCATCGATAAGCTGAGAAACAGAGAGCAGATTGTATTACAGCTTACTTACTAAGGCAACATCTTTAAGAATGAAATTTTGGTTAATGCAGATGGTACCTTTAGCAATGACTCTACCTGAAGATGCATCCCCGAAAGTGATCAACTCATCACCGGGGGCTCGGACTAGGGAAGAGACCCATTGAGAATCTCCGGTCATATGACGAGAACAACCGGAGTCGACAATCCAAATATCTCCCTTCCCCATCCGACGAACCTGATCAAGACACAAGAGAGAAAGATGACTAAGTACTGGGATAGAGTGAATACTTGGGAACCCAATACTGAACCACACGACGCCTCGGAGTACCAGTCACAGAAGAAGACTGGACTCGAGTGTCTCTCTGACGTTTAACCCTAACAAGATCAGTAGCAACTCTAGTAGATGATCTAGGAGATGAAATTGGGTTGGCCTGCCGTGGTGCAAAAGCCGAACCACCCCAGTGAAGCTGCCTAAAACTCCTACCAGAAAACACCTCACGCCGCTGATATCTAGCTCGTTGAGAAAAACGAGGAATATCAAGAGGACGGCGAAAAGACTGACTACGAACAGCTCCAAGACTAAAACTCAAAGAACCAGCATGAAAACCGAGTCCTGGACGCTGCCCAAAAACAGGCGACTCTCTAACCTGTCTAGAAGCAGTGTGTGTCTTAGGAGCACTCAAAGTCTGGGGATGACCCTGAATACCTCTAAGAGTAGCAACACGCTCACGCCGAGTGATCTTGGCGCGCCTGAAGCAGAAATCTACTAGGTGACCATCCTTCTTACAGAAGGTGCATGTGTACTTCGCCTTGCTAGAGACAGAAGCAACAGGAGTAACACCCTTCTGGTCAGAAGTCCTATGGACAACCCCAGCAGATCTAAACACAGTGGTGCTCACTCTGGGAGCTACCACAATCTCACCACTCTTGGAGCCGCACACAATGGTGGGAGGATCGCCCGAGCGTGCTCCAAGGGATCAAATCCTAGACCTTGATTGAATCTACTAATTTTGGATTGGTCTAGAATAAGATTGAGCTTCTTCTTGCCTCCAACAAACTTCTCGAGAGTGCTCATAAGATACTGGCAATCTCGAAAGAAAGAAGCAGAAGAAGAACAGGGGGAAGCAGAGGAAGAAGAAGAACCAGAATGAGAAGATCTCTCAGCACATGCTTTTTGTTCCCTCACCACGGCTGCCTCAATCTTGACATGGATTTGATCCACATCATCCTTAACCCCAGCACACAGCAGGCAACCAGATTTTGACTTAACTAGTAAGTCCTTAGCAAGTTCATCACACTTGACATTCAAAGCATCATTGTTAAGTTTTAGTTGCCTACAGCCCTCACATGAGCTGACTGGGTCCTTAGAAGCATGCAATTCAAGTTCATCATTTCTAGCAGAAAGCTTCTTAAGGTGTGAACTCATGGCATCAATTTCAGCAAGCAATTTAGGGCAATTAGAGCATGATGGAGTGGAGTGAGCATGAAGAAAACTAGTCTCAACAGGAATAGCATCAACAGAACTAGTGCTAGCATTTTTCAACCTAAGACCATCAAGTTCAGCAAGCACACTATCATGTATGGTCCTTAGGTTCTCCAACTCCACAAGAACAGCATCACAGAGAACACAGTCATCAGTGACTCAGGAGGGAGAAGATCTAAGTGAAGCTAACTCCCGAGTCAAGGTACCTACTTCCTTCTCTAACTCAGAACACCTCGACCTAGCCTTAGCATGAAACTTGCCTAATTTACAGAAGGCATCATTTAACTCGTCGTAGGTGGGTACCTCATCCGATATCATTTGACAAATCGAGTCGCGATGCCGCTTGGCGTCGGCCTTGAAGCACATGCCAGAGAAGTCGTCGCCGCCTTTCTTCTCTTGCGGATCATTCTCGCCCTCGTCGCTCCATGTCTCCGTGTCGGAGATGTTGATGTCGTCAAGCACAACGAGGACGCGGTGGAAGAGCTTCTTGTTCTTGGAGAAGTTGCGGTACTTCTTCTCGTGCGTCGGCTCACGAACTGGAGGCTTCTTGTTGCGGTTCTTGTCGATGTAGTCGTTCTTTGCCGAACCGCCAGCATCGTTCTTAGCCTTCTCCAGTTTGGGGCAATTAGCCCGAATGTGGTTGGGGCCACCACACTCAAGCATGTGATCATGCCACCTCTCTTTCTCTCTCACCCTCTTGTATGCATGAGAAAACTTGCGGCGAGAAGAGCAAGCTCATTTTCGAAATTTTTCCAGCTTGGTCATCGCTAGCTCACAAAGGGCGGAAAGAGAGAAACCAATAGAAGGATCAGAAGAAGAAGATCCAATGGGATCGGTGACCAAGGCCATCGACTGAGATTTCGTCTTCCGTGCGACGACATCGATCTCATGAGTCTTGAGGCGGGAATAAAGCCCGTCAAGAGTCAGAGTCAACAAATCAGTGGTGTCCTTGATGGTGGTCACCTTCATCTCCCAAACACGCAAATCGAGTGCGATTAAGAAATGTCGAGCATTATCCGAGTCAGGGTATATGCAACCAACTGCTCGAAGATCGCTCAAGGTCTTGGTAAAACAACCGAAGCGCTCATCAAGACTCTCACTAGCGTGCTGTTCAAACTTGTTGAACTCACGCTTGAATTGGTCCTGTCGAACCGTCTTGATTTGGGTAGTGCCCTCATGGTAAGCATCGAGGGTCACCCAAATCTCATGAGCAGAACGAAGGTGAGAAATCCTGTCATACTCACTGCGGCTAAGACCCTGTATGAGGATATTCCTTGCCTTAGCATTCGCCTCAACGTCAGCCATATTGCCGGCCGTGCCGTTTTCATCGGCAGGAACCTCATATGGGAGTTTCACCTTCTCCCATATCAGGAAGCCCTGGGCAGTGATGTATGACTCCATGCGCGACTTCCAGAATGGAAAATCAACTCCAGAAAAAATGGGAGGCTTGGTGGAATACTTGTCCATCGCCATGGCTCTTGAGACCGGTCAAGATCTATGGAAGAGCAAAACCGGCTCTGATACCAATTGAAGGACTGAGATGGCGAACAGAGGGGGGTGAATGGTCGCAAATAAATTTTCCCCCAAAATACTCCAACAAAAACCTCGACAAAATCGCTCAAAGGAAATCGTGAAAAACCCGAAAAACTAGACAACTATGTGTACCCCAAGCTTGCATGGATAAGTACCATAAAATATGTGGGAATTTTTGAGTCACAATGCTGATTGTCTAGTGTCCAAGATAAAGAAGAATCAATCCAACTCTTGCTTTTAAAAAGAACATCAATTCAAATCACAAAAGTCACTTTCAGAAAAACAAAAGCAGAATTTCCAGAACTTATCCTCAATTTGAACTGGAGGTTGGTGGGATTCTGCAGCTCAAAAATTTTTGAGAATTTTTCTCCCTATGAGCATACGAGTCATGAAGAACTCCACCAAATTTCTCCTCAAAAATCCTTACAGAAAAAACAGAAAAAATCGAAGAACACAGTCAGTCAAGAACTTCGAGCAGAAAGTTTGGGGCTCGGTTTTCACCTCATGGCCCCTAAACGGTGCAATAAGTGAACTCCAAAATTTTTATGCAAGTGGATATCAGAGTCCCGCACCTTCTCCAATATGAATCACTTAAAAAGGATTTTGATATATTTTTATAAAAATCAAATACAAAATACTGCGCAAAGAACAAGTTCTGAACAAAGTTGGAACTTGAAAGAAAAGATGTTCTCTACTCAATCCAAGAGTGCAAAAGAGGTGTAAAACCACTATGAACACACTCAAAACATCCAAGATCAACAGCATTTAGAAGGAGGGGAGGCAAATCCAAATTACGTGAAAGTAAATTGCGAGAATGTAATTGCGGGAAAGTAAATGCTGAATTTAAATTGCGTAAAGTAAAGACATAATGTAAATACGCAAAATAAATTCAGAGATGGATGGATAAAACATTCATTTCTGAAAGGAGAGGTTACAAAGCCTCACTTTCTTATGGGCAAAGCTCAAAGGAGCATTCACAAACCTCAAAACCTTCAAGAGGAGGAGGCTACACCTCCACCCCTATTTATACTACTCTTGGGCCACCTACCACCCTTGGATGAGTCCCTCAACCCTAGAGCACTCATCTAAGGGCTAGTATTAACCAACACACACAGCCATGCAAGGGCTAACCCAAAACCTACACACATACCGGGTTTTCTTGCACGGTTTTCAAAGCATACTACCTAGACCCGCTAACCTATCAACTAGACCTCAATCCGATGGCCCTCATTGATCCACGCGGCATCTAGCTAGCATCATCTCCTTTCCTTGTCTTCTTGACTTGCCCGAACTCCGTCTCTGATCATCTTCCGGCGATCTCCCAACCATCTGGACCTCTAACGCTCCTCGCCTAGTCCCGGTCATCCTCCGCCTCACCATGACCTAGCACCGTCGCCCTGCAACCATCAAAGAAAAGGAAAAACCTTTCACATAGCAATGCCCACAATGATATGCAATAAACCCATCCAACTCATTACTACCGCGCCCATATGGCCGATATTGCCAATCCTGGCAGTGACAACTCAAATTGCTTCATTTTGAAAATCAATCCAAATCAAACTCAAACTTGAGCACACCTTACTCAAATAAAGTCAAATACTCATCACAAATATGGATGGACCTCCACATGGTCCTTCAAGTTGAGTTATTAGCAGAACTAAGTTCAGAAATCTCCAAATGAACTCTGCTAAAACCTAAAAACTGGGTGAATTATAGAGCATAGAAAATGTGATAGAGAACATTCTAGCTCAAACTCGTTCTCATCTTCCTCATATGACTAACTTAGGAAAACTGATTCTACAAATCAAAACTTGGGAGTACACACAGACCCTGTCTACTTAGGGGGCCTAACACCTGCTAGACTTATAAGACTGTAAGGGAACTCAACATAGAGAGAAGAGAAAACAACTAATTGAGCATGATAGCAACCTATAGCACAAGATGAGAGGTCTATGCAAAGCATGCCAGAAGTCTAAGTGAAGTGAACTCAAAACTCTAGAAATAAGCCCAATTACACCCAAAATATGCAAAAGAAATGAAATATTGAAAGAAGAATATATATAATACATAATATACAGACCAGCTCCCCCTTACAATAAGCCGTAGGGGCACACGACTCTGAGCTCACAACTCAAGGCAACAACCCTAGAGCTATCCAAAGGCTTGGTAAAGATATCGGCTATCTAGTGGTCACTTTCTACAAACTGAAGCATGATATCCCCTTCTCTACATAGTCTCTAAGCAAGTGATATCTAATATCTATATTATTGGTCCTAGAGTGCTGCACTAGGTTCTTAGCAATGCAAATAGTAGAAGTGTTGTCATAGAAAAATGGCACACTCTCTATCTCTAACCCAAAGTCCCGCAAGGTCAATCTCATCTAGAGAACCTGACTATAGCAACTGGCTGCAGCAACATACTCGGCCTCAGCGGTGGACTGTAAAACTTCGGACTGCTTCCTAGATGACCAAAAATTAAGAGAAGTGTTAATGAATTGGCAAGTGCCAGAAGTGCTCTTCCTATCTATCCTATAGTCAGCAATTTCTGCATCGGAAAAGGCTATAAGGAACAAATAAGAAGAAGAAGAGTACCAAATAGCATAATCAATGGTAGCTTGAAGCTACCTGAAGATGCGCTTCACCGCCTGGCGGTGAGAGGCAGGAGGAGAATCCTGAAATCAAGCGCACAGACACACAGCAAAATGTATGTCCGGCCTCGAGGTAGTGCGATACATGAGGGGGCTAATCATGCTCCGGAACTCCATCTGATCAGCAGGCTCACCATCCTCGTCAGGCTCGAGGACAGCAGTGGTAGCCATCAGAGTCATCACTGGCTTCCCATCAGACATATCAAAGTGACTCAGGAGGTCTCGAGTGTACTTGCCTTGATGCAAGAAAGTGCCCTCCCTAGTCTGCTTGATCTGGAAGCCGAGGAAGTAGCTCAACTCGCACATCATGCTCATTTCAAACTCTATGCTCATCACGTCTGAAAACTGAGAGACAAGAGCATGCGCGGAGCCACCAAAGATAATATCGTCCGCATAAATCTTGATAAGGAGAAAGTCCGAGTCTATGTGTTTGACGAACAAGGTCTTGTCTACTATATCCATTTTAAAACCGTGACTAAGAAGATAAGACTTAAGCCTCTCATACCAAGCTCTAGGGGCCTGCTTAAGTCCATACAGAGCTTTAGAAAGCTTGAAAATATGGTTTGGGTATTTGGGTTCTCGAATCCTGGAGACTACGTGACATACACCTATTCCTCAATATAACCTTTGAGGAATGCACTCTTGACATCCATTTTATAAAGCTTGAAGCCCTTTGATGTAGAGAATGCAAGTAGGATACTAATAGCCTCTAGTCAAGCTACAGTGGCAAATGTCTCCTCAAAGTCAAGACCCTCAACCTAAGAAAAGCCCTATGCAACTAGCCTAGCCTTGTTTCTAATGACAACCCTATCCTAACTCTGCTTGTTCTTGAACACCTACTTGGTCCCAATGACATTATGACCAGATGGAGGCTCGACAAGCTGCCATACCTTGTTCCCCTCGAAGTTCTCAAGTTCCCCATGCATAGCATTAATCCATAACTAATCAGATAATGCATGAGAAACATCCTTCGGCTCAAAGGAGGCAAAAAATGTAGAGTGGAGGCAGAAACTGGATAAACCCTTTTTTTTTGCGAGTGATTTGCTCAAACAGATCACCAATGATTTGATCAGGTGGATGATGTCTCTGAATATGGCAGGGAGGTCCAGAAGCAGCAGTGTCTTCTACCTCATGCACATAAGAGGTAGGAACAGAGCCACTAGCTGCATGAGAGTCAGAAGGCAAGGGCTGGCCTCCCTGAGGTGCAGAAATGGAAACAGGAGGCACCTCATGTGTAGAGGGGACTGGATCAGGTTGAACACTGTCGGGACCCGAATATGCAAATTCGGACCCTCTGTGTATACCGCACTAGTCCAGGATCACGCTAGTGCACACAGGCTCAACATAAGTAAATATCACAATCATACATAGCGAAAGCATTATGAAAGATATCATATAATATATACTACTGGTTGAATGACCTTATGGTCCACTTACATGACTATGCCTCGCAAGGCTGAACAACATATTAAACTGCAATGAATGAAAATGTAGACAACCCTCGAGATACCACAGTAATCGACAAGGCTTGCGCCCTAAACATTCGTCTCCTCCTGGAATCTTTCCTCCAGCATTGATGTAGACTCTTCAACTGGTGATGTTGTTGTTTGGCAAGGGTGAGTACTTAAAGCACTCAACAAGTTGTGCACAGAATGCAATTCTATGTAACTATATGTAAGGCTTATTCCAATGGATAGGCTATCATGGCTATTTTGCAATAAGCGACATTTATGAACAAATCTGATAAATAGATTATAAAGATCAGAAACAAATAACAATAATAAATGGATTCAGTATTTCTCAAGTAAACCAAGTTTCCAATCCTAAGTCAATTTCCACCTTCCACATGGCATTCCGCCATCCCAACCAAATTGTCCATTTAATTAAGCTAACCCTTAATCAGTAATTCCGGCGCGCTCAATACCGCGAGCACGGCTATCCGAATAGTTTCACACTCTGCAGAGGTTATGCACCTTACCCACATGACATGATCGTCTCTTGTTGCCTTCCGGGTTAACACACTTCCTTTGGTGTGTCGGCGGAGAGATCATGACAAAGCCTTTATAATGCTCTGGCTCAATCCAGTACTACCCGCTAAGGTTTCAACACTGGTGGGTCTGAAAACCACAACCAGGGCCCCCCTCTTGCGCCATGTGAATTACTCCATAACTCGGGAACTCACACCGACCAAGATAGTACCAAAGTTAAGACATTGCAAATTAATCAGCTAGGTTGGCCCATACCAGACATGTGGTTGCATGATTGACTCAGGTCAAAGGCTTGCAAGGTTAAGTCCTTAGAGTGATCAGGGCAAGACATCCACATACCCTCTGCCCATTGGGCCCACCTTGGCATACTCGCCCCTTGTCAGTTGCCCCAATCTAAATGATTATCACCCAGGTTGATTACCAAGCACCACGTGCCATCAACAATTCAACATCGTTGCGTGACATGACTCGCCACAACAACTCAATCTCATCGTGTGATTCCACATGACACACAAGTTCATAACATTGTTCCATATTCCATTAATCAAGATTAATTTTCGATGATTCTGACACATGCGATGACGTGGCATGGCTAAGCAACTAATACAGACTAACCATCCCATGTTGATTATAATTACTAACCAACTATATTGAACCAATCTAGGGTGACAATGGATCATGGCATACAATGACAAGGTAGGGTATAGATCAAATTGGCATATTAGCTAAGCCCAATTTAATTTGAAACAACTATACTCTTGAAATAATATGCAATAGGGTAAAACAAATATAGCAATTTTATAAACATGGATTTGACATGATCAAAGCACAACTTGCCTTGAAATAGGTTCTGATCTTGTTCTGGAACTTGCTCTTGAGTCGGCGAATCTTCCTCGGATGCGTTGCACAATTTTAACGTCTACGCGAAACAAGAGAGAACAACAAATAAAAACCAAAACAGAGAGAAAACAAACTCTAAAAATTAAATAAAATTCACCATTAAATATATCTTAATTTTATAAATTTTTAGAAATTTGAATCACCTCAATCGGAGCTCGTATGAGGGAGAACGGCCTCCGAGAAGATTCAAAAATCATAAAAACCTGAAAATTGGAAAATACCTAATTAAACGAATTATTTTTCTAAAGGAAACTCGGGTTTAAAGCGTCACGCTGACGTCAGCTCTGACCCGAGCCAACCAGAGCACGACACGTGGCCCTTGGTCCATGGACTGCGTCCACGAACTTCCTCGGGATCATGGTGCACCCGGTTCACACGGGCCTGGACTACTGACGCGCGGGTCCCGCAGATGGCCGTGTCAGCGCATGACTCAGCGACACCGACACGCCCACGCGACCAGCCATGCCAGTGCCAGCTCGGCCAAACTACCCATGTGTGCGACACGCGTTAACGAAGCATCAGGCCACGTCGACGGCGGCGGCACGGGGACCTACGGTCGTCGGCGGCGAGCGGCTAGGTTACCTACGACACGCTCACGACCTTGCCTACCCGCTGACGCGAACAGATCTGAGGTTTGAGCACTTGGGCGACGGCGGCGAGGTTCTATTCTTTGTCGGCGATGGCCTCCCTGCGGATTCTCCTTTCCGGCGATGCTCCGACCAAACTGGTGCGCGCACGGGCTTCCCCATGTCGAGACGAATCTAACAGACATAACCTCGAGCCTTGAGCTCCATGGAAGACGGCGAAATCGACGAATAACTGCAGCGGCGGCGCTCGGTGCTTGACCCAAAATTCCGGCGAACGGCTGGGGTTCTCGGCAAGGCGCTTAGGGTTTTGCTTGCGGACGACCTCAGGCACCTGTTGCTCTCCTTATATAGGCCGAACACCCCCGCGCGTACCCGACTTGGAAACTCCAAGCCGTATCCATGGCGGATACAAGACGGAGTCCAGCCCATACACGCGAGGACGACGCCCGGATCGCTGACACGTGCTCCCATCCGACGGCCATGGCGCGAGCTACTACGCTGCAATCTCTGAACCGACGGATCACGATCGCACGGTCGCGGCGCTAGGGTTTCTAGTGACAGCTAAGCGGGCTGACTTTGGCCGCACCGAAGCAGGCCTTGCACGCACAGTGTTGGGCTTCGGCCCAACACTGTTTAGATGGAATTTTTGAAACTTTTATCATTTAAAATAATTCCAAAAATTCAATTAATTGGTTTTAGGCAATAAAAATATCAGGAAAAATCCAAGAAAATTCTCAAAAATACTTTGAAGCATTTTGAACTCAGATAAAATATTTTTGACAAAACTTTGTTTTAACTTTGCATAACTTTAAATAGTTTTAACACAAAAAAATCAATATGCTTAACTTAAAGTAAATTCAAATAAATCAAGAAAAATCCAATAAATCCCAGAAAATCATAAAATGCCCAAATGACAATAAAATAATATTTAGGCGAATTTTGGGATGTTACAAACCTTCCCCCCTTAACAGAATCTCGACCCCGAGATTCAGGGCTAACTAAAGAATAGGTTTGGAAACTCTGACTTCAAATCTTCTTCGCGCTCCCAAGTTGCTTCACTTTCAGAATGATTGCTCCACTGAACTCTGCAAAAGCGAATAGACTTGCTTTTAGTCTTGCGCTCCATAACATCCAAAATTCTGACTGGCTGCTCCTTGTAGGTCAAATCTTCCTGCGGCTCTATTGCATCCAACGGGGTTTGTTCTGCTGGCACTCTGAGACACTTCTTAAGTTGTGACACGTGAAACACGTCGTGCACTCCTGCCATTGACTACAGCAACTTCATCTGATAAGCAACCTCTCCTTAACGGCTCAAAATTTTGAATGGACCAACATATCTTGATGCAAGCTTCCCCTTAGCGTGAAATCTTCCGACACCTTTAAGAGTGCAAACTCTGAGATACACAAAATCATCCGCCTCGAATCTCAAATCTTGACGACGGTCATGAACGTAGCTATTTTTCCTTAACCGAGCTACCTTCAACCTCTCTCTAATCATATCAACTTGCTCTTTGGCTTCCTTGAGAATATAGGGTCCAAATACAATACGATCTCCTGTCTCATTCCAATTCAACGGAGTACGACAGGCACGTCCATACAACGCCTCAACGGTGACATCTGCCGGCTAGCTTGATAACTATTATTGTAACTGAATTCTACCTACGACGAACATTTATCCCAAGATGTAGCATAAGCTAAAGCACAAGCTCTCAACATCTCACTTCTGGCTTCTCGGCCATTCTCAATGCTAGGTATCTTATTACTGATTTGGCTCTACTTCCACTCAGAGCTCTACACCGGTTGTAACAAACTTGCTGATCTCTGGTACACTGCTTCCATTCTCTAGCACACGTCACACAAAGCGATATTTTCAGCAACTTCACGCTTCATCTTAGGCTATTAAATCCTTTCCTTAAGACCTTGATATATCTTAACACCTTTCTGGATGAATTGAATACTTTAGAATCATTAACTTCTTCTAGAATCAACTGCTTAAGCTCTTTCTTGCTCGATACTTAGATTCGACCTTTAAATTGTGTGGTTCCTTGGTCATCCACGGTAAAATCCTCTTCTAAGCCTTCATCCTTCTGACCCACTTTGATCCGATCTTGAAGCATTGGCTTAACTTCCAAAGCAGCTATAATTCCTTGCGAAACCACTTATAAATTCAACTTTTGAAACTCCTCACACAATTCTGACTGATCACTTGATATCGGTGTATTGGCACTATGGTCTTTACGACTTTAAGACATTGGATACCATATTAGCCTTACCAGGATGATAACAGATCCCAGCCTTATAATACTTAATCAACTCCAACCATCCTCTTCGTTCTATATTAAGGTCTGCACTTCGAACTCTTATGGTCTGTACATATCTCCAACAATATAATGACGCAATGACTTCAAGGCACGCACTACGGTAGCAATTTCCAATTCATGCGGAGCATAGTTCTCTTCATATGGCCTCAACTGTCCTGACGCATAGGCAACAACTTTTCCTTTCTGTATTAACACATATCCAAGATCTTGTCTCGGAGCATTACAATATATATCAAAACTGCTCTGCACCTCTGGCAACACTAAGACAGGCGTTGTCGTCAAACGTTTTCCCAATTGCAGAAAACTCTTTTCACCATGCGGTGTCCATGTAAACTTCTTCTCCTTTTTCAACAATTGTTTAAGCGGTCTAGCAATCATTAAAAATCCTTCTATGAATCAACGGTAATGTTTCGCCATTCCCAGAGAACTATGGATCTGGGTAACAAACTTCGGTCGCTCCCATATAACACTGCTTCCACCTTGCTTGGATGAACGGCAACTCCTTTAGCAGTCATCTCATGGCCAAGAAATTTCACTTTCCCCTTCCAAAAGTCACACTTGCTACACTTAGCATACAACCATTGCTCTAGCAGCTTTTCCAAAACTAATCTCAAATGTTCTGCATACTTTCCCTTTTGGCTTGAAGTAAACAAATACATCCTATCCAAACATCATAACAGCTTGACCAAATTTTCAATGGAACTCCATTCATCATGTTCATAAATTCTGTAATGGCTTTGATCATTCCAGCAGACTCAATTGTAAACTCATATTGTCCATATTGCGAAGAAAACTCTATCTTAGAAATATTCTTTGCACGCATCTTTAACTGATGATAACTTTATCGAAGATCTATCTTAGAGAAAACTCCAACTTCTTTTGAACAGATCAGACAAATCATTGATCATGGGTGACGGGTACTTATTCTTGAATCATACTTTCATTAAATGCTCGATGCTCGATACACATCCTTAAGCCCCCATCTTTCAAACAGCACAGGCGCTTCCTAAGGTAACAAACTGGTCCTGTCGAAACATTTTTGGTAACAACTCTTCGATCTTCTTCTTCATCCTAACTAGCTAATCTGTAGGCATTTGATAAGGTCTCTTAGCTTTTGTCGATGTACCAGGCACTAACTTGGTTTCTCGATCCGACGACATACTAGACAATTCCTCGAAAAACATATTTGAATGCTCTCCAACACTGGCACATCTTCTAGGCTAGCAACTTCCACGCTGTTTACCATCAACTGACCATCACTGCACACGCATCACTTTCGAGTGGACCACCATTACAGATGCATACCCAGAGAAACATCTGACCCTTCTTTTACCATTAATGCTTTTATTCCAACACTTCACATCCTAATGTATCAACCATCTCCACTTTATTTCTTTAAGCAAGAAAATCTTTACATGGAATTCATCACTAGTCACTTTTCTTTACAAATAAGGATACGACACTTGCCCAGGGTGAAATCATTAATCTGAACTTCCTTGATTGGCGTTGGCGCTGAAGTTTTTGTTCGGGGTAGGGTTGAAATTGACTTGAACTGGCATGGTTGCTTTCTTCTGAGGGTAATTGCGGGCAAAATGTCCGGGCTTGCAACATGTATAACAAAGCTTAGGGACACCTCCCTTCCTTGAGCATTCGTCGACCAGGGTAGTGTCTTTGTTCAAATGCCCTTTTTTTAACTGGTTCTCTAGGCAGACTTCTCTTGCAACCTTACTGCTCACTCTTGGTGTTATGAACTTGACTGAGGTAACTTCCGGAAGGACCGCGTCTGTAGGAGACTCTAGATTCTTTCGCGGACATTTCTTAACAAAATGGCCTTCCTCATGACAGTAGTAGCACAAACGTTTTCGCTGTTGTGCCTTGCCGGGTGCAGCTACATGTACATTACTGTATTCTTGTGGCGTCATGACTGGTTGCTTCGTAGGGCATTCTCTAGACCAATGGCCTTCTTCATCACACAGGAAACATGCTGTTGGTGATTGCCAATTACTTCTTTCTTGAAGAGGGCTGACAAGATCAGAGTGCTGCGTCTTTGGTTCTTCAAACGACATCACCTGTACAGTTGGCATTCCATATCGTTTTGACAGCTCTTGAGCGACTGCGGCACGAAAATTCTTTTGCTGATACTGGGTTACAGCGATTACTATTGGATCCAAGGGACATTGAGCTGGACCATGATCTCGACCTTCACACAGGTAACATGTGATGTCACTCATGGGACACTCTCCAAGAGAATGACTTCCTTCACAGCTGGAGCAATTAATCGCATGCTCGTCAGCGGTATGTCCTATTTCTCCACAGCGAATGCACGCCCGATCTTTTGACTTGTTTGGTTGACAGCACTTCAGAGAGCAACGCTTAGATGTTGTACAAGGTGCAGGGCTAGTATTATGCTCCGTATCTACCGTGACCATACTGTCTCCAGGTGAGGTAAAGAGATTACGAAAAGCAACAACAAATTCATTCCAAGTGATATTCTGCGGGGCTTCATGAGCAGCACAATATTTCTTCCACCATTCAGAAGTGATTCCTTGTAACTGATAAGAAGCATACAGGACTTTTTCATCGCCTTCACACTGAGCAACGAGCAGCTTCCACTCAATGGTCTTGAGCCAATCATCCGCTTCCGAGGGTAACACATTTCCTGAGAATGTCGGCGGACGAGTCTTTATGAATTCTGATAACCTTAAGTAGGAACGGAAATCATTGGTAGCAGCTTGGGACACTTGGTTGACATTGGCTTGGTCAGTCATATTCTGCATCTGCTTCATCATTGCATGCATCAATTGAGTCTGAGCAGTCAAGAATTCTCTGAAACTCTGCATATCCATCTGTACTGACGGTTGAAGAATTAATCCACTACTGAGATTCTTACTGGGTTGATTTCTGCTTCCACTGATTATGTTGTTTCCTCAAGTCTGAATCATCTGCTTGATTGCTTCACTTGGTTAGGGAAGAAGCGAATAGCTTAGGTAAGAAGTAGGGATCCTAAAGCAGGGGAGATAGGTTTAACCCAATAACTAAAGCAAACAATATTAATAACTTGGTATGGTTGCTTATATAAGCCTAAAAGCTCTGCAACACATACTGCACACTCAGCAATCAAGGAAGAACCAATTCAACCTATACACACAAAACTACCGCCTACAAGGGTAACACTTCTATCTTAAGCAGACGTGACTCCCACAGATGAGTCTCAACTGGCTACTCGAAACATAGGTCCTCTAACTTCTGGAACACTTCATCGATCTACTCCTTCCTTGAGCTCGATGATTCCCTCCTTCTTGATCTTCAGGGTTGACAGCGAACACTTGATGCTTTCGTCTATGATGTGGCACATCAAATACCAAGACAACTCAGATAAGGTTTTTAACTCGATCCAGCAAGGGAGAGAGAAAGAAATTTAGCAGGGGAAAAGAGAGAAATTTTGACGAGGAAAGAAATAGAAGAATAAGATAAGTCAAGAACATATTATTCTTCCAAGTTAATTCTTTTCTTTAAAAAATAATTTTGAAGTTCCTATAGAGACGACCAGACTATCTAGGGTCAAGGCCTACAGTCAGTATGGCTCTGATACCACTTTTGTCGGGACCAGAATATGCAAATTCGGACCCTCTGTGTATACCGCACTAGTCCAGGATCACGCTAGTGCACACAGGCTCAACATAAGTAAATATCACAATCATACATAGCGAAAGCATTATGAAAGATATCATATAATATATACTACTGGTTGAATGACCTTATGGTCCACTTACATGACTATGCCTGCAAGGTGAACAACATATTAAATGCAATGGAATGAAAATGTAGACAACCCTCAAGATACCACAGTAATCGACAAGGCTTGCGCCTAAACATTCGTCTCCTCCCGGAATCTTTCCTCCAAAGATTGATGTAGACTCTTCAACTGGTGATGTTGTTGTTTGGCAAGGGTGAGTACTTAAAGCACTCAACAAGTTGTGCACAGAATGCAATTCTATGTAACTATATGTAAGGCTTATTCCAATGGATAGGCTATCATGGCTATTTTGCAATAGGCAGCATTTATGAACAAATACAGTAAATAGATTATAAAGACTGTAAAACAAATAACAATAATAAATGGATTCAGTATTTCTCAAGTAAACCAAGTTTCCAATCCTAAGTCAATTTCCACCTTCCACATGGCATTCCGCCATCCCAACCAAATTGTACATTTAATTAAGCTAACCCTTAACTGTAATTCCCGAGCACTGCTCAATACCGCGAGCACGGCTATCCGAATAGTTTCACACTCTGCAGAGGTTATGCACTTTATCCACATGACATGATCGTCTCTTGGTGCCTTCCGGGTTAACACACTTCCTTTGGTGTGTCGGCGGAGAGATCATGACAAAGCCTTTACAATGCTCGCTTAATCCAAGACTACCCGCTAAGGTTTCAACATCGTGGGTCCGAAAACCACAACTGTGGCCCCTCTTGCGCCATGTGAATTACTCCATAACTCGGGAACTCACACCACCAAGATAGTACCAAAGTTAAGACATTGCAAATTAATCAGCTAGGTTGGCCCATACCAGACATGTGGTTGCATGATTGACTCAGGTCAAAGGCTTGCAAGGTTAAGTCCTTAGAGTGATCAGGGCAAGACATCCACATACCCTCTGCCCATTGGGCCCACCTTGGCATACTCGCCCCTTGTCACTTGCCCCAATCTAAATGATTATCACCCAGGTTGATTACCAAGCACCACGTGCCATCAACAATTCAACATCGTTGCGTGACATGACTCGCCACAACAACTCAATCTCATCGTGTGATTCCACATGACACACAAGTTCATAACATTGTTCCATATTCCATTAATCAAGATTAATTTTCGATGATTCTGACACATGCGATGACGTGGCATGGCTAAGCAACTAATACAGACTAACCATCCCATGTTGATTATAATTACTAACCAACTATATTGAACCAATCTAGGGTGACAATGGATCATGGCATACAATGACAAGGTAGGGTATAGATCAAATTGGCATATTAGCTAAGCCCAATTTAATTTGAAACAACTATACTCTTGAAATAATATGCAATAGGGTAAAACAAATATAGCAATTTTATAAACATGGATTCGACATGATCAAAGCACAACTTGCCTTGAAATAGGTTCTGATCTTGTTCGAACTTGCTCTTGAGTCGTGAATCTTCCTCGGATCGTTGCACAATTTTAACGTCTCACGCGAAACAAGAGAGAACAACAAATAAAAACCAAAACAGAGAGAAAACAAACTCTAAAAATTAAATAAAATTCACCATTAAATATATCTTAATTTTATAAATTTTTAGAAATTTGAATCACCTCAATCGGAGCTCGTATGAGGGAGAACGGCCTCCGAGAAGATTCAAAAATCATAAAAACCTGAAAATTGGAAAATACCGAATTAAACGAATTATTTTTCTAAAGGAAACTCGGGTTTAAAGCGTCACGCTGACGTCAGCTCTGACCTACGACACGCTCACGACCTTGCCTACCCGCTGACGCGAACGGATCTGAGGTTTGAGCACTTGGGCGACGACGGCGAGGTTCTATTCTTTGTCGGCGACGGCCTCCCCGCGGATTCTCCTTTCCGGCGATGCTCCGACCAAACTGGTGCGCGCACGGGCTTCCGCTTGTCGAGACGAATCTAACGGACATAACCTCGAGCCTTGAGCTCCATGGAAGACGGCGGAATCGACGAATAACTGCAGCGGCGGCGCGCGGTACTTGACCCAAAATTCTGGCGAACGGCTGGGGTTCTCGGCAAGGCGCTTAGGGTTTTGCTTGCGGACGACCTCAGGCACCTGCTGCTCTCCTTATATAGGCCGAACACCCCCGCGCGTACCCGACTTGGAAACTCCAAGCCGTATCCATGGCGGATACGAGACGGAGTCCAGCCCATACAGGCGAGGACGACGCCCGGATCGCTGACACGTGCTCCCATCCGACGGCCATGGCGCGAGCTACTACGCTGCCTTGGGTTTCTAGTGACAGCTAAGCGGGCTGACTTGGGCCGCGCCAAAGCAGGCCTTGCACGCACAGTGTTGGGCTTCGGCCCAACACTGTTTAGATGGAATTTTTGAAACTTTTATCATTTAAAATAATTCCAGAAATTCAATTAATTGGTTTTAGGCAATAAAAATATCAGGAAAAATCCAAGAAAATTCTCAAAAATACTTTGAAGCATTTTGAACTCAGATAAAATATTTTTGACAAAACTTTGTTTTAACTTTGCGTAACTTTAAATAGTTTTAACACAAAAGATCAATATGCTTAACTTAAAGTAAATTCAAATAAATCCAGAAAAATCCAATAAATCCCAGAAAATCATAAAATGCCCAAATGACAATAAAATAATATTTAGGCGAATTTTGGGATGTTACAAACACCATCATCTCTATCATCCTCGTCCTCTACAAAGATGGTCTCGGAGAGGGAAGAAGAGCCTGAAATGTCAAGTCTAGCTCCTAGGCTAGCCTCATCAAAGATCACCTTGTAGGTCTCTATCATCCTATGCGCATCGCAACTCCAGACCCTATAGCTACGAGAAGAAGTCGAGTAACCTAGAAAAATACTATCAGAAGAAAGAGACTCAAACTTCTCTAGGTTACCGGACTTCAAAATGAAACATTTGCAACCAAACACACAAAAATGAGAAACTCTAGGATTTCACCCATACCTCAGCTCATAAGAAGTGCGGTGCAAATGTGCTCTCAAGAATACACAATTAGAAACATGACAAGCAATAGCTATAGCCTCAGCCCAAAACTTCCTAGAAGTACTATACTCATCTAGCATTGTCCTGGCCATCTCAACCGGGGTCATGTTCTTCCTGTCCACTACGCCATTTTGCTGAGGGACGTAGGGAGAGGAGAACTGATGCTCTAAGCCAAACTCCACACAGAAACTCTCAAAGTAGGAATTCTTAAACTCTGTGCCATTGTCACTGTGTATAGCTCGAAGGCACCAGGGAGCTCAAGAGACAACCTATGAACCAAATCGCTTAAATGGGTAAAAGACTCATCCTTCGAGGCCATGAAAAACACCCAAGAATATCTCAAAAAATTATCAACAATGACATGAACATATCACTTCCCACCTGCTGACTGCACTCTAGTTGGACCAACAGAGTCCATATGTAAGAGCTGTCCTAGTGCATCAGTCATCACAACAGTGATTGCGGGATGAGAAGCAGCAACCATCTTGCCATGCCGACAAGTAGAGTAAACTAAGTCTTTGACCATTTTGAGTTTGGGCAAACCACGAATGAGATCGTGGCTGCTAACTATGGTCAAATGGTCGAAGCCTATGTGACCGAGTCTACGATGCCAGAAGGAGAGATCACGTCACTCAAAAGCAATCAAGCAACGAAGAGAATCTCTAGAAGAAATAGAAAAATCAGAACGGAAGACTCTTCCAAATCTAGAAATCCCGCAAACTAACCCTCGTGATGAATCAAGGATTCTACAGGCACTACTCTTAAAGCTTACCTCAAAAGAGTCACCAATAAGCTGGGAGACAAAAAGCAAATTATACTGCAGCTTACTCACTAAGGCAACGTCATTAAGAATGAAATTGTCATTAATTCAGACGGTATCTTTGGCAATGACTTTACGTGATGAAGCATCCCAAAAAGTAATCAACTCATCATCGGGGGTTCGGATTAGGGAAGAGAACCAACGAGAGTCTCCGGTCATATGACGAGAACAACCGGAGTCAATGATCCATACCTCACCTTTCCCGATTGTACGAACATGGTCAACACACAAGAGAGAGAGATGACTCAGTATTGGGACAAAGAGAAGATCTAAGAACCCAATACTGAACCACATGAAGCCTCAAAGTGTCAGCCATAAAAGCAGAAATTTCTGGACTCTAGTGTCTCTCTAACGCTCTATTCTCACAAGACCAGAAGCCCTAGTAGAAGGTCTGGGAGGAGGAACTGGGTTGGCCCGCCATCGTGCAAAGGCTGTACCATCCCAATGAGACTGCCCAAATCTCCTACTAGGAAACACCTCTCGCCACCGATATCTACCTCAATGGGAAAAACGAGGAATATTAAGACGATGGCAGAGAAAGTGACCATGAGCAGCTCCAGGACTAAAACTCAACTGAACAACATGAAAACCAAGTCCTGGTCGCTGCCCAAAAACAGGCGACTCTCTAACCTATCTAGCAGCGGTGCGTACCTTAGAAGCACTCAGAGTCTAGGGATGACCCTGAATACCCATAAGAGTAGCAACACGCTTACGCCTTGTGATCTTGGCGCGGCTGAAGTAGAAATCTACCAAATATCCATCCTTCTGACAGAAGGTGCATGTATACTTCACCTTACCAGAGGCAGAAGTAGCAGGAGAAGCAACCTATTGATCAGAGATCCCATTGACAACCTCGGCATATCAAAACACAGTGGTACTCACCCTAGGAGCTACCACGATCTCAGCACTCTTGGAGCCACGCACAATGGTGGGAGGATGCACCCGAGCGTGCTCCAAGTAGTCAAATCCTAGACCCTAATTAAATCGCCTAATCTTGGATTGGTCTAGAATGAGATTGAGCTTCTTCTTGCCTCCTACAAACTTCTCGGGAGTGCTCATGAGATACTCACACTCCTGGAAGGAAGAGGCACAAGAAAAATAGGGAAGAGAGGAGGAAGAAGAACCAGGAAGAGAAGAACTATCAGCACGTGTATTTTTCTCCCTTAGCATGGCTGCCTCAATTTTGAGGGCCTTACACGAAATGCAAGGGGCCTTTCTGAGCAAGTTTTAGTTGCTCATAGCCCTCACATGAGCTGACTGGGTCCTTAGAAGCATGCATTTCAAGTTCTTCATTTCTAGTTGAGAGCTTCCTAAGGTGTGTGCTCTTTTAAAGATTCATTGTCAAGTTTTAGTTGCTCATAGCCCTCACATGAGCTGACTAGGTCTTTAGAAGCATGCATTTCAAGTTCTTCATTTCTAGTTGAGAGCTTCCTAAGGTGTGTGCTCATGGCATCAATCTGAGCAAGTAGTTTAGGGCAATTTCCAAATGAGGGAGTAGAGTGAGCATGAAGAAAACTAGCATCTAAAGACATAGCATTAACAGATTCATTGCTAGCATTCTTCAACCTAAGATTATCTAGTTCAGACAACACACTATCATGCATAGTCCTTAGGTTCTCTAGCTCCACAAGCAGGGCATCACACAAAGAACAGTCATCAGTGACTCGTGTGGGAGAAGATCTAAGAGAAACTAACTCCCGAGCTAAAGTACCTACTTCCTTCTCTAGCTCCATACACCTAGTAGCTCTAGCTCTAGCATGAAATTTCCATAATTTGCAGAAAGCTTCATTGAGCTGGTAATAGGAGGGTACCTTGTCCGAGTCACTGTAGAGCTCAGAGTCACTGATGTTGTTGGTGTCCGCCATGAAGCACATCCCGGTGAGGTCGTCGCCACCTTTCTTCTCTTGTGGATCATCCTCGCGTTCATCGCTCCAGGTTTTCGTGTTTGAGAGGTTGATGTCGTCGAGTGCGGCAAGAACACGGTGGAAGAGCTTCTTGTTCTTTGAGAAGTTGTGGTACTTCTTCTCACGCTTCGGGTCACAAGCTGAAGGCTTCTTGTTGCAGTTCTTGTCGGTGTAGTCATTCTTTCCCAAACCGCCCGTGTCGTTCAAGCCTTCTCCAACTTGGGGCAGTTCGCTCGAATGTGGTTGGGGCCATCACACTCGAAGCATGTGATCGTGCCACCTCTCTTCCTCTCTCTCACCCTCTTGTATGCATGAGAGAATTTGCGAGCCAAAAGAGTAAGCTCAATTTCCAGAAATTTTTCTAGTTGGTCATCACTTAGCTCGCAAAAGGGTAGAGAGGGAGAAACCAGCAGAAGAATCAGAATTGGATCCAATGGGATCGGTGACTAAGGCCATCGACTGAGATTTCATCTTGCGAGAGACAACATCAATCTCATGAGTCTTGAGTCAAGAATAAAGCTCGTGAAGAGTTAGAGTTGACAAGTCGATAGTATCCTTAATGGTGGTCACCTTCATCTCCCAAACTCGAAGATCGAGTGCGGTCACGAAATGTCGAGCATTATCCGAGTCCAGGGGCTTAGTGGAATATTTGTCTATCTCCATGGCTCTTGACACTATCAGATCTAGAAAGAGCAAAACCGGGCTATGATACCAATTGAAGGACCAGAAATTGAGATCAGAAGGGGTGAATGATTACAAATAAATTTCCCCCCTTAGTAGACAAATAAAATGGGCCATAAGAAAAATTTCCCCCAAAGAACCGAACCATATCCCCAAGAGATCAAATGGATGCGAAAAAATCAATTTTTAGAGAACTCAGCCTGGAATCGGCAATACCACCACCTAGGTGTCGGTAGTACTACAATGAACAGTAAATCAGCATGATTTCAAAACCAGAATCGGTGTATCTTTTGATCGGCTAATCCAAAACCCATGAAACTTTGTATGCACCTTCCTAAGATGTTAGGAACCTATTATTCAATCGCCAGGATTGACGTTAAAGTTCTAACCTATTTCAAGTTTAGTGAAGGTTGCACCAAAACTGGGTCAAATGCAAAATCTTCACCCTAAGCTTGCTCATGGGGATTCAATGATAAAGATGATCTTAGATGGTCTCCCACTTATTGCAGCAAACAAAAAGACACAAGAAAGAACCCTCAAAGGAACAAGTTCAAAATCTACAGGAAATCCTTCTCTCTCAAGTCAAAAACCGGTTTATTGAGAATCTCTTGATGAAACAAGTGAGAGCTTACCTAGACGATTGGGATATGGTCTCAAGAGGATACATCTATCGATCACTCTTCCATGGAAACACAAGATCAAAAGAGGAAGAAACCAATCAAGAAGATCAAGAAAAAAGGAGGAGGATGCAAAACAAGGCAAGGTTTTGAGCACGAATTTTATCTTTATTTCAGAGATAGAGGGATGGTTACAAGGCCTCTCCATAGGAGGGCAATGCTCCAAAAGAGCACACACACACGTACACAATAAACCAAAATCTTGTGGAAACCCTAATCCTTCTCCTAACTCTTAAGGCTTCACCTCCCTTTACATCTCCTTACATAGAGGAGGCAAACCGTAACCCTAAAACCTGAATACACAAATGGATATCATCCACATTTACATGGACTAACCCGATAATCCAACCTACATAATCGGTTTTACACTCACACAAACACGTTTTTCAATGCGGCCTTCTTCATGATTGTGAGACCCTGTCCAAAAGAACAAAAATCTCCATGTGATTACTGTACTAGTCCCATGATTAGTGGCTAGCACTCACATGTTTACAACATCAATATCACATCCATACACCCAATATATTAATACTTGGAACAAAAGTTAATTATACAGAGGTCTTTATCACTACAAGAATCAGGGAAAAATTCGTGGGCCAAAAACCCACGAATTTAAGCTAAAACCCACGAATTTAACTTAAATTCATGAGCAAACCGTCGAATTTAGTTCACGAATTTAACTCGACGAAATTAATTAATTAAATTCGTGGGTACCACGAATTTAAGTTAAATTCGTGGGTTTCTACTAAGCCCACGAATTTAATTGTTTTCGAGTTAAATTGTGGGCTTAAAACCCACGAATTTAATCGCTTAAATTGTAATAAAACCACGATTTAATCGATTAAATTCGTGGGTTGAAAAACCACGATTTAATCGATTAAATTCGTGGGCTAAAAACCCACGATTTAATCGATAAATTCGTGGGTTTTTTCAACCCACGAATTTAATTGATTAAATTCGTGGGTTTTTCAACCACAATTTAATCATCATTTTTACAAAAAAAAATGTATATATATCCAAATGATTTATATATATATATATGTATCGCACTCAATACATATATGTATATATATCCAAATGTATGTATTTTTATATATATATGTATCGCACTCAATACATATAACATCTAAAGAAGAAAAGAAAAGGCAAAAAGAAAATTGAAACTAAAAATTGCTAAGCGAAGAATAAATAAGATCATCTATTTTGTTCAAATCGATCAAAAACTGTAACACAAAAGACAAACTCCACAATGAAGTTGAAGCGAGCGAATAATTAACAAACGAGACACCAAACCTATTACGATTACTAAAATCACAAACCAACCTTTTAACTCTTCAAAACCGCTTAAAACTAAGTCTCCGAATGTACAAAATTTCGCATGACCTCTCTTGTAAATAGGACATCCACTCGTGAGACAAAAAAACATTTGCAGTTATAATATATATATCAATCTCTCAAACCAGAAGGAGACATTCTAGCAGATCCTTAGATAATCCAATCACACATCCAACGACAATTTGTAAACTACGCAATGACGTACAACACATTACAACCACAATAGATACAATCCACACTCCATTAAAATAAGTCGATCACAATAAGTCGATCACAACGTATCCATCACAACAAGTTATAAAATACAACAGTTATACACCAATCGAGCTCACAATGGAATTCATGCCTCGGGGTTGTTGGAGTTGTGGGCGCTACCACCACCGTCGTATTTGTTGAAGATGTCTTCTATGATGTCGCCGCTAGAACGTCTTTGAGGGCGTGACCTAGAAACCCGCAAGTTCAAGATTAACTTAGGTTGTGCTACAAGTAACATTATGTCGATTCACATGAATGTCAATATGAGAATATCAATAGTACTATTCAACCAAGACACAATATGAGAATATCAATATGACAGTCAAGCTAAACAAGAATAGGTATTATATATAAGAACTACACGCATTTAACTAGTCAAGATATCTGCAATAATCATATGAACATCAATCTCATATTCAATGAAGTATCAAAGTAATACTCTCTAGTATTAACATAAGGCCAAGATTACAACTACAATTATTTAATTCAACTTCCAAAGACCCCAATTGCATCACTGAGTATTCAAAAGATAACAAACAGTGAAAATAGTTCAAAGAAGCAATAAGAGTTTTGGTAGTCATTTTAAGAGTTCAATATACGAAGTACAAATATAAAGCATTCTACAAGGATAAACAATCAGATTGTACATGGGCAAACAACATTCTACAAGGATCGAATCAGTCCAATGCCTGCCATGCCTCACCATCAGACGGATGGACCATCATATCCGGGTCTTGGTCCTCACGTTTACCTTCTTTGTGCCACCTCATATGTTTCGCTGTTTCTTTTGACATGTATGACCGCTTAAGCCTATCCGTGATCGGCATGTACCGAAGCCGTTTAGTCGCGACCTTTGTAGTCACTGATACCCCTTCCTCATCTACCACCTCAACGAATCTGCACTTACCGCAATGCATACAATGGGTATCGTTGTCATGATCCTTCCGAGCAAAGATGCAATTATTCTCGCACACATCAATCTTACGTAATTCATCCCGAGGCCGCCATCAACTTTTTCGATTGGTACAAATCTTTTGGCATCTTGTGGTTAGGCGGAAGGACATCATTCATTAGTTCAAGCAAAGTGTTGAAGCATTTGTTCAAAAGTTGAACTTCGACTTCATCGACATAAGCCGTGTAACCGCCGCGGGGCGGTCACATTGGTCAAGTCATGCGACTTCGTCCGAGGCGCCAAGTAGCCTATAGAATTCCTTAACCTCCTCGGTGTGACCCTCCCGGAGTTAAATTCATCCCCGCCAAGATCATCCAAAGATGTCTTCCATCCGGTCGTGATCCTCCACATGGTCCAAAGATCTCTTCTATCTCGATAGCACGCCTGCGGCCTCTCCATGACGGTGCCACACCAAATAGTTAGGCATGAACCCGTTTTTGCAAATGTGATACTGCACTATATCCTTGCAGTAGTAGCTGTTATTCTCGCAGAGGGTACACGGGCAATACACATATTCAGCTCCTCCAAATAATGCTTGCTTCAAGAAAGCATCCGTGATCTGCCCCATTCCTTGAGTGCCCCCATTACTCCTCCATCCGTCATACATCGCCCTTCGATCGTCACCCATTATCAAAGCTAAACAAATGAAACAATGTCAACGTACGACCGTGGCTTAGGTGACAAAGACAACCTATTAGGAAAGATTTGTCCTAAACCCTCCCAAGAATGGAGGCTATTGCATGCGACCCGTGACGTGCGCTACGAACCGAACGAAATTTCGGCAGCATAACCCCGCTGTTCTCCAAACGCACGCTGATGTTGGTGCGTCCGGAGAACAACAGGTTATGTGGCGAAATCACGCTCGGATCGCTCGCACGTCACAGGCCCTATGCAACAACCAACATTCTCGGGCTGTCCAAAATACGCTGGACAATTCCGGAACCGCGCACCTCACAAGCAAATGTGAGATGCGTCGTTCCCGAACGGGTGACGCCTATGCTCTCTACTGTTCGACACAAACCCTAAACTCTAACGTTACATACAACGGCAGCGAGAAAATAAAAATATATATATCATATGCAATAATATAAAATGAGATGAAATAACTTTAAACGAATATAAAAGAGACGAATATACCTTCTCCAACGCCGGTGGGGCGTCGCGAGGGTCCGGGAGGCGGGGTGGCGCCGGCGACGGCGAGGTGGCGCCGCGGCGGCGGCCGGCGATGGCGCTGCGGTGGCGCCGGCGGGCGACAGCGGGCGGGTGGAGGCGATGCGCGCGGCGCGGACAAGCGGCGGGGTGGGGCGCCGGCCGTCGCGCGAGCGATCGGCTTCGCGGCGAGCGGGCGGCGACGGCGAGCGGGCGGCGCAGGCGCGCGCAGCGCGCCGGCCGGCCGCCGGCGCGCGCGGCGGGCGGGCAAGCGCGGCGGGCGGCCGGCCGGGCGGCGTCGCTGGCGGCGATCTGCAGGCGGCCGGCGGCCGCGGCGACGTCCGCGGCGGAGAGCGCGGCCGCCGGCGGGCGGCAGCGAGCAGCGCGGCGGCGGCGGCGGCGCTGCTGGTGGCGGCGGCACCACGGCGGCGGCCGGCGGCGAGGGCGCACGGGCGGGCGCAAAGACGGCGGGTGACTGCCGGGCGCGTCATGAGCGCGAAGCGGCGTGGCGGCGGCCGGCGAGGCGGGGGCAACGCGTTCGTGGGTATGCCTGAGCCCACGAATTTAAAAGTTTAAATTCGTGGGTATTGTTTGGCCCACGAATTTAAATATTTAAATTCGTGGGTAATTTTGGCCCACGAATTTAAAAGTTTAAATTCGTGGGTATTGTTTGGCCCACGAATTTAAATATTTAAATTCGTGGGTTTCATTTTGGCCCACGAATTTAAATGTTTAAATTCGTGGGTTTCATTTTGGCCCACGAATTTAATTAAAAAACGTGCGTTTTATTCAAACCGACGAATTTAAATAAATAAATTCGTGAGTTTTTTTTTGGGCCCACGAATTTAAAAAACCCACGAATTTTTGCCTGATTCTTGTAGTGTATATAATATTACAGTACAGCAGAAAAGAAAGACATAAAGAGCCAAAAGCCTCGTGGAGTGCCCATCCAACCCGCAGGCATCTGACAAGGCAACCCTAGAAGAAACCATCATCGAAAACCCCATGGCCTGCCTAGTAATATGAATCATCTAGCATGTCGTAGACTTCATCTTCTAAGACAACAATTTTAGCAAGTTTGAGTACTTGTGTACTCAGCAAGACTTATAGTGGTTCACAAATGCATATAAGTAATTAAGCAGGCATAAACAAGGAATAAGCTCTAGGTTAATTTGCAGTTGCAAAAAGTAAACATATGGTTATAATAGACTACAAACCGGAGTTTATAAAAACTGTTGAGATTGCTGTAATCCGAAATATGTACCCAGGTTTCACAACACAGTCTACCCGACTACGAAGCCCATTGAAACGACCCCCATTTTCACATAAATGCAAAAATGGAAATCTCATGTGCATTCCGTACTAGTCCAATGATCAGTGGCTAGTATGCACATTTTCAACAATTGGAATCGCAAGCATACAACATTATATTAAAGCGAAGCTATTTGTACATGGTATTCTTACAATTCAGAGTATATATATATATATAACACAAAGGAAGCAAAGTCTTGTAGTGTGCCCATCCAACTCTCAGGCAACTGACAAGGCATAAATCCCTAGAAAGATCACTTCGTTAGAATTCCCGCATCCTGCGACGAAGAGTAAACCTTCGGAGCTTCGCTAACTTTTTCCACCTAAAATAATAGAATAAGCAAGGTTGAGTACTTTCGTACTCCGCAAGACTTAAGTGGTATTTGCAAATGCAATGATGCAAGTTGAATCAAAGGAGGCTTCTAGGTTAATATTTTTGCATAAAGCAGAATTTAATTTTTAAATCAAGTTATCATTTGCAAACGGGATTTAATAAAGCAAATTTGACTGATAAGAAATAAATAAAGCATAAGTAATACTCACAGCCCTTCATGAGCATTGAATAATTCAATGATCCAATAATCCATTCCTGCCATAACCATTCCTTTGCCAACACATAACCATTCATCCAATAATCCAATCATGATGTCCAACAATGTCGGTCCTTTAACATGAAGTAACAGTTGCGAAACAAGTTTCCAACCAAAACCTACTTTTAGAAAATACCAAAGCATTTAACTAATGCCAGTTCACCAAGTTTCCCATAACCGCGGGTACGGCTAATCGATTAGATTTACACTCTGCAGAGGTGTACAGCTTTACCCACAAGAAATGACTGACTCTTTGAGCAATCGATATTTAGCACACTTCCTTTGGTGTGCCGCAGAGAGTCATAACATAACCGTTACATTACATAGATCTAACTTTGCACCAGAACCGATGACGAAAAACCCTTGCTATGGCAGAAGAAACACACATATATAAAACATGGTATCATCATCATCATCATAAAAACAGTCGGGCACCGTTTCTCCCCATAGCAAGGCGTACACCGTTATATCAGCAAATGTTGCTCCCAACACCTCGGTGTGGGCACCCCTTCTAAGAAACCTTGAAAGGAGAGCTCATACTACTTCGGCCTACCAATGTGCAAAGTTAAATCTACATAACTTAATAGGTTAAGGCTGCCCATAATAGCACCATTGGTTGTACGAATTTATCTTGGATCATGCAACACTATGTTCGGTCCTTAATTCGACACGGGCAATAATCTCCCCCTGCACTCCATACAAGTCCATCTCTTGCACAACCGGCTATTGACAATAATTGCCCGCATCTAAACCATAGTTTTTATTTTGGGGTTTTTAGTCAAAATACCAACAAATGACATCATGTCATAACCAACCTTTTTCAATTCTCAAGAATCAATTTTGATCTGATCATATTCAACGTTGGTTCTAAAGCATGACTAAGCATGGTTAATATTTGCATATACCCAAGTTGACATTATGTATTGTCTAACCCATTTATATGGTTATCAAGGTTCACATGTCCATACTTATCAAGGAAGTTCCATGAGACAACAGGTATATCTACTAGTACCACAAAATAGCGTATTTACAGAAAATAAACGCATGAATGAAACGTTTTGATAAACCAAATGAAAATTAAATATTGGGATCAATATGATCAAAGGAGTGCTTGCCTTGCTTAATTGATGATTACAATGAAGTCGTGGTCGTAGCTGACGATGTCGATGATGGAGCTAATGATGTCGAGTTCTATACATCGTTCACGGAAATATAGCAAATAATGAACTTTAATAAGGGCAAAAAGAAGACAAACAGAAAATTAAATAAATATTTGCTATAGAAAACAGGTGTGGTATAGAGTTGCATGATTTTGGGTTCTCATGTTTTAGTTGAATATTTATATTGTTAGTAGCTTTTTAGGTTAAGCGATGATGCGGCTTCTTTTATATTATTTATTCTTATTTTATAAATTTAAGAGGCTAAAATTATGTATTATTGTATTTATATTTTCGAATTCTAGATGCTAAAATTATTTGTATTAATAAAAGTAAACATTAGTTAAAGGTTTCGTAAACAACTATTCATTTACTGCACTTTCAACGACCTTATCACTTAAGGGTTTTGAGCTACTAAGATACTGATGGAAAGCAAGATGAAATTAGAATATTTTTCCAGATTATGGAAGTATTAACTTTCTAGAGCATTACTAAACTGATTTTGTAAATTTTTGTGTTTAGACGAGATATTTTATTTGCTACTGAAATAGCATATATGGCCAAAAGTTGAGATTGTAACTAGACAGATTCGCTTTTCATTTGCGGCTACACTACACATGATTATTGATTCATTTTTCTGGTATTAGCAGGTGATGATCTTAGAACTGTTTTAAATCAAAATTTGCATTATTTTGCTTTTAGCCACGATAAATTATACATACCTCTATTGTTGTGATTTGCATTTCCTTTTATCAAAAGCATGTAAACTATGTCTTATTCTAAATATTTTTACATAAATGAGCTTCTACTGATTCCAGAAGCTTATACAAAATATTTAATTATTTTATGAGTTATTATATACATATCTTTATTAATGGCTATCTTAGTTCTTATGGATATTTGAAAATCAATTAATTTAAAATTAAACCAAAAATTAAATGTTTTTGCATATTTGAGTCTCTCATGGTCTTATCATTGTATAAAAATTTATTTTATTATTTTAAAAGTTATATTACACAATTATTGTATTCTTGAATATTTAATATATTGAGAACAACTTTTATAGAAAATAATTCAGAAAAATATGATATTTAAATATTTTTATATATTTGGGTTCCTGGTAGTCTAATGATTCCAATAAAATTGGTTTCATTCAAGTCTTAGTTCATTTGCATTATTTATATACATAGCCTATCTTTTATCCTTTTATTTAAATTTGAAATTCAAATTTGTCCAGAGTTCTTATTCAAACTATTCTTGCATATTATGAAATTAATTGATTTTATATAAATATAGAAATTTGTTTCAGTCAATTTGGATTAAAGATGAACAAGTTATACACATAAGAAGTTAGCTCAGTTTTGGAAATTCAAAGAAATATAGGAAATACGTTTTCTTACTGAGAAGGCATCTTTTCGTGTTGAACTGGTTTTCTTAGAGTCACTGCCAACTCGGGCCCGCCGGTCAGAGACTCCACAACAAAGCTCGACGTAGGGCTTGCCGGCGATGGAGCTCCGGCGAGGCTCCGGCAAAAGCGAGGGCAGAGGGAGTACGAGCTCGACAAGGCGCATCCGAAAGTGGTACTGATTCAGCCAAATGAGGTCCACGGTGAGCGTCTTTTAGGGTCGGAGGAGGTTCGGTTGGGGCTGCCACCGTGCGCCGTGATCAAGGAAGATGGGCAACAGCGGCGGCGGTCTTTTGGGTGAAGAACCTTCAAAATTTTTGAGCGCTTTTGGTTCTTGAGGCTTGTTGATGCTACAGTCTAAAATAATTTGGATTTGGTTGAGTGCTTCATCTGAATTTTGTTCTTGCCGAGCTCTGGAGCTCTCGGAAATGGTGGAATTGGGGGATGAATCGAGGTGTTTGGCTCGAAGGAAAGAAGAGGAAGTAGAGGGGGATGATGCGCGGCTTCCTGTGAACTCAAGGGCGCAATTTATAGGCGAAGGGGGAAGGGTAAGCCCTGCCCAGGTTGTGAGCTCGGCGGGATGAGCTCTCGGCGCTGCATAGGGAGAAGTACGGTTGGACTCCAGGAAACACGGTGAGGACGACCGCGTGGCGGCGGCGTGGCACAGGAGCATTGGCCGGGCGACGCAAACTGCAGAGAGTGACGCGGGTTGCAGTTCACGCGAGCTTCGGCTCTGCTCCGGGGCACCAGCGTCGGGAGGAAGAAGAAGGGCAGCGCCTTCGACTGGCAAGTGGGCCGCACCGTGCAATGGGGTCCACATGGTAGTGAAAGAATGGTGGACTTCAAGCAATTTTTCAGACCAGACTGAAGATAGATTCATTGAATCAGTTGGGTATATTTTCTGAAATTTAATGCGGATTTTAATGCACGTACCAAATATGATGAAGATTATCTTGTAAAATTTTCAGCTTGAGATATGAAGTGTAGATTTTATAAAAAATCTGACAAGCTACTTTGCACAAAATTGTGTTTTCTGTTTTATATTTATCAGAGGACTTATATCTTACTAACACTTTTTGAAACTTTTTTGATGAGTTTATCTTGACTATATAAGCCTTCAGTAAAAATTTTCAGTTTAATATCATTTGTATTTATTTTATAAAAATTCTGAAATTCCGATTCTTTGATTTTCAGAAATTTTGTTTTTGAATTTTTAAATATATTAAAACAATTATTTATTTTTACTATTTTTACTGTAGATGGCTCTATCCAGGGTGAAGATATATAAAAATGTTCACATCAAATTTATGGCAATTTAATTCTTACATAATTACTATTACTAGTCATAATTCATTAATTAGGCATTTATTGAATATAATGATTACTTGGCTTAAAAAATTCAGAAGTAGGACTCTAGAGATCTCTCAAGATTAGGTAGGAATTTTTATAAATTTTACTAAAATAATATTTTATTATTGTTATTCATCTATTACTTATAAAGGTTTCCCATTAGAGCAAAAATCAAGGAAAATCTAGAAAAATTCAGAAAATACAAAAAAAGCATTAATAAATATAATTAAATTATAAAATTTAATTTCTTACTTTATTTTAATTTTTGGGATGTTACACCCACACATGTCGGTCCTTTGACATAAAATGATGGTTGCTAAAACAGTTCTAAACCAAAAACAGTTTTTAGAAAATACCAAAAGCTAACATTGGAATGACTTCACCAAGTGTCCTTGACCGTGGACGCGGCTAATCGATTAGATTTACAATCTACAGAGGTGTACAACTTTACCCACAAGGAATGATCAGCCCTTTTTGCTAGGCCATTCGACACACTTCCTTTCGTGTGCTAGCGGGGAGATCATACATAACCATTACATTACCTAGACATGGCTTCGAACCAGCCCGGGACGTTAAGCCCTCGCCATAGAAATAGAAACACTCACCTAAGACGTGGTTCCTTTCACGTAATATCCAACACACCGTTTCTGTTCATTGCAAGGCATACATCGTTGCACCGGTATGCATTTGCCCTCACCGAAGTGTGGAAGCCCCTCACAAGTAGACATGACCGGAATGCTTCTGTCAGCTCCTGCCTACCAATGTGCAAAGCCATATCTAAAAAACTTAATAGGTTAAGGTTGTCCCATACAAGCCCTCGTGGTTGCATGGAATTCTTGGATCAATAGCGTCCCATTGCTCGTTCCTTAATTCGACACGGACGATACTCCACCCTATACTACGTGCAAATCCCTCTGCACATCCGGCTATTGCCAATAATCGTCCGTGTCAAAACTATAGTTTTATTTTGGGTTTTTAACAAAGTACTAGCAACCTTTACAAATGAAAGTCATTCATTTAAACAGTGGGAAATATTGAAGTCCCTTTCTAAGAATGGCTAAGAATTATATTATGCTAGCGATTATGCCCCAAAATGACATCATTTATGTCTAATCCATACTAGGGTTTACAAGGTTCACTGGTCCATACATATTAAGGAAATCCACAATTTACAGGTAACTACTGCTTCTACCCCAAGATAGCAACTTTTATGGGGAATTACTCGAATGCATAATACATTGACAAAAACAACATATGGTAGGTAAATTATCAGGCTTGACATGATCAAGGAGGTGCTTGCTTTGCTGATCGTTGTCTGGATCAAAATCAGGGTCAGCGACAAGGTCTTCTTCTTCTTTGCCTTCTGGGACGTCGGTGTCTACACGTTGCATAACAGAAGAATAAGCAACAATCAGTAAACTCCAAAAAGGGAAAAAGAAAACAGATAGCAAAATAATTAGAAATCTACTTCAAAGAACATAAGGCTTCTTTTATGAATTCTCTATTTTTAATTTATGAATTCTAGGTGCTAAAATTGCTTAAGATTATAATGATATGATCATCACCTTAACATGAAGCAATTCTTCCTTTAATTAGGATTCAGATGCACAGAAATGCATATTTAAACTTAAGTTATTTAAAAGCTAAATCTCAACTCATCATATGCATATGCTCACATATGCACATGAGTGCATAACTTACACTAATAACCATTCATTGCTAATGCTTTGATGCCAACTAATTTTAAAGCAATATTTTAGATGACCTTTGGGGACCCAGATTCTATGCTGACTTGCTGAAACATCAGGACAGGGTTCATTCTCTTTTATTTTATTTAGTGAAGACTATACTCATTATCCATATTTTGCATTGAATATTGTTTTTATTAGAAAATGAAGCAATCAAACTTGAATTACAAATATTTTTACAGTTTTGGACTTTTTTCAGTATAAGGATTCAAATAAAATTTATTTTATTTTATTTTATTTAAACTTTATTTGCACAAGTTGTATACATGACATATTAGCAGCCTATTCTTGTATTCTTGTTACTAGAATTTACACAATAAACATTTTTGAAATATTTTTACATATTCTGAATCTACAGGATTTTAGACGATTTTAGAAATTTATTTTGCAAATTTTGGAGTTAAGCTTCAAAAGTTATAGCTAAATGAATTGGCTCAGTTTTTGAAAAATAAACTGAAATTCAAAAAATGCGCTTTCGCTTTTGGAAAGCGGCTTGCACTGCATGTGCTGGCTCTTATAAATCGGCCCACAGATGCTGACAATCCTGGCCCACAGTTAGCGACTACGCACCACAGCTCGCAGCTGACAGCGGTGGCCCGCTTGTCAGCGCACGCAGGTGCGCGCTGAGGTGAGCGGCTGGCGCGTGGGCCTTTGACTCAGAGGCTTCCAAGCCGGGCCCATGAGTCAGCGGTACTCTCCGCACAAGGCACTGACACCTCGGACCCAACTGCAAGAGACACAAAGCAGAGGGCTTCGATTTTCAGATCGCCGGCGACGAACTGGTACCGGAGAAAAGGAATGGGTAGCACCATGAGGATCAATGGTTCATGGCACACCATATGGTGGTACCCATTCAGTCTAAGGTAGTCAGGAGGTGGGCTGCCACTGTGAGGGTGAAGTGGCCACCATGGCAGAATGAGCAAAAGCTCGCTAGTGGCCACTTTTCCACCGGGCAAGAACTCCTAGAGCACCAGTGAGTCCTAGGGGTCTTGTCGGGACCCGAATTTGTAAATCCGGACCCTTAGTGTATATTGCACTAGTCCAGGATCACGCTAGTGCACACAGGCTCAACATAGATGCTATCACAGTCATACAAAGTGGAATATAATATAACTTTAATAATTAACAATAATTGTTGTCTTACATGATTATTGCCCCACCGAGCTTATAAAAGAAATAGCAAATAAGCAGCAGCAGAAATAAAGTAGACGTAGCAGCTCCCCAGTTCACCACAGGCAACTGACTAGGGCTCGAACCCTAAGCATTCGCATCCATATAATCCTCCTCCACGAAAGGCGTAGATTCTTCCTCTTCTGAAGTTGTTGTTGGGGTGAGTACATAAAGCACTAAACAAGTTGTGCACAGCAATGCAAGTCTAATATTCTATATGCTTGGCTTAATCCAAAGGAATGGCTAGTAAGGATATTTTGCAATAAAGCAACATTTAACAAGAATACAGTAAATAGATTGAAAAAAAAGTAGTAAAACAAATACAGTAATTAATAGATTCAGCATTTTGTAAGTAACCCAAGTTTCCAATCCTAAATCAATTTCCACTTTCCATGGCACCCTACCATCCCAACAAGTTTTTGTTTAACAAAAGTCTAACCCTTAACTGTAATTCCCGAGCATTGCCCAATACCGTGAGCACGGCTATTCGAATAGATTGTACTCTCTGTAGAGGTTATGCACTTTACCCACACGATACAACCAAACACCACCAAGGCGAGTGATCATAACAAAGCCTTTACAATGCTACACCTAGACCCAGTACTGTTCGCTAAGGTTTCAACACTGAAGGGTTAAACCACCACAACAGGGCCCCCCTCTTGCGCCATGTGAGTTAATCTGTAAACCCGGGACTCACTATTCACCACGACAGTACCAAAATCTAGGCTTCACAAATTATTCAGCTAGGCTGTCCCATTCCAGACATGTGGTTGCAAGAAAGACTCAGGTCAAAGGCTTGCAAGGTTAAGTCCTTAGAGTGATTAAGGCAAGACTTCCACATAGCCCTGCCAAACCTGGCCCACCTTGGCACACTTCCCCTTGCCACTTGCCCCAATCTAAATCATGACCACTCGAGTTGATTACCAGGCACCACGTACTACCAACATTTCAATCTAGTTGTGTGACCTTCTCGCCACGACAACTTGATATCACTATGTGACAACACATGACACACCAATTCTTAAACATTGTTCCATATTCCATTAGTCAAGATTAAGTATCAACATTTGGAAACATGTGATGACGTGGCATGGCAAAGCAATCTATGACGGTCTAACTAGCCCATGTTGATTATTAATATTAACCAACTATAATTCCACATCCTAGGGTGACAATTAGATCATGGCATAAAATTGACAAGGTGTGATTTAATTCAATTAGGCATATCATCTAATTCCCAGATTAATTGAAATCATTTATACACATAAAATATCATGCATAATTTAAGAGACAAAATAGCAATTTGGTGAAATTAGGTGCAACATGATCAAAGCACAACTTGCCTTGGAGTAGGTGCTGGTCTTACTCTGAGCTTGGGTCTTGAAGCGACGAATCTTCCTCCGAATCACCGAGCAGTTCAACGTCTACGCGAAACGATGCTAAAATAGCAAATAAACACCAAACTAGAGATCAAACAAACTCCAAAAATAAAATAAAATTCACCAATAAATATATCTTGATTTTAAATTTTTTTAGAAATTTGAATCACTCAATTTCGATTTAAAATGCAAAAGATATAGCCTTTTGAAGTTTGAATAAATACTGAAAATACAGAAAATAGAATTCCTGATTTTCCCGAAATATTTTTCAATTGAAAAAGATCTTTATTGCGCCACGCTAACGTCAGCCCTGACTCGGACCAATCGCGTGGTGACACGTCGCCTGGTCCATGGACTCGGTCCGCGGAACCGCCTTTGGTCCACCGTGGATGCGGCCCACGGCGCCTCGCGCCCGCGCGCGCCACGCGGCGACGGCGACCGGCCGCGACGCCACCGTGCCAACGCTCAACACGCGGCGCGCATCTGAGCGACGATCCGACAGCTACCGCTCTAACGCACACGCGTCGCGATCTCAACCGGACAAACCGGATCCAACGGTCCACGCTTACCCGAGCTGTTCACTTTAGACGAAGCGACGCGGCACTATCTGAGACATCCACGGAAGATCCAACGGCTGTCCGAGCTCTGAGACGAAGATGGCTGAACGGCGACGGCCTTTCACCGGGGCGGAGGAAGACGACCACCCGAACGGCGAACGGAATGACTCCGTCGAGGAAGAAGTAGCGGCTCCGACGTAGATCGATGCGACGAGTCTGAATCTAGAACCGGTGCAGCGAACGGCGGCTTGACAGCTACGAAAAAGGCAAGCTAGCGGCGGTGCTTGCACAACTACGGCGAGCTCCCGAGCGACGACGGCGACGAAACAAGCGAATATGCTAAGCAGGAAGGTGCGCACTGAGGTGACGATTATCGAGGTGCGAGCGGCGGCTTTTATAGCCTCGGCATGCGCGCAGGGAAGGAAACCCTAAGCAATCCGCGATGGAGACGGCACGCGGCGGCGAAACGGAAACCGGATCGGAGACGACGACTGACGACCGTTTGATCCAAGATGAACGGCCACGATTGATTCCCGGGCGATCCGATCCAATCCGCACTTTCCAAAATCAACGGACGAGATCTAAACTTACCAAAACAACGCGAACCGATCCCGACCGCTTGATCTCGATTCAACGGCTCACGCGCTAGGGTTTCGCCGAGGAAAGAGGACCGCACGATCCGATCCAACGGTCCACACGCGCGGCGACGCGGCTGCGGCTGGGTGGCGACAATAATGTCACACAAGACAAAGGATCTTGAGCTTCGCCCAAGATCGTTTCACCGATTTTCAAAAGCTTTTTGATTTAAAATAATTATCGAAATTAGATTAATTCATTTAAGGCAATTAAAATATCATGAAAAATCCAAGAAAAATCTCATAAATACTTTGAGACATTTTGAGTTCAAATAAAATATTTTTGGCAAAACTTTATTTTGACTATGTAGATATTTAATTTGTTTTCTCAAAGAGGCTAATTACTTAATTCTCAAAATAAATTCCAATAAAACCAGAAAAATCCCAATAAATCTCAAATTGCATAAATGACAATAAAATAACACTTAAAGCAAAAATTGGGGTATTACAGGTCTCATCTCACCGGATGGTGTGGTCGAAGGCACACTGGAAATGGATGCCAACGGTCGCCGCCCAGGAAGAAGAAAGGTGGTGATGGCGATGTGCGGTAGCTGAGAATAAGTGAAGACAAAGGTTGGTCAGTGGTCTACGAAGCATTGCGAAGCTTTAGGACAAAGCAATTCTAAAGATTGATACCACCTTGACCAGCTTCCCCGATTACCCCCTTTATTCGAGTTTCTGCAGCAACCGAAGAACAGACAGCCTCGGTGGAGATGCTTTGTTCCAGAATGATCAGAAGAGTGGAGAGGGGTCTCAATGGTGACGCGAATGGGTATTTATAACCTGGCTGAGGCGGTTTCACCAGGGTTGAACGCACGCGCGGCGTTCGACTTAGCTTTGCATGAAAATGGCGAGGTGGCGTGTGTTTTGATTGAGGCGGTATGGCACGAGAAGGCTGAGACATGGCGCGAGACTCCCAAGATTGAACGTGGCAGTGGTCTAGCGGAGGCTGCTCAGCTCGCACAGAGGGGCGATGAATCGAGCGGACGACATAAAGGATCTGGCGAAGCGCACGCGCGAGACTCCGGTCAAGAGGAAGGAGATAGCGAGGACAGGGAGCGTGACAGGTGAGGCTGGGGTCCACCAGGCATTGAGAGAAAAGTTTCTCCATTACGCCCAGTGAACGGAGTTAGCACTGCAGACGGGCCCACTTGTCAGCGAGAGAAAGTGGCTAAAGCGAAAAATCCGGCTCGAACAGCTCAAAACTCAAATTTATTTGGCTATCAAACTTTGGAGAAAATTTTCCAAAATTTTTGAAATGAGTCCCCAGATAAGGCTTGTCAGCTGGTAAAAATCGTGGGTTAAAACATTTTACTGAAAAATTATAAATATTGTAACAACAGTGATAGGTCTAAAATCTCCCCCAAGAATTTATTTTATTTAGAGAAATAATTGTTGTCAATTATTTTTTAAATTTTTTATCAGCATTTTATTTGTGTTGATAATTATTACATAAAATTTTTAAGTCGATATCTTATATATTTATTTTCTAAAAATTCTGACATTATGATTTTCAGAATTTCTATTTTTGGATTTTAAAAAGCCATAACTTACATTATTAATTTCTGATATTTTTACCAGGGGTAAGTAATGCATTGAGGACATTATGGTAAATTTTTTAGCTTCAGATAAGTTTCTAAAATTGTATGTTAATTTTGACTATACACTGTTTTTAGTCAAAAGGTTGTCTTTTCATTTATCTCCTCACATTTCTGTGCATTAAATTTTTTTTGTGCTGGCTGGAATGGTCTATTTGCACGCTTGGGATTTTTATTACCAACTTTTCAAAATTTTACTTTTACCTTTTTATCGTTTTACCATTATCCATTCATTATTTCTATTTATTTGATTTTCTCACAATACACAATCCAAGAAAATCCAATTAAAACCCAAAAATGCCAAGAAAACTTAGAAATAATCATATTAAAATTAAAAGCATATATTTCCAGTTTATTGAAATTTCTAGGATGTTACAATGATGCCCAATTCGCTCCACAAGTCTGAATTTGTGTCCATGTCCACTTTGGCTTAACATAAACCACTTAGGCCACCACCATGGTTTTCCAACACGCCTCGATCACCGGTAATGGACAAATTACCAATTTGCCTCATGACTGATTTTTTCCTTCCACTCGAAGCATCGCCCATGTTTCGTCATCCACCATGTGACCTCAATGACATCTCGCCAAACCTCTCACACATCCGGACTCCTCTGAACCGTCCTCGCTTGCAAATAGGTCCAAGTCACTTGGCGCGCCACATGTTCTTGACCGCTTCGTCATGATAGCTTTGGCTTCCTTGACCATTCTAGACCTCAACTCCTCCGAGAGGCTTCTCCCAGTCTATGCCATTGCCCGCCATGTCCATCACCAGTACTTCACGCTCCGGCTCCTTGTCTTCCCGGTTCACAGCCACTTCCCACCCTCAGTCATGTTCTGATGTCCTTTGACTATTCTGGATCTGAGGTTTCCTAGCCTAGTCCCGGTCTCCTCTTTCTCACCATGACCTAGCTCCAAAGTTCTACAACTAACACAGACAAGCAAACACGTCACGTAGAACTATTCACAAAGAAATGCAATAATCATTACAATTCACAACTCCCTAACAAAGTCGGTACTACCACCCCTAGGGCTAGTAGTACTGCCTCGGTACTATCGCTATTCTAAGGCCAGTACTACCATCTTGGCCAAAACCAATTTCCACACTCTAGAAAATAACTACCGCCTACTAGAGGCTGGTAGTATCGCAACCCCAGTAATACCGCCCCTAGGGGCTGGTAGTGCCGCCCTTGACGCACCCCAGTGAATCACCTCTGTGTAAAATAACTATTACCACACATGGGCCGATAGTACAGCAACCCTGGTACTACCGCTGCATAGTGACCGATAGTGCCAGCCTGTCACTGACAGCAAACCAAATTGCTTCAAATCGAACTCGAACTTGAGCACCATGTAACGTCCCATAAAATTGAAAAATATGAAAAATGAAAAGTTTGAAATTTTAAAATGGAATTAAATAAAAATTTCAATTGGAATCAAGATTTTGATTTTAAATAATAGCTTTTCCTCCTTTCTTGCATTCTAATCCTAAGGAAAGAAAGATTTCATTATTAAAACTATTTCTTCTAAAGCAAACAAAGTATAAAAATGAATTTTAAATTCTAATTTTAAATTTTTTGAATTTTATAGAATTATTGGTTTTTCTAAAGTTTTTGCATTAAAAGAAAAGTCATATATATTGAAATGGTAAAATGGTAAAAGTAAAAAGATAAAAACAAAATAGCATTAAAACTCTGCAAAAATAATATTAAAATATTATACACACTCACAACCCTTATCATGCTGTCAAAGATAATCTGAATGCATTAAATAAAAGATTAGATATTGTAATCATGAGGAATGATATCAATCAAAGAGCATGTCAGATTTTTGTAGAAATTTTTGGAGATTATCTGAAGCCAAGATTTTTACCATGCTGACATCAACTCTATCCTTACCTCTGGTAAAAATAACAGAAATGAAAAGTTATATTTGTATCCTTTAACAATTCAAAAATAGAAAGGAAATAATTTTGAAAATAGTAATGTCAGAATTTTTATAATTAAAATATAAACATATGAAAATTTTCCAGAAGGTAGGTACTTCCATTTCAGAACTTCATAAAAAGTTTTATAAAATATTAACCTAAGTTTGATCCTTAATTAAATAAAAATCAGAATATGCAGAAATGGATATCATGCATTGTCAGAAATTTAATAAAAGATTTACCAAGAGTTTATATCTGAAAATTTACTAGATGATGATATGTACCATACCGACCTACATAAAAATCGTCATAAAATCTTGAGTCGGTTTGGTAGCTTAAACTATTGGATCTAACCCGGACTATCCAAAAACTATGAACCTAAGTTTTCACCGTGAGACTTACTGGTGGACCCAACCCATGTGCAGACTGTCGACCAGCTGGTTTTCTTTCTCTCCCTGCCTGGTGCCCCTGCACGTCAGCGTGTTCCCGTTCCTTCTTATTTCTTCATTTCCTCTCTGCGCCCTCTTCTCTTTGTCTCACGCACGCAGAGAAGCAACCGGCCAAACCGCCTCCTTTCCTTATTTCTTCTGCGCCTCAACTCGCAGCCCGAGGCCGCTACATCATCTGTTGTCTCTACCAGTACACTGCTTCGGTGATCATTCCTTCTGGATGCGCCGGACGCAGCCAAGAAACCTCGCGCACCATTCCGACTGAGCTGCCTTTAGCCTTCTACGTTGAAATCCTGTTGAAACAGCCCTCTCCGGCTATAAAAGCCAACCTTGGTTAAGTAATGTTCCAATCTTTGCCAGACCACTGTTCAATTACGCCCGAGCCTTCCCCTTCTTGCGCCATTTCCCCATTTCTGGCCGCCTCACCGCCAAGACCAAAATGCCGGCCATCTTTTTCCTTGGTGTACCATATCCCAATTCCTCGCACTCGAAGCTACCTTAGCTAACCACGAATCAAACCCCTATATTAGTTCTTGAGCCTTTCAACCAGAGTACCGCCGCATCGAGCTGCTTCTTCCGCCGCCACATCCGCACGGTGAGAGCTTACTCCGGTATCTCTTCTTCATGTACGAACCCAAAATTGAGATCACCAGGTTCTAATGATGCTCACCCATGTGATGTTCAAACTCAGGAACCCCTAAAACCCGAGCTTTGCTCGTCGGTCGTGGCCACCGCCGCCCCATCACCACTCCCGTGTGCGCATAGGCATGCTGATGCTCACGGTGGAGCCGATTCGCCTCATCTAGCGAAGCCTTGTTGCCGGCGAACCCAAAACCGAAATCCCTCTGTTTGGTCTTGCTGTCGAGTGTACCCGTTTGGTCATTCTATCGCTGCGCGCAGTCTCTGACTCGCGGGCCCGCGCGCCAGACGCGTGGCGCAGCCTCCCTCTGCCACGCCATGCCGATCTCGTCAGTGCCTCAGCCCAGCCGAGTCCAAAAAGGGGAAAGGGTATTTGAAACCCGAAGGCGTACTTTCCTATTTTGATATATTTTCAATTTTCATCATTTTCCTAAACCGAGCACATTCATTTGCCTATATCTTTTGTGTTTCAGGTCCAATTGAAATGAAGTAAATTTCTAAATTCATGATATCATGTAGACTCATAATGTACAAAAATATTGTGAAAATGAACTATGTTTAAATTTTAAATTTAATTTAAAATAAAGGGATCAAAAATATGTCGTATGTAGAATTTCTGCAAATAAAATCCAATTTGAATAAAACCAATTTTGATAGAAAACTTAAATCCTCAGAAACCTAAATATGTAAAAGTATTAAGATTTGGACTTGATTTACATCATTTTCTAAAGTAAATTGTTTCCAATGCATTGAATATTAAAATATGAATATCTTTTGCAAAAATGATTCAGATCATGTCAAACTAGTTCCTATGTGTTTAAAAGTTAGTAATCTGCCTAGATGTGCAAAAACATTTAGAATTGAATCTAGTCTGAGTTAAACTTGAAAATAGATTATTTTCCAATGCATAGAAATTAAAATAAATATAAGTTAAAGCATACAAATTCAAATAATGGTAAACTATTTCCTAGGTCTTTAATAAAACCATAATACCCTGTTATGCAAAAATACTTCATGTTTGTGCAGATTTGAATTAAGTACATATTAGATCTTAATGTTTACTTATATAGAGAACATCTCGGATAAAAGAAAATGTTGCTAAACTAAATTTAAAACACTCTCACAAGCATCCCAGGCTAATGCCAGAAAAATGAATAAATAATCTTATAAGGTGAACTTGCAAACTAAAAACTAAAACTGAACCTTTGTCGCATAAAAGTTAGAAATAATTAAACTTTTTCAGCAGCCTGTAAAACATCTCGTCTAAATACAATTATTAAGAGGATTAGCCTAGAAATAATATTTAAAATATGTATTACCATAATCCAAAAAATTATTCTTATTACAACTTACTTTGCATGTGAATCCTGCTAGCCCAATACCCTTAACTGTTATGGAATCAGAAACCTTAATGCCAAATAAGCTTTTTCAGCAGTGAATATAATGTCTTGTCCAAACCCTAAAATTTATGAAATTACCTTAGGAATGCTCCATAAAGTATAGACTACCCTATTCTAAAGAAATAATTTTATTTCGTCATGTTTTGCATATAAATCTTGATAGCAAAATAACCTTTAGTATTATGATTTCTAAACTTTATAATATGAATAAGCAAACTTAGTAGTATTGAAGAAATCTGTAGTTAAGATATTTGTATCGTCAAATCCTTCTTAAAAACCACAAATATAACCAGTAACTTAACTTAACAAATGTAACATACGAAACTACTTCTCCTGCAAAATCAATTGAGGATTAAGTTCTATTCATTCACAGCATGCAACTTAATGATCTAATGTGATTAATTCTATTAATCCAAATAATTTTAGCATCTAGAATTCAAAAATCAAGAATGGATAGTCTATAAAAGGAACCGTGCATCATTCAACATAAAAGCTGTTAACGATATGAATGTATATTCCGACTATAATGCTAGAACGTGAAATCATTCAACACAAACCCTAAGTTACACCTGTTTCCTATAGTTGATTTTATTTGATTTTTCATCTGACTTCTTTTTGCCCTTATTGAATTTGTTGTGTTGTGTTCTTCGTTCACCTCGTGTAGAATCCGACGTCATTGATTCTATCATCGACAACGTCGACTGCGACCTTGACTTCGTCGTAAGCAATAAATAAGCAAGGCAAGCACTCCCTTTGATCTATTGATCCCAGTTTTATAAATGTTTTCATTAAATGTTTTATTGCATACGTTACTTTTATTAAAGTCTGCTATATTATGGGTATTGGTAGTTGTACCTGAAGTTTCATAGAATGTCCTTGATAAGTATGGATTTGTGAACCTTAATAACCCTAGAATAACATAGATAGTACTTGATGTCAATTTGGGTTACTCACACTTAGTGTAATGCTTAACCATGCTTAAAGGAACACAAAACTTTGACATGATTAAAAATATTGGATATGATATTTAATGGGTATGACCTTTCTTTATAGTTGGTATTTTGGATGAAAATGAAAATAAAATTATGGTTTAGATGCGGGCGATTATTGGCAATAGCCAGAAGTACATGTCTTTGCACATAGTGTATGGGGAGACTATTGCCCTGTAACATCCCGAAAAATGTAATAATATAAAAATTATTATTTTGAATTTGAATATATTTATTTATGATTTTTCCTGACATTATTGGAATTTGTTTGGATTTTCCTGGATTTTTGTATTGTATGGAAAATCAAACAACTAGAATTAAAGAATGGATAATGGTAACAAGATAAAATGGTAAAAGTAAAATTTTGGAAAATTTACCATAGAACCCTAAGCATGCTAGTAAGTCAGTAAAATCAACAAGTAAAAATTTTATGCACAGAAAAGTGAGTAAATAAAATGAATGACACCTCTTTTGACTAGAAACAGTGCAAGTCAGAATTAATGAAAAATATTTGATGTTTATCTGGAGACATAAAAATTATCATCACACTATCAGAGTATAATTTACCTCTGGTAAAACTTTCAGGAATTTATCATGTCATCTATACCTTCTAAAAATTCAAAACAGAAGCTTCAAAAACATGAAAATCAGCATGTCAGAATTATTATAAAATAAATACATAATATTTCATCTTGATATTTTTATGGGAGAATCCTTGACCTAAAAATAACCCTTCATAAAAGTTTGAAAAATAAATAATACAATTTGATCCTCTAAATTTTAATTAATTAAAATTACAGGATATTTTGGTCCGAGATTTTTAATGAAGGAGGAAAACTTCTAGGGGATGTCGGTCAAACAGTTTCACAATTTTGCAACTTGATCTGGTAGCTATTTAATTTTGAGTACTGATCTGTCCCGAGCTGCCTTTCTCCCTTATCCCCTCCCCTGCCAATGACGTGTGGGCCCGACTGCTACCGTAACCGTTCGCTGGAAGCAACAGGAAAACCTTTCCCTCTCACTGCCGGTGGTCCCGATCCCGGCTGTCAGTCACCAAAGCCGTTTTCCTTTTCTTCTTCTCCTCCCCCGCAGCCGAGTCTCAGTTCCTCTACGAATCTTCGCCGACTCTTTGCGCCGATTCAACGCTCCGCGCCGGCCGTGCAATCAACTGGCGCCACGTTCATCCTTGGAGGATGTGCGCCATACCCGGTTAGCTTCGTGTCAATTCCTTGCCGGCGAGACAGCGCACTACCTCTCAGAACCGAGCCTAAATACCCCTCTCCACGTTCAAATACTGTAAATCATCTCGCACCGCCTATAAATACTCGTGTAGCATCGCATTGAGGCTTTCTTTCTCTTAGTTGCTCCCTGAACCAAACGCTCAAGCCTGAGACCCCATTCTACGCCTTTTTTGCCCGAAACCCGAAAGGGGGAAGAACATCAAATTAAGCCACTCCGACGCAACTCGTCCCAATTACTTCCATCTAGAGCACCTCTGAGCATCACTGAACCCATCCCACTCGCCAATTTCAGCTCCCCTTGCCCGCAACGCCGCCGCCACCGCGGTCATCTTCTCCAACTCCGGTCGCTCGGTGGCAGAGCCACTCGGCCAAACTCCGGTACAACAAATCGGTAAAACGGAACCCCCTGACCTCACTGATACTCAAGTTGTTACCGATTCGGCCGGAGACTCATTCCTTTTCTTCTCCGACGAGCCTCCCCTTTCTCCGCCGCAGGCCTCCGGTGGCAGCCCACTCTGGCCATCCCCGGAGATGATCGACACCACCCACAGATGCGCAATGATCCACTGGTGCTAGCAGTGCTACCGATTCGGCCGGAACCTTGCCGGAGCGCCGCAGCCGCCGCGCCCTAGCTGCTCCCCTATCTCACTCTCGTTGACAGTGGGACCCCTCTGTCAGCCGGTCGAAACGACTCCAGTTCAAAAGTGTAAGGCGCCTTCGCAATAGGGAAAGCGTATTTTTTTTCAGAATTTTGTATAACCGAGTTGATTCAAATACTTGTAACTTTTGCATTATAACTTCAATTTGAGTGAAACAAAATCCTAATATCATCTAAAATCATGTAGTTCCATAATATTCAAGAATAATTTGAAAAACAGTAATGGATGTATTAGAAATTCAAATCTGAAAGAAAAGGCTAAAGATGTGCTTCATATAGAATTTCTGCAAACAAACTTAGATAGTCATAACTTTCTCAAACCAACTTCAAATTCGACAAAACAAAATCCTATAACCCTAAAAAATAATACTCTTGCTGTCTATCTAAAAATATCTTATGTTTGTGCAAAGTTGATATAAGGTCATATTAAACCCTAATGATTAATTATAAGGAAAACATCTCGGATAAAAGCCAACCATCACGAAATCAACTTTAAAACACTCTTAAAGTCTTTCCCTTTTAATGCCTAAAAAATTGGTAGATTACCTTACAAGGCATAGTCGCAATCTTATATCAAAAACTGAATCTTTATCGTGTAGTTAATGGAACCCTCAAGCTTGTTCATCGACCCGTAGGACCCCTCGTCTAAGTGCAAAAATTATGAAGATCAGTTTAGAGATGATACTTAGATTGTGTTCTACCCTAATCTGGGAAAATATTTCATTTACGACTTGTTTTACAACTAAATCCTGCTAGTCGAATACCCTTAAGTAATATAGTCATCGTAACCTTTAATATCATGTAAGCTTTTTCAGCAGTGAATTTAATGTCTCGTCTAAATGCTAAAATGTATGAAACCAGCTTAGATATGTTCTTCAAAGTATATGCTATCCAATTTCGAAGAAATAATCTTATTTCATCATGTATTGCATATAAACTCTAGTAGCCAAATAACCCTAAGTTTTATGAATAATGAACCTTCCATACGAATGAGCTTTGTAGTAATGTAGAGGTTTGTAGCTAATATATTTGTATCACTAGAACCTTCTTGAAAACCCTACATTAATCTAGTAACCTAGCTTAACAAATTATCATATTCAAAGTCACTTATTATGCAAAATCACTTAAGGAATTAAGTGCTATTCGCATAACCCTTTAATTTGTGTTTTAATTCTTTTAATCTAAATAATTTTAGCATCTATAATTTGAAGTTATAAATGCAAAAATTCATAGTTCTAGCCTCTTGAATTCGTAAATCATGAATAGATAATCTATAAAAGAAACCATGTTTTGTTTGTCATAAAGCCATTAAATACATGAATGTGTATTTACCTAAATCGTGAGGTCTTGAAATTATAATTCAACCCTAAAGCGTTCCTGTTTTCTACAGTGAATCTTTATTTGATTTTCTGTCTGTTTTCTTTTTGCCCTTATTGAAGTTTATTATTTGCTATATTTTCCGATTGATCGACGTGTAGAATCCGACGTCCCTTCCTCTGTCAGCCGTGGTCGCGTCTTAGTCGTAAGCGATATATAGGCAAGGCAAGCACCCTCCTTTGACCATCTTGATCCCAGTATTTAATTTGCATTGTGTTTATTAAAATTTTCATGCATGCGTTTACTTTCTGTAAATTCGCTATTTTGTGGTACTGGTAGTTATACCTGTTGTCTCATGAAACCTCCTTGATAAGTATGGACACGTGAACCTTGATAACTGTAACACCCCGGCATCCCACGTGCCCTTAATGTTACACTTTCAAGCGACAACAACACAAAGACATAAAAGAAACAACCATTCAACCTAAACATGCTAGTATGTTGCCGAATTAATTAAAAATTTCGGCAGCAACTTCCCTAAAACTTGGACATCCACTCAGCAGACAAAAGACAATAATCATTCTGATATCATCTACAACATGTCATGGAATCAATCAACTATCATGACCAACTAAGCACACAACTAAACATAATATCATCAATCATCAATTAAACTTAACTACAACACGATTACATAATGAATTCAACTAGATTTCAGAGTGAACTGATTAACCCAACTAATCTTTTAACATGTCAAGAGCGTGAGTGGAGGTGCAGCTAAGTCCCATCCCGGCAAGTCGCTCTCAGGGTACCTAAAAATATTAAACAAACAAGCATGAGTTCAAAACTCAGCAAAGTGCATCACAAACCAATTTACACAATTAAATCAACAGTAAGAGCATACTTCTTATCCAAATCCATGAATTTATAAACAATAATATCAACAACATTTACCTCTCTTCACTTCATTACTTACTTCCTACACATACCTCTTTAAATCTCTTTGGATGAGTCCACGACTCGATCCCAACTCTACACATTTATATTGAACTCAAAATCATCGTTAGGGTGCAATGCGACATGCATGCTCATGAATGCTCTTTTCTTTGCATCGCATCGCTCGCCGAGTGCACACCCGTCGGTGTGCACCCTCACGTCCCTTCCATCCCGTGGAAGGTGCCTACTCTTACTGTCTCGCTCACATTCACTTCGATAAATGGGACCACGAGGTAGGACTTTCGTGTTCACTACGTGTGAACATAGAGGCCCGCATCAGAATGGGTCACCTCTTCCATTATGAATGCACGTATGCAATTAACATTAATACATGTGCAACTTCATTCATTTTCACCACTTGCATAGTCATGCCCAATTTCATAAACATCAGTCAATTCATCCATCCATGAATTACTGTTCTTACTAGTCTAAGCAAATTCAAGAAATATACATGGTAGCACATCATATCATATTCATATGCACAAGCAACCAATCAACATTATAATATCCTTCTAGTTGATACACTTGCCTTCTACCAAGAGGAATAGAGTGTCTGTAAGAAGAAGCCACTCCCGAAGCTACTCCACCTGAAAATACAATTGTGCACTCAAATTCACATATTCTAGAGTCAACAAATAGCAATTTCACTCCCTAAATGAAATTTGCCCCAAACCTCTGAATTCATACAAAACTAGTTTAGATAGCCCACTTCACCACAGCATAACTACTGCTATATAACTTTAAATTGAGCAAACGAAGACATTTTAAGCATCTACGTAAAATTTTCCATCTATCTCTAGGCAATTGTAAATTCAAACTCGGCCTCTAACTTGAACTAAATCACAGAACAAAATTGAATCTGCTACTAGTCACAATTTGAAAAGCAAAAGGTAAAACTTGCATAACTTTTTAATGGTTGAACCAAAATGAGTGAACTCAGTTTATAATTAATCACAAGAGGATAATCTACAACTATATTATAGCCATTTATTCAGAAGATGCATTACTAATTCCCAGATTAGAGATGAACAGAGGTTATATACATTAACAGTAGTTCTGAACAGCGGGTACTAAGATGAACATAACTTTTAATTGGCTAAGTAAAAATTTGTATTCTTAGGCTCCAAATGACCACAAGAGGATAAACTATAGTTACCCCATATCCATTTTCTCAACACCTGAAAGTAAAGTCCTCAAACTGTCCTCTGAACTTCAGACCAACTCTGAACTTTCAGCAGAAATCACAGTTCTGGACAGCAACTTCAACAGGCCAAAACTTTTGATTCCTAACTCCAAATCAAGGATACAAATACACTTTCTAAATCTACAGGAAATTTCCTACATTTATCTAGGCAATCAAAAATCCTAATTCGGCCTGTTGCTATATCAAATCATCAGTTGAACATTTCGGGCGCAATCCACAACCTAATCTGGACAGTCATCACCAAAAATGGCATAACTTTCAATTGGCTGATCGGATTTTAGTTTTTGTATACTCAAATTAAAGGGGGTTCGACGATCTACAACTTTCTATATAGCCAAATATCCAGGAAACGCACCAATGAATCCCAGATTTGCAATGAACAGAAGGAAGGAATCTTATCGAAAAACAGAACTGCACAACTTCTAGGGTTCTACCTCTAATCCATTCCATACACAACCAAACCACCATTAAAACTCCATGGCATGAACCCTAACCCAGCCACCCAACCACACCCAAACCCTAGATTTTTTTTCCTCACCTTGGTTCAAGGGAGAAACCGCAAGGGGAAGGGAGGAAGGGCGCCGACCATGGGGAGGGAGGCACGCCGGAGCTGGCCAGAGAATGGCCGGAGGGGAGGCGACGCTGGTTGGAGATGCTCCAAGGGGAGGCGCACGGGTGGGAGGAGGCAGGGAGGGGGCAACACGAGTGGGAAAAGAGAGAGAGGAGGGGATTAGGTGGGAGGACAAAAAGAGTGGTAAAAATTGCGAATTTTTCTCCCACGCAGCCAATTTCTAAACCTGTAGCTCTCAAAAAGGCCCACCACACTCCCGACTAGAAATTTCAAAAACTGGAGAAAGATCTAGAATATTACATTCACCTCCCCTTAAAGGAATTCGACCCCGAATTCAAAGAACGCCAGATACAAAAACAAAGTCCACAAGGGACTTAACTTCTTTGTAACTCAAAGCACCCACACAAAACTCAAACGGCTGCAAACGATAAACCAAATTCTCAATTTAATGATCGGCGAGAAGTGGTTTTACTTAGCTCGACTAAGTGCAACTTCCCACTATTCCCCATTCACTCAAATTTCTACTAAAATTTGCAAGAGACAAAATTCCCTAGCAAACTGGATTCCAAATTATTTCCCGAAGCAGACATCTCATAAGAATTTTTCTCAATCGTAATCCTCAATCTCACCCACTAAAAGTCTCAATCATAAAATTGTTATGCCATATTTCCATATCCAACATATCATACCACTATCTTAAGAATTAGTCTGACATACTCAGACTAGTCTTTCCTTTAGCACTGAAACACACTATACCTTTTACTCGATTATTCTTTTCAACAGAAGAGGGTATTAATTTCTAATCTCAACAGAGCTCTAACTTCCTCTTTCTACCGCTCTAGCATGATTCATCAAACTCAAGATGACACAATCATCGCGAGACACATCCCCTTAACAAGCATTTAACCATTAGTATTCGAACGGTGAGCTGGGGTTCCAAACTTAAACCCCTACAAATCAATTACACAAAACCCCATCTTTTCCAATTGTTCGACCTTTTTCACCGGGACTCAAAATCAACCAATGCTCTCGAAGGAATTAGCCCACTTGTGACATAATTTTCCTTCCCAACCACAAACCACGATATGTTTTTATTCCATCTTCTCCCAGGCACATCTCACACCCGGGGACAACTAACAAAATTACATGCTCACAATCAAACACTTTATATCGAATCACTATCACCTTCTTTACAACCAAGATATTCTCAACAAATATTGAACCAAGACATCAACAACCTCCATCATACTCCACTCTTAACCGCTAATGGTCAACGCCTAGCCCATGCTAGGACCAGAGATCATTACCAAACAACAATCGGTTCTTTCCCTACAAGGGTCTCGCCCTCACAATCTTTCACTCAACCAACCAAGCTCAGAAGCAAAGTTCTTTAGTACACTCAACAATATACCATGAACATTTATATTCTCAACCCAGGCTAGAATACAAAAGAAGTACAATTCTTTTGAATCAAAAGCACCGCTTGCATCAACTTGAACCCAACGCTCTACAATTCTCTTTGGAAAGAATTCGACAACATCCAGAGATCACTCTTTTTCTTTCCTAAGTCAAGTCACAAAGGAAAACTCAAATCTCAAATCAATGCGATACAATTCGCATCGGGAAGCACTCAATTAAAAGAGAGAAACTGCACTCAAATCTTTGATAGAAGTTTTCAATAACCAAAACAATCCAACTTGCTTTCATTGAAGCAAAACCTCTCAAACGGAAAGGGAAACTCAATTCTCTCACATAGCATAGCCAAATTACCAGAAATTATTCCATCTTGCTTTCATACTAGAGAGCAAAGGAAATCTCTATTCCCTTTAACCACTCAATCCAAGACCAACACATTAAAACCAAGGCACCAAGCTTTACCTCAGGGAAAACTCCATTGGAAAAGAAACACCGCGCGAAACTTTATGGAGGCGACTCATTTTCACAAAAGCAAACATCAAGCCTTTACCAAAGCAAAACACCTATCAGATATCCACTGATCACTTATGAAACGATCATAAGTTTCATCCTTTGAAACACTCGCAAACCCATACACACTTTTCAATTGAATCCAACTCTAGTCACAATTGGGTTACAAATTAAGTGTTTAACTCAAGAGGTTCCAGCACAACCCATTATGTCTATTTGCTTCCTTTAAATGTTGATTCCAAAGATAGTTCAGTTTGCACGCGAAAGAGCGCGATCCCTTCATATACTCTTGAGTGCAAAACCCCTATTCATAACATAAGCTAACCAGCTTAACCAAAACCAAAGATTGGCATAGATCAATGAAATAAAATACCCCAAAAACCATCAAACGATTACTTCACAATTACTCTTTAGTCCTCATTTTCGACCATCAAAACCAATTCCGCAACTTGACAAAATGCAAACGAATTGGGGGAGTTCTACTGCCCACTAATTAGGACGCCATAACCCCAAAAGGCAGGCACTTCCAGAAAATTATACACTCAATTGAGTCCAGGAACCTTTAAGAGAAGGTTCGACTCAAATACTACCATTTCGCGAATTCCCACTCTTAGCCATTAAGGATTTCATATTCACCAAATCCTGAAAAGCCCAACACTCTTAAGCATAAGACGCGTGCCAACACCTTCTTTTGGTCTACTAACCAAGAGAAACCATTCTTCATACAACCTGTTTATTCCAAGCTTAAAACACATGACATCAGCATTTATCTCGGCAAAATCAACACATCCCTTTCGCACAATCCCTAAGTTACATATTTAATATCTTCAGTTCATTCAACCAATAAATAATTCTAACCACTCAATACGATCTCCCCTAGGCATCTTTCATAAATACGGAGCCCAGACAGACATTTGTCAAGGACAAATTTAACCTATCATACACTCATTCCATATCCCTCTACTTTGATCAAGTCTGTCTGTCAATCCACAATTTAATTGACCCAAGCAACATAAACCAACAACCTTCAGGTCTTTACACCATAACCTTGCTATACCAATTTGTCGCTCAGAAGATTCTAGACCTTCTCAATTGTGATCAATACTAGCTTTTCAGGAACACAAATCTCGGAATTCCCGTTAATTCCATAACTCACAACACCTTGCATAATTCTAATCAACTTTCACTTTAGATCATATATCGTCTCGATTAATCATCTTTACCACACAATAAATTAGGTTGTCTTTAAACAACCAACAAATCCACTTTAACAGAATCAGTAACCCACATCAACTAGAAGCGCTAACTACTCATCATACTCTTAACGTCTTAAACATCCTCGTGGGTCACATACCCAACCTTTAAGGAAAACACAGCTCTTAAGCATGAATGAACACCGATAAACAGTTTCTTCTTTCCAGAAAAACCCAAACAGAAATTGCAAGAGAGCACAACTCTCAAATACCCAAACTCTGGCATGCAAAACATCTTCATCAAATCTCAAAGTTACAATTTCCACAAGGGAAGATAAATGCAAGGGGGAAAACCAAACGATCAACCACATCCTTTCTGATAAAACCTTAACACCAAGAATCCACAGGACTTAAGTTTTACATCAAGACTTCAATAATTTCTTTTAAACTCGGAGAATAACAACACAAGAATAAATCGATAACTTTCTCCGTAAAGCAATCCAACAAAACCGGGCGTCAAAGCTGGAATGGCAACCAAAAGAGGCGTCACACTAAACTCTTCTTCTTTGTCTTCAAACAAACAAGACAAAACCAAAAACCGTCGAAAGAACAATCAGCGAATACTCGTTACCAAACACCTTTCCTTTGTTTCCAACCAGTAAAGACCAAAATAAATCAACCAAACCGATCGACAGAACGGTAGAAGAAATCCTAAAGGATCCACCACCAAACTTTCTATTGGACTCCAACGAATGAAGCTAAAAGGAACCAATAAACTCCATCCACTCTCTAAACCTTGTCGCAAAAGACGATGACTCTTACCTACGAGAGACTCCAAACTTCCGGTTGTGGCTTTACCCAGCCACAACCACCACCATGGCCACTCCACAACAGAAGAAGGTGACGAAAACCCTTCGGCAGCACAACTCACTTAATCTCAATAACAAGAACAACTCAATTCATTCATTTCATAAACATAGCAACATACATTATCAAATGTAGCACTCAACATCAAACCTTAAATACAACATTTAAGCGTAAAGCAACGATACCCATACCTTTTCCTATTGTGCATCAGAGTGTGTCAAGTTTTAAATTAATTAACCACTCTACTTCAAATTTTAAGGTTGTGGCACAAAGGCCAAATTTTTAACAAAGTGGAAACCTATGCCATGTTTCTAATTTCACGCAGCAAAATTTTAGTTTACTCTAGAGTAATTTGCTCAATTCACATGCCACGGACCTAAAGCACGCTCTGATACCAACTGTAACACCCCAGCACCCCACGTGCCCTGAATGTTACACTTTCAAGCGACAACAACACAAAGATATAAAAGAAACAACCATTCAACCTAAACATGCTAGTATGTTGCCGAATTAATTAAAAATTTCGACAGCACCTTCCCTAAAACTTGGACATCCACTCAGCAGACAAAAGACAATAATCATTCTGATATCATCTACAACATGTCATGGAATCAATCAACCATCATGACCAACTAAGCACACAACTAAACATAATATCATCAATTAAACTTAACTACAACACGATTACATAATGAATTCAACTAGTTTTCAGAGTGAACTGATTAACCGAACTAATCTTTTAACATGTCATGAGCGTGAGTGGAGGTGCAGCTAAGTCCCATCCCGGCAAGTCGCTCTCAGGGTACCTAAAAACAATAAACAAACAAGCATGAGTTCAAAACTCAGCAAAGTGCATCACAAACCAATTTACACAATTAAATCAACAGTAAGAGCATACTTCTTATCCAAATCAATGAATTTATAAACAATAATATCAACAACATTTACCTCTTTTCACTTCATTACTTACTTCCTACACATACCTCTTTAAATCTCTTTGGATGAGTCCACGACTCGATCCCAACTCTACACATTTATATTGAACTCAAAATCATCGTTAGGATGCAATGCGACATGCATGCTCATGAATGCTCTTTTCTTTGCACGTACCAGTACTGCTAGTGCACACCCGTCAGTGTGTACCCTCACGTCCCTTCCATCCCGTGGAAGGTGCCTACTCTTACTGTCTCGCTCACATTCACTTCGATAAATGAGACCACGAGGTAGGACTTTCGTGTTCACTACGTGTGAACACAGAGGCCCGCATCAGAATGGGTCGCCTCTTCCATTATGAATGCACGTATGCAATTAACATGAATACATGTGCAACTTCATTCATTTTCACCACTTGCATAGTCATGCCCAATTTCATAAACATCAGTCAATTCATCCATCCATGAATTGCCGTTCTAACTAGTCTAAGCAAATTCAAGAAATATACATGGTAGCACATCATATCATATTCATATGCACAAGCAACCAATCAACATTATAATATCCTTCTAGTTGATACACTTGCCTTCTACCGAGAGGAATGGAGTGGCGGTAAGAAGAAGCCAGTCCCGAAGCTACTCCACCTGAAAATACAATTGCGCACTCAAATTCACATATTCTAGAGTAAACAAACAGCAATTTCACTCCCTAAATCAAATTTGCCCCAAACCTCTGAATTCATACAAAACTAGTTTAGATAGCGCACTTCACCACAGCATAACTACTGCTATATAACTTTAAATTGAGCAAACGAAGACATTTTAAGCATCTACATAAAATTTTCCATCTATCTCTAGGCAATTGCAAATTCCAACTCGGCCTCTAACTTGTCCTAAATCACAGAACAAAATTGAATCTGCTACTAGTCACAATTTGAACAGCAAAAGGTAAAACTTGCATAACTTTTTAATGGTTGAACCAAAATGAGTGAACTCAGTTTATAATTAATCACAAGAGGATAATCTACAACTATATTATATCCATTTATTCAGAAGATGCATTACTAATTCCCAGATTAGAGATGAACAGAGGTTATATACATTAACAGTAGTTCTGAACAGCAGGTACTAAAATGAACATAACTTTTAATTGGCTAAGTAAAAATTTGTTTTCTTAGGCTCCAAATGACCACAAGAGGATAAACTATAGTTACCCCATAGCCATTTTCTCAACACCTGAAAGTAAAGTCCTCAAACTGTCCTCTGAACTTCAGACCAACTCTGAACTTTCAGCACAAATCTCAGTTCTGGACAGCAACTTCAACAGGCCAAAACTTTTGATTCCTAACTCCAAATCAAGGATACAAATACACTTTATAAATCTACAGGAAATTTCCTACATTTCTCTAGGCAATCAAAAATCCTAATTCGGCCTGTTGCTATATCAAATCTTCAGTTGAACATTTCGGGCGCAATCCACAACCTGATCTGGACAGTCATCACCAAAAATGGCATAACTTTCAATTGGCTTATCGGAATTTAGTGTTCTTATACTCAAATTAAAGGGGGTTCGATGATCTACAACGTTCTCTATAGCGAAATATCCAGGAAACGCACCAATGAATCCCAGATTTGCAATGAACAGAAGGAAGGAATCTGATGGAAAAACAGAACTGCACAACTTCTATGGTTCCACCTCTAATTCATTCCATACACAACCAAACCACCATTAAAACTCCATGGCATGAACCCTTACCCAGCCACCCAACCACAACCAAACCCTAGATTTTTTTCCTCACCTTGGCTCAAGGGAGAAACCGCAAGGGGAAGGGAGGATGGGCGCCGACCATGGGGAGGGAGGCACGCCGGAGCTGGCCAGAGGATGGCCGGAGGGGCGGCGACGCTGGTTGGAGATGCTCCAAGGGGAGGCGCACGGGTTGGAGGAGGCAGGGAGGGGGAAACACAGTGGGAAAAGAGAGGGAGAGGAGGGGATTAGGTGGGAGGAGAAAAAGAGTGGTAAAAATTGCCAATTTTTCTCCCACGCAGCCAATTTCTAAACCTGTATCTCTCAAAAAGGCCCACCACACTCCCAACTAGAAATTCCAAAAAATGGAGAAAGATATAGAATATTACAATAACCATAGATTAAGTTTAGACATTATTTAATGTTATCATGGGTATATGCGATTACTTTTATCCATGCTTAGCCATGCTTTAGAATCACTGAGTTTGATGATCAGATAAGATTTGTTTCTTGAGAAATGGAAAATATTGCAAAAGAAGCTGTTGGTTATGGGTATTTTCATTAGAAACCAAAAATAAAACTATGGTTTTGATGCGGGCGATTATTGGCAATAGCCGGATGTGCAGAGGGATTTGCACGTAGTGTAGGGTGGAGTATCGCCCGTGTCGGATTAAGGACCGAACATAGTGTTGTATGATCCAAGATAATCCGTACAACCACAAGTGTTGGTATGGGACATCCTTAAACCAATTAAGTCATCTAGTTTAACTTTGCACATTGGTAGGCTGAAGTAGTACGGGCTCTCCTTTCGAGGTTTGCTCTACGGGGTGCCCACACCGAGGTGTTGGGAACAACACTTACCAATATAACGGTGTACGCCATGTCTATGGGAAGTTCCAACATTTATATGCTCTGAGTTCTTCCATCATAGCATGGGTTTTATCATCCCGGTGCTGGTGCAAAGTTAACTTAGATAATGTAAAGGTTTTCATCATGAACATTTTGACCACACGCCAAAGGTGCGTGAAACATGCGACAAAAAGAAAAGGGCATGACTTGTGGGTAAAGTTGTACACCTCTGCAGAGTGTAATTCTAATCGATTAGCCGTCTCCTCGGTCATGGGAAACTTGGTGAATTTGCACTAGTTAAATGTTTTGTATTTTCTAAAATTGGGTTTTGGTTTGGAACCTGTTTAGCAGTTTTTGCTTTATGTCAAAGGACCGACATTGTTGGATTCCATTTCTGAATTATTCGGTGCTCACAAAGGGTTGTGAGTATTACTTATGCTTTACTTATTTCATATTAATCAACTTGCTCTTTTAAATTCCGTTTGCAAGTAACTTGATTTTACAGTATCAATTCTGCCTTATGCAAATTAACCGTAGTAGCCTCTTTCGAAATGACCTGCATATATTATAGGTTTTGCTAAAGTCTTGCGGAGTACGAATGTACTCACCCTTGCTTATATGTTGTTTTTAGGTGGATAAGTTAGCGAAGCTTCGAAGGTTTCTTTAGTCGCAGGTTGCGGGATTTTCTTCATCAAATATTTCTAGGGATTATGCCTTGTCAGTTGCCTGCGGGTTTTGGATGGGCACACTACAAGACTTTACTTCTTTTGCTGCTATATCTCTGAGTTGTAAAGTTTTCTTTGTATAATAGCTTCCGCTAATTAATTCTGATGTATGGTTGTGATTCCAATTGGTGTGTATGTGCGTACTAGCTAGTGATCATGGGACTAGTACGGGATGCACATTAGATTTCCATTTTTGCAAGTATGTAAAAATAGGGGTCATCACAGTTGGTATCAGAGCTATGCTGACTATAGGATAAACCCTAGGTAGAATGGTCGTTAGCTTTAGAATAAAGAAATTCAAAACCTTATTTTCGAAAGATACCATATTTGCAAAGTGTAGATTTTGCTATTCTTCCCTTTATCTTAAGATTCTCCTCTTACCCCTACATTCATTGTGTTTTCTAAGCAAATTCCTCTTTCCCTAAAATAACCCTCGACAAATGGAGACTCCGTTTTCTACACCAACAATCTTAAGGAGAAGGAATGGCGCTTGTGAAGACTTGTGTTGATAGCTCGAATAGGAGTACATTAAGCTAAGCTATTTTAGAACCCTTGTATGTTAGTCGATAGTTGTTTTGTGTGCTTTACTGAAACTTTTTCTCTTGTATTGCTTACGGGTTACTCTCAAAAAAGTTAAACCATTTGGTTGAAATTTACGATGTGCCAACCCTTATTTAATAAGAAAATTTTAAGGAACGAAAAGTTGCCTAGTAACCTAGCTGAATCTCACCTAATATGTCAATCTCCTCTTGACTGCAGAATGCCTAAAACAAGATCGTTAAGAAAGTTATCGGAGTGCGAGGCCGCTCAAAATTCCCGACCCAAAAGAGCCAACATTCCAACTCCAGTCCAACCAAGTCCACAATATCCAACTGCCAGAACACCTTGACGCAATGTTCGTCGTGAATCACCTTCACCTCCTCAACATCCAAGTGAAGCTATTCCTGAAGAACAATCTCCTGAACCCTCAGCTGTGGCTCAAGTCCTGGCAATGATTGGGCAAGAGCATCAGGTGGATACACTTCTACTCCAGCAAATAGTGCAGAATACTACCCATCTTAGCGAAGCTAGGGATGAAATGGTGGTACACCTCATTACTCCAAGTTGGGAGAGTTTCTGAAGACTCAACCCCCGACTTTCTCCTCATCAGCAGAACCTTTCGATGCTGATAATTGGCTCCATTCCATCGAGAGCAAGCTGGCCATTGCGCAGTGCAGTGACTATGAGAAGGTCCTCTATGCTTCTCATCAGCTACATGGAGCTGCAGCAATCTGATGGGAAAACCATCAGGCGATGCTCCCTGAAGGTCAAGATGTATCTTGGGCAGCATTTAAAGAAGCATTTCGTAGGACTCACATTCCTGCAAGCATCATTGAGATCAAGAAGCGAGAATTTATGGAGTTGAAGCAAGAAAACTTATCAGTGATGGAATATCTACATCGCTTCAATCATTTATCTCGCTATGTTGTTTCTGAAGTGTCAGATGAAACTCGAAGAATTGAGCATTTCAGAGAACATTTGAATGAAGAAATCAAATGGATGCTAGTCACCCATGATACCCATGATTTCCAAACCTTGGTTGATAAGGCTATCCGGGTGGAGTTCGGCATGAGAACAGTAATAGAAAACCGAAAGCGCAAATGGATAGCTCGTCAATCAACAAATGGTCACCCCTCAAAACAATGTCTATTGCAGCCATCCAATGTTCAGCAGTTTGCATCTCAATTCCAGCAATGCCGAGGCCGAACTTCTCACCTCAGCGGCCCTCAGTTCATTCACCGCGGCAAGCAAGATCATCTTCTCGCACTCAGTACCAGGAAGCCTATGCTCGTCCTAAGAAGAATTCTGAACAATTTTATTCTCAACGGCAGCCCTCAAGTAGAGATCGAGTGATTGGAAATTTGAAAGTCTCTAAGCCACCCTCTACTTCAAAGCAAGGTATTAATCATGGCCGTCTACACCATGTAACAGCAGAAGAAGCTCATAATGCACCTGATGTGGTTCTAGGAACATTCCTTGTTCATTCAGTACCTACATTGGTGTTATTTGATTCTGGTGCATCACATTCCTTCATATCCAACAAGTTCATTAAGCAACACGAACTTGAAGCTGATTTGCTTCCCACAAAAATGATAATCTATTCGCCAGGTGCGACTATGAAAACCTCAAAACTCTGTTCTGAGGTATGCATTAAGATTAGTGGAGTATCTTTTTATGCTGATCTTATTGCTATTGAGACCTCGGGACTAGATGTGATCCTCGGTATGGATTGGTTATCTAAGCACAAGGGCTATATTGATTGTGCTAACCGATCTATATCCCTTCTCAGTCCAGATGGGATCCAAGTGCAGTTTTCTTCAAACAGTAGCACTCCAGCTCAACAGCCTTTTCTTTGTTCTGCTTTGGTCACAGAATTGAGTCAAGTATCAGTGGTATGTGAGTATTCTGATGTGTTTCTAGATGAACTACCAGGAATGCCTCCAGATAGGGATATGGAATTTGTCATTAATCTTGTTCCTGGAACAACACCTATTTCTAAGCGACCTTATCGCCTACCTCCAGATGAGTTGGCTGAATTGAAGAAGCAACTCAATGATCAATTGGATAAAGGATTTATTCGTCCTAGTTCATCTCTGTGGGGCAATTCGGTGTTATTTGTTCCTAAGAAGGACGGTGGTCTACGCATGTGCATAGATTATCGTGCTTTGAATGAGGTCACTATCAAGAACAAATATCCACTTCCTCGTATTGATGATCTTTTTGATCAATTGAATGGTGCTCATGTATTTTCAAAGATTGACCTGAGACATGGGTATTATCAATTGAAAATGAAGCCCGAGGATATTCCAAAGACTGCTTTCACCACTCGTTACGGGTTGTATGAGTATACCGTAATGTCATTCGGACTTACAAATGCTCCTGCCAGTTTTATGTGCCTTATGAATAAGGTCTTTATGGAGTATCTGGACAAGTTCGTAGTGGTGTTCATTGATGACATCCTCATTTATTCCAAAACTGAAGAAGACCATATGCATCACTTAAGTATGGTGCTAGGAAAGCTTCGTGAGCATAAACTCTATGCTAAATTCGGGAAGTGTGAATTCTGGTTAAAGGAAGTCGCATTTCTTGGGCATATTCTTTCGGAAGGTGGAATTGCAGTTGATCCACGAAAGATCCAAGCTATCACAGAATGGGAGCCACCTCAGTCTGTTCCTAAAGTTCGAAGTTTTCTCGGTTTAGCGGGATACTATCGCCGCTTTATCGAGAACTTCTCCAAAATTGCTCGCCCCATGACTCAACTACTGAAAAAGGAAAATAAATTTGAATGGACCCCAGAATGTGAAGCAAGTTTCCAAGAGCTTAAGAAAAGATTAACCACAGCTCCAATTCTTATTGTGCCTGATATTCATAAAAGCTTTGAGGTATATTGCGATGCGTCACGACACGGCCTTGGATGTTTTTTGATGCAAGAAGGAAAAGTTATCGCATATGCTTCACGTCAACTTCGGCCGCATGAGCAAAATTATCCTACTCATGATTTGGAATTTGCAGCCGTTGTCCATGCTCTGAAGATTTGGAGACATTATCTTATTGGCAATCGATGTGAAATCTATACAGATCACAAAAGTTTGAAGTATTTCTTCACTCAACCAGACCTAAATCTCAGGCAAAGGAGATGGCTAGAGTTGATCAAAGACTATAACCTTGGCATTCATTACCATCCTGGTAAGGCTAATGTTGTAGCCGATGCTCTCAGTCGAAAGCTTCATTGTCTTTTCATCTCCGATCAATCCGAGCTGCAAAGTGAATTCCGAAAACTCAATTTGGATTTGGTTGAAGAAGGCTATGTTGCTGCTCTTGAATTGCAACCAACTCTCAGAATTCATATAAAAGCCGCTCAACTCAAGGATGAAGCCATTGGCAAGGTTAGAAAACAGTTAAGAGAAGGTGTTGAATCTGAGTTCTCTGAAAGTCCAGATGAAGTGGTTATGCGAGGGAATTGTATATATGTGCCAAGTGACCTTGAACTCAAGAAATTGATTTTGAAGGAATCTCATGAATCTCCTCTTTCTATTCACCCCAGGAGCACAAAAATGTATCGAGACCTACAACAGGAATATTGGTGGCCCGGCATGAAAAGGGAAATTGCTGCCTATGTTGCCGAGTGTGACGTATGTCAGCGAGTTAAAGCCGAGCATCAACGCCCTGCTGGTCTCCTTCAGCCCCTACAAATTCTTGAATGGAAATAGGAAGACATTAGTATGGATTTTATCACCGGTCTACCCAAGACTCGGAAAGGAAATGATTCTATATGGGTCATTGTTGATCGATTGACAAAAGTGGCTCACTTCATTCCAGTTAAAACTACATATCAAGGGGACAAACTTGCAGAATTGTACATGGACAATATTGTGCGTGTGCACGGTGTTCCAAGAACTATTGTTTCTGATCGAGGCTCCCAATTTACTTCCCGTTTTTGGGAAAGTTTGCATAGTCTGTTAGGAACTAAGCTAAACTTCAGTACAGCTTATCATCCTCAGACAGATGGGCAAACTGAAAGAGTAAATCAAGTCCTGGAAGATATGCTCAGAGCCTGTGTGCTTTCATATAGCACTAATTGGGAGAAGAGTCTTGCATTTGCTGAATTCTCCTATAACAACAGCTTTCAAGCCAGTCTTCAAATGTCGCCATTTGAAGCATTATATGGGAGAAAATGCAGAACTCCTCTTTTCTGGTCCGAGGTTGGCGAAAGAAAATTTTTCGGCCCAGATCTTATCCAAGAAGCCCAAGAGCAAGTGGATGTAATCAGAAGCCGATTGAAAGAAGCCCAGTCTCGTCAAAAGAGTTACGCCGACAATCGTCGACGTGAACTCAGCTTCGAAGTTGATGATCATGTCTACCTAAAAGTCTCACCACTTCGTGGAGTTCGTCGTTTCTAGATCCGTGGAAACCTGGCTCCCCGATATATTGGACCATATCAAACTCTCGAGAAGATGGGTGAGTTGGCATACAAACTAGAATTGCCACCTCAATTGTCCGAAGTTCACAATGTCTTTCATGTATCGCAACTCAAGAAGTGTCTCCGTGTGCCTACTGAGTTCACTAATTTGGAGAACATTGACCTCCAACCAGATTTGTCAATCGAGAGCATCCGATTCGCATCCTCGAAGAAGCTGAACGCCACACGAGAAACAAATCCCACAAAATGCTGAAAGTCTAATGGAGCAACCACACCGAAAATGAAGCAACATGGAAACGTGAAGATCATCTGCGAAAGGAATTCCCAGATTTCTTCTAGTCCTTGCAAATCTCGAGGACGAGATTTTTGTAAGGGGGGTAGATTTGTAACATCCCAAAAAATGCAATAATATAAAAATTAATATTTTGAATTTGAATATATTTATTTCTGATTTTTCCTGACATTATTGGAATTTGTTTGGATTTTCCTGGATTTTTGTATTGTATGGAAAATCAAACAACTAGAATTAAAGAATGGATAATGGTAACAAGATAAAATGGTAAAAGTAAAATTTTGGAAAATTTACCATAGAACCCTAAGTATTCTGGTAAGTCAGTAAAATCAACAAGTAAAAATTTTATGCAAAGAAAAGTGAGTAAATAAAATGAATGACACCTCTTTTGACTAGAAACAGTGCAAGTCAGGATTAACTAAAAATATTTGATGTTTATCTGTAGACATAAAATTATCATCACACTCTCAGAGTATAAGTTACCTCTGGTAAAAATTTCAGGAATTTATCATGTCAGCTATACCTTCTAAAAATTCAAAACAGAGGCTTGGAAAACCTGAAAATCAGCATGTCAGAATTGTTATAAAATAAATAAATAATATTTAATATTGAGATTTTTATGGGAGAATTCTTGACCTCAAAATAACTCTTCATAAAATTTTGAAAAATAAATTATACAATTTGAACCTCTAAATAAATAAAAACCCGAAATAGAAATTTTGGCTGATGTACAGTGTCAGAATTTTAATTAATTAATTATAGAATATTTTGGTCCGAGATTTTTACTGAAGGAGGAAAACTTCTAGGGATGTCGATCAAATAGTTTCACAATTTTGTAACTTGATCTGGTAGCTATTTAATTTCGAGTACTGATCTGTCCCAAGCTGCCTTTCTCCCTTATCCCCTCCCCTGCCAATGACGTGTGGGCCCGACTGCTACCGTAACCGTTCGTTGGAAGCAACGGGAAAACCTTTCCCTCTCACTGTCGGTGGTCCCGGTCCCGGCTGTCAGTCGCCAAAGCTGTTTGCCTTTTCTTCTTCTCCTCCCATGCAGCCGAGTCTCAGTTCCCTCTACGAATCTTCGCCGACTCTTTGCGCCGATTCAACGCTCCGCATCGGCCGTGCAATCAACTGGTGCCACGTTCATCCTTGGAGGCCGTGCGCCATACCCGGTCAGCTTCGCGTCAATTCCTTGCTGGCGAGACAGCGCGCTACCTCTCAGAACCGAGCCGCAATACCCCTCTCCACGTTCAAATACTGTAAATCATCTCGCACCGCCTATAAATACTCGTGTAGCATCGCATTGAGGCTTTCTTTCTCTTAGTTACTCCCAGAACCAAACGCTCAAGCCCGAGACCCCGTTCTACACCATTTTTGCCAGAAACCCGAAAGGGGGAAGAACATCAAATTAAGCCACTCCGACGCAACTCGTCCCAATTACTTCCATCTAGAGCACCTCTGAGCATCACCGAATCCATCCCACTCGCCAATTTTAGCTCCCCTTGGCCGCAACGCCACCGCCACCGCGATCATCTTCTCCAACTCCGGTCGCTCGGTGGCAGAGCCACTCGGCCAAACTCCGGTGCAACAAATCGGTAAAATGGAACCCCCTGACCTCACCGATACTCAAGTTGTTACCGATTCGGCCGGAGACTCATTCCTTTTCTTCTCCGGCGAGCCTCCCCTTTCTCCGCTGTAGGCCTCTGGTGGCAGCCCACTCCGACCATCCCCGGAGATGATCGACACCACCCACAGATGCGCAATGATCCACTGGTGCTAGCAGTGCTACCGATTCGGCCGGAACCTCGCCGGAGCGCCGGAGCCGCAGCGCCCTAGCTGCTCCCCTGTCTCACTCACGTTCACAGTGGGACCCCTCTGTCAGCCAGTCGAAACGACTCCAGTTCAAAAGGGTAAGGTGCCTTCGCAATAGGGAAAGCGTATTTTCTATTTTTTTTCCAGAATTTTGTATAACCGAGTTGATTCAAATACTTGTAACTTTTGCATTATAACTTCAATTTGAGTGAAACAAAATCCTAAAATTATCTAAAATCGTGTAGTTCCATAATATGAAAAAATAATTTGAAAAACAGTACTGGATGTATTAGAAATTCAAATTTGAAAGAAAAGGCTAAAGATGTGCTTCATATAGAATTTCTGCAAACAAACTTAGAAATGAATGAAACAAATTTTAGTGAAATCCTTATGCTTCCAGAAGTTCAAATATCTAAAAATATTTAAATTTCATTTATGTTTGAACTACTTTCTATTAAAGATTTCATTCAATGTATTAGAAGTTCAAATGAACATAACTTATATAAAAGAAATAAGAAATAAGTAAAATTTGGTTTCTAAATACTGATGTGATAGTAGAATACCTGAATTTGCCAAAGTAATTAAGAAGCAATCTTGAATTGAACTATCTTGAAGAATATGAAATAACCTAAGTATAAAATGTATACGCATATGCATATAGAATCAAATAGTTAATATAGAGATCAAATGAATTCAAATAATCACCAAACCAGTTTTGTTATATTCCTGGCATTTCAAGGATCCTACATGTGTCAAAATATTTAAGGTTTACAATAGAAAGTAGTAAATGTTTAGTAGTCGGATAGTCATAACTTTCTCAAACAAACTTCAAATTCGACAAAACCAAATCCTATAACCCTGAAAAATAATACTCTTACTGTCTATGCAAAAATATCTTATGTTTGTGCAAAGTTGATATAAGGTCATATTAAACCCTAATGATTACTTATAAGGAAAACATCTCGGATAAAAGCCAACCATCGTGAAATCAACTTTAAAACACTCTTAGAGTCTTTCCCTTTTAATGCCTGAAAAATTGGTAGATTATCTTACAAGGCATAGTCGCAATCTTATATCAAAAACTTAATCTTTATCGTGTAGTTAATTGAACCCTCAAGCTTGTTCATCGACCCGTAGGACCCCTCGTCTAAGTGCAAAAATTATGAAGATCAGTTTAGAAATGATACTTAGGTTGTGGTCTACCCTAATCTGGGAAAAGATTTCTTTTAAGACTTGTTTTACAACTAAATCCTGCTAGTCGAATACCCTTAAGTAATATAGTCATCGTAACCTTTAATATCATGTAAGCTTCTTCAGCAGTGAATTTAATGTCTCGTCTAAACGCTAAAATGTATAAAACCAGCTTAGATATGTTCTTCAAAGTATATGCTATCCAGTTTCAAAGAAATAATCTTATTTCATCATGTATTGCATATAAACTCTAGTAGCCAAATAACCCTAAGTTTTATGAATAATGAACCTTCCATACGAATGAGCTTTGTAGTAATGTAGAGGTTTGTAGCTAATATATTTGTATCACCAGAACCTTCTTGAAAACCCTGCATTAATCTAGTAACCTAGCTTAACAAATTATCATATTCAAAGTCACTTCTTATGCAAAATCACTTAAGGAATTAAGTGCTATTCGCATAACCCTTTAATTTGTGTTTTAATTCTTTTAATCTAAATAATTTTAGCATCTATAATTCGAAGTTATAAATGCAAAAATTCATAGTTCTAGCCTCTTGAATTCATAAATCAAGAATAGATAATCTATAAAAGAAACCATGTTTTGTTTGTCATAAAGCCATTAAATACATTAATGTGTATTTACCTAAATCGTGAGGTCTTGAAATTATAATTCAACCCTAAAGCGTTCCTGTTTTCTGCAGTGAATCTTTATTTGATTTTCTGTCTGTTTTCTTTTTGCCCTTATTGAAATTTATTATTTGCTATATTTTCCGATTGATCGACGTATAGAATCCGACGTCCCTTCCTCCGTCAGCCGTGGTCGTGTCTTCGTCGTAAGCGATATATAAGCAAGGCAAGCACCCACCTTTGACCATTTTGATCCTAGTATTTAATTTGCATTGTGTTTATTAAAATATTTCATGCATGCTATTTTGTGGTACTGGTAGTTATACCTGTTGTCTCATGAAACCTCCTTGATAAGTATGGACATGTGAACCTTGATAACTATAGATTAAGTTTAGACATTATTTAATGTTATCATGGGTATATGCGATTACTTTTATCCATGCTTAGCCATGCTTTAGAATCACTGAGTTTGATGATTAGATCAAAATTTGTTTCTTAAGAAATGGAAATTGTTGCAAAAGAAGCTGTTGGTTATGGGTATTTTCATTAAAACCCCAAAATAAAACTATGGTTTTGATGCGGGTGATTATTGGCAATAGCCGGATGTGTAGAGGGATTTGCACGTAGTGTAGGATGGAGTATCGCCCGTGTCGGATTAAGGACCGAACATAGTGTTGTATGATCCAAGATAATCCATACAACCACAAGTGTTGGTATGGGACATCCTTAAACCAATTAAGTTATCTAGTTTAACTTTGCACATTGGTAGGCTGAAGTAGTACGGGCTCTCCTTTCGAGGTTTGCTCTACGGGGTGCCCACACCGAGGTGTTGGGAACAACACTTACCAATATAATGGTGTACGCCATGTCTATGGGAAGTTCCAACATTTCTATGCTCTGAGTTCTTCCATCATAGCATGGGTTTTATCGTCTCAGTGCTGGTGCAAAGTTAACTTAGATAATGTAAAGGTTTTCGTCATGAACATTCTGGCCACACGCCAAAGGAGCGTGAAACATGCGGCAAAAAGAAAAGGTCATGACTTGTGGGTAAAGTTGTACACCTCTGCAGAGTGTAATTCTAATCGATTAGCCGTCCCCTCGGTCATGAGAAACTTGGTGAACTTGCACTAGTTAAATGTTTTGTATTTTCTAAAATTGGGTTTTGGTTTGGAACCTGTTTAGCAGTTTTTGCTTTATGTCAAAGGACCGACATTGTTGGATTCCATTTCTGAATTATTCGGTGCTCACGAAGGGTTGTGAGTATTACTTATGCTTTACTTATTTCATATCAGTCAACTTGCTCTTTTAAATTCCGTTTGCAAATAACTTGATTTTACAGTATCAATTCTGCCTTATGCAAATTAACCGTAGTAGCCTCCTTTGAAATGACCTGCATATTTTATAGGTTTTGCTAAAGTCTTGCGGAGTACGAATGTACTCACCCTTGCTTATATGTTGTTTTTAGGTGGATAAGTTAGCGAAGCTTCGAAGGTTTCTTTAGTCGCAGGTTGCGGGATTTTCTTCATCGAATCTTTCTAAGGATTATGCCTTGTCAGTTGCCTGTGGGTTTTGGATGGGCACACTACAAAACTTTACTTCTTTTGCTGCTATATCTCTGAGTTGTAAAGTTTTCTTTGTATAATAGCTTCTGCTTATTAATTCTGATGTATGGTTGTGATTCCAATTGGTGTGTATGTGCGTACTAGCCACTGATCATGGGACTAGTACGGGATACACATTAGATTTCCATTTTTGCAAGTATGTAAAAATGGGGGTCGTCACATGCCCGTGTCGGATTAAGGACCGAACTATGGGTTGTTTTCAGGCCAAGAAATGCGTACAACCACAAGTACTGGTATGGTACAGTCTTAACCTACTAAGTTACTTAAAACTAGCTTTACATATTGGTAGGCTGAAGCGGTGTGTACGCCATGCTATAGGAAAAAGTGGGACAATTTGGTATGTGTCATCATTTGTCGTACTAGTCACCTATCTTCTGTCGCCATAAGGAGAAGTGGGACAATTTGGTGTGTCACCACTTATCGTACTAGTCATATATCTTCTGCTATCATAGTATGAGTTCATCACCGGGCTGGTGCAAAGTTAGGATTAAGGAATGTAACAGTTATGTTATGATCTCCTTGCCGACACACCAAAGGAAGTTTGTTATTGGCCTGGCAAAAAGGGTTGATCATTTCTTGTGGGTAAAGTTGTACACCTCTGCAGAGTGTAAAACTAATCGATTAGCCGTGCCCGCGGTTATGAGCACTTGGTAAAGTCATCACATAGTTAGCTATTTTTATTTTCATAAAATCTGGTCTCTACCGTGTGTCGGTGATTTCTTCCATGTGTTGGTGGAAAAATGGTTCTTGGATATGGTCATGATACCTAGGTTCGTGATTTCACTTATTCGTATTTACATACTGTTATTCTACATATGAAATTGCTTTTCTTAAAATTCCGTTTACAATCTACTATTCTGATTTACATTTCAAATTGGCTTTATGCAAATTAACGATAGTAGCCTTTCCTTTGAAATGGCTTGCATATATTATAGGTTTTGCAAAAGTCTTGTGGAGTACGAAAGTACTCACCCTTGCTTAATTGTTGTTTTTAGGTGAAGAATCAGATTAGCCCGATGAAACTTATTTGACGCAGGATTCGGGAAAGTTAACGATGAAGCTTTTCTAGGAATTATGCCTTGTCAGTTGCCTGAGGGGTGGATGGGCACACTACAAGAATTTTGGTCCTTTCCGCTGCATTTCTCTGTATTGTAAGACCTTATAGTATAAATTACCATTATCATTTATAATAAATAGTATGGATGTGACATCAATTGTTGTATATGTGCGTGCTAGTCACTGATCATGGGACTAATACTGTATGCACATGAGATTTCTATTTTTGCTTTCATTACACACCACAAGCTCAACCATTGTCGATTACTCATTACACACGAGGGTAGACCTCCACATGGGTTTTCAGATGAAAAATATTTTCATAGTTTATCAGTGTAATTTATATGACTGGAGAGGTACCGTACCTTGCAAGCATCGTAAAAAAGCTAGTATGACTATATGTATTGTTATTGCTTATTGAGATATTTATGTTTTGATCACGAATTCATGATATGCTACGAATTCATGATACTCTAAAATTTTAAAGCATTCATCAATTTGGCACTACCAGAAACCATGTGTTCTTTGACGGTTTAGTTTTTGCGAGCTGAGAAGCACTACACATGTTTTTTTGGGGGGCTTCTCCATATAGTTGAATTTAGCTTTCAATTTTACGACATGGTAGACTAATTTTGTATCAATATTCATATATTATCTGTGGAATATAAGAACTCGGGTACCCTCATGACAGGCTCAAGAGGGAGGCACAGAATATACTCTCCGCGTCAGGCCCCGCTGCCGTGCGCAAGGGGACATATCCTAAAGGAAGTTGAGCTTATATTTAGATATGATAGATACGGTTGTAATCCGAGTCGTTAATAAGGTAGATAAAGATGTAAACTCTATCCTATTAACTGACTAGAATCTTGTAACCGATCGAAATCTTCAAACCGATCAGGACTCTGTAAGCCGCCCCACCCCCGCTATATAAGGGAGAGGGCGGGCAACAACATAGGGATCCGATCATCCAAGTATAGAGCAATCAAGTCATAGAGCATAGAACATCTCATATTGCCCAGAGCATATTGTGCTTTGAGTAACCCCGGATCCAAGAGATCCATATAATCCCAGCACACAGGATTAGGGTATTATCTCCTCCGTGAGAGCCTGAACCTGTCTAAACCCCTTATCTTGTGTGACCTTCGAGTTTGAGATCTAGCGCCTACCCTATAAATTCATTGCCGACTACAAAAGTCGACAGTTGGCGCGCCAGGTAGGGGAAGCGCTATAATCTTTTCCCACAGACTCGATGGCAGCAATCGGTGGATTCGTTGCCACCTTCGTCTCCGGCCAGGCCTTCCGCTTCGGAAACCTGGACTTCGTCGCAGATACGCGCGGAGAGCTTGTTTGTCTAGTCCAAAACCAGATCTGATCTGGTAAAGATCAGGCCAACCCATCTCAGGTATGTCACTTTGACTTGGCCGGCAAACCAGTCGGCGTCGCGAGGAATTGCTGCGATCTTCGTGGCATCTTCGCGATAGAAGAGCAGAAGACCGATCTCCAACGCCAACAAGAAGAACAGGAAGCTGCGGGGGAAGATCGTCTTCGTAAGGGTAAGGAGGTGCAGGTGCGATTGCTTCGATCTCGCGGCCGCAATGTCCGCGAGGACCTCCTGCAATCCAGGTTGGGAGATCAAGCCATTTTTCGCACGCCAATGTAGAACGTCGTCGCCTCCAAGACGCTTCTCGACGCGCTGGACCCGATGATTGCATCGGACAGTCCAGTAGCCCCGATTGTGGCTCACATCAAGGCCATGGTGACGGCGGCAGCTATCCAGCAAAATCAGGAAAAGCCGGTAGGTGAAGCGCACTTGCGCTCCCACGCGGCTTTCGGCACGGCCATGAGCCTACGCCTGCGCCCTGAGCGCCTCTTTCGGCACGGCCACGAGCCTACGCCTGCGCCCCGAGCGCCACTTTCGGCACGACCACGAGCCTACGCCTGCGCTCCGAGTGCCACCTTCGGCACAGCCACGAGCCACGCCTGCGCCCTGAGCGCCTCCTTCGGCACAACCACGAGCCTACGCCTGCGCCCCGAGCGCCACTTTTCGCACGGCCACGAGCCTACGCCTGCGCCCCGAGCGCCACTTTCGGCACGGCCACAAGCCTACGCCTGCGCTCCGAGCACCTCCTTCGGCACGGCCACGAGCTACGCCTGCGCCCCGAGCGCCACCTTCGGCACGGCCACGAGCCACGCCTGCGCCCCGAGCGCCGCCTACAGCTCATCTACAAGCATACGCCTGCGCCACGAGCAAAGATGGCATGATCATCAGCAACATATGGAGCATAAAGCAGCTAAGTCGCTTTTTACTCAATTATGTCATTATAAATAAAATTGTTGACTTTCCTGACTTGCTACTTAGTTGACCCACAACTAAACAGTAAGTCGGGGGCTACACCTAATACCGTGCGCATGCGCACATCTTTTTTGAGTTGTATTTTTCTTCTTTTGCTTAACGATTGTGAGTGAATCTGAGTGCGATAACTCCAAATTGTGAAGCTCTGACCCCATGAACGGCGAACTTTAGTCACCCAAAACACGTGCCTGGGAAAAAGAGCCATGAGCCGACTCCCAACGCTCGGGGGCTAGACTAGTCGGGCAGATTACTTAAACAAAAAAGAGTCAAACCACTCGGATGAATTCAAAATCAATAAGGAAAAAGAGTAAAAAACTCTAAAATTATATATACATCAGTCGGACATCACATCCGAGTGAATTGTTTTTACATTGCCTAAGTTCTGCATATACATGATTTCAGGGCTACTAAATTTGGATGCGACGTGTGTGAACCAACGCTTCAACGACGACATCAGCAACTTCGGCGATGAATGAATTTAAAGGGAGCGGCGCTGAATTACGCCTTGAGCGGGAAAAGCGTTTTGACTTCTGCATATCGTTTGGGATACAGTATATCCCAAGATGAGCCGACTACCATAATTCCAATAATGGGGCTAGGAACCACTCCGAAAGATTAACGCGTGGAGCTCTATTGAGTCCTTCACGATCTCTTTGCCTACAACAGGGCACTCGACTGTAAAGTAAAACTAGTCGGGAAGCTGCATCAAGAACTGGAATCACTCGGCGTGAAGCATGACTCAGTTGGGCTGCAACCAGGAAGGCGGCAACTCGATCGCAAAGGACTCGGGGGCTACTGTGGAATATAAGAACCCGGGTACCCTCATGACAGGTGTCGGGACCCGGATTTGCAAATCCGAAACCCTCTGTGTATACTGCACTAGTCCAGGATCACGCTAGTGCACACAGTGGAAACATAGATGAAATACCATTCCATACAACGAATTAACTAAGAAGAAGCAATTTATTATTGAATAAAGCAAACGACCTTATGGTCAATGTTTACACCATTACGCCTTAAGGGCTTAAGAAACAAATACTATTGCAGCGGAAAAGATAACTTGAGCCATTCGACATGCCACAACCAATCGTCTGGGGAACGCCTTCCTAATCCACGTAGTCTTGATAGAATTCCTCCTCATGAGATTCATTATCTCCTTCAGCAACTGATCAACAAGGGCATAAAGCCGTGAGTACAAAGGTACTCAGCAAGCCGTAGGGAATTGATGCAATATATTCATGCACGGCTTGACAAGGATGGCTATATGTTTCATTTGCAGAAAGCAGTAACTTGAATTGAAATACAATAAATAGATTGAAAGCATATTTATGAAAAGATAAATAAATGATTGATAGATCAATGATAGACAACAAAACAACAGTGAACTCCCCGTTTACAACCCAACAATTCCACATTCCACATTTTATGAAACACTCTATACCCCGTGTGAAATTCCCGGGCTTTGTCCATGACCGCGGACGTGGCTATTCGAATAGTTTTACACTCTGCAGAGGTTGTACAACTTTACCCACAAGACATGAACATCTCTTTGTGCAAACGTTAATAACACACTTCCTTTGGTGTGTCGCAGAGATATCATAACAAAGCCTTTACAATGCACTGTCTAAACTCGGTACTGCCCGCTAAGGGTTCGCCCATTAGGGCCCCCTCTTGCACCTTGCGAATCTACCCGTCCATCCCGGAACCCACACCACCAACTGGCAGTACTCGAGGCTTGACATTGCAAATTAATCAGCTAAGTCTGTCCCATTCCAGACATGTGGTAGTACGGTTAGGCCCAGTTCAATGGCGCACAAGATTAAGTCCTTAAATTGTCTCAAGCAAGACATCCACATCCCAATGTGCTAGAAAGCACCCCCTTTACTGCACGATCACTTGCCCGAGGGAAAACAATTCGTTCAACCAAGACCAATGGCAAACCCCGCCATGGAAAAACAAATTTTGCAACAGTGGCTACCGGCCACGATTCTTTAGTTTGATGAATAGTTTAGTCAATTTAAATCCTTTCATTAATAGGAAAATAAAATTAAGCTTGGATTAATTCAAGAAAAGTGCAAATGGTTTATTTTTGAATTCAACCATTCCAAAACTCAAATTTTTGGGATGTTACAACAGGCCCAAGAGGGCGGCCCAGAAGATACTCCCCGCGTCAGGCCCCGCTGCCGTGCGCAAGGGGACATATCCTAAAGGAAGTTGAACTTATATTTAGATATGATAGATACGGTTGTAATCCGAGTCGTTAATAGGGTAGATAAAGATGTAAACTCTATCCTATTAACTGACTAGAATCTTGTAACCGATCGGAATCTTCAAACCGATCAGGACTCTATAAGCCACCCCACCCCCGCTATTAAGGGAGAGGGCGCGCAACAACATAGGGATCCGATCATCCAAGCATAGAGCAATCAAGCCATAGAGCATAGAACACCTCATATCGCCCAGAGCATATTGTGCCTTGAGCAACCCTGGATCCAAGAGATCCATATAATCCCAGCACACTGGATTAGGGTATTATCTCCTCCGCGAGAGCCTGAACCTGTCTAAACCCCTTGTCTTGTGTGACCTTCGAGTTTGAGATCTAGTGCCTACCCCATAAATTCATTGCCGACTACAAAAGTCGACATTATCCTTTTCTTTTGAAATTTTCACTAGTATTTCCATAGTGTTTTGTGGTGGAATGCAGCGGATAAATGGCAATGTACATAGATAGAGGTGGGCGTCGTGCCGTGCTGGGCCAGCCCGGCACGGGCCCATCGTGGCTCGTGCCTGAACCATGCCGGGCCACGACGGCCCGTCGTGCCCGTCGTGCCGTGCCGGCCTAACTCGTCTTTGGCGAGCCCAGGCACGGCCCATTTGCACTTCGTGCCTGCTTCGTGCCGTGCCGGCCCAGGTGCGACCCATTTGCACTATTGCAACGAGAGGAAAGGAGCCGGAGACGTATAGAATTGAGGCGGTGAATGCAAATATTATGAGAAAAGAACTAAAATTTATTTATTCCTGAACAGTTACATAGATCGAGGGGGATGTGCTCAACACGAGGCGAGAGAGGGGGCAATGGGCGAGAAAGAGAGTGAGCGAGACAAACGAGAGAAATTGAGAGGGAGATTCAGAGACTGGTGAGAGAGAGAGAGAGCTGAGAGAGATTGAGAGAGACGAGCGAGAAGCAGCTCTCTCTCCTGTTTTGTCCGTCTCTCTCAGGTGTCGGCGATAGGGGTGGCGTAAATGCTACTGGGTGCATCCATGGCGGTCATGCTCTGTGAGTTAGTGACCTTCATGCTAAACTTCTTCCTCATACCCTGGGTCATCGGGCCCAGTACGACCCATTCTATAGTGTCGTGTCGGGCCGGGCCGCCCATCGTGCCGCACGACGTCCGTGCTACTGATGTCGTGTCACTACGCACGGCACACTTCGTCTTGGTCGGGCCGTGCGTGCCATAACGTCGTGCCTCGGGCTGGCCCAAAAGAGCCCAGCCCAAGTACCCACCTTAACATAGATCGACCACATTTACATGACAATAAATGGTAGTTTGTTTTCTTCTAGAAGATATATATAACACAAATGGTCCGATACTCATCCAACTAATGTTCCATTATCCATCCTACTGTTAAGGTAGAAGTTCCACTATTTTTTCTTTAAATCCATTTGGCTTTGACTTTGTAGAAAATTAAAATCAGATCGGCCGTTGAGTTTGTGTTGGTGTTGGGCTCCACAGTTCCCTGCAGCCCGATCGTCCAAGCAGCGACTTCTTCTCCCACCCAACAAATTGAACTATTATATCCTTACCACTTTTGGCAACTGTAGATTAGTTTTATTTTAGAGTATTTGCTTTTCAACACCTACCAGCCGTGTCAGCTTTCTCGTTCAAGTCCTCAATAGGAGACTCTTTATAGTTTGTATGAAGACGAAAAATTTATAAACTCCTAGAACATTAATTACAGGTAGTACTGGGCAGATGCATGTATAATTGAGTTTGAGCGTGAGAAATTTTTGTAGAAAATTTATAAATTGACTAGCTTCTACAAAATTAGGGGGTGTAATTGTGAGAATGTTTTTTTTTGAAGAAAGTGAGAAGTGAGTACATTCCTGGTCAATATAATAAAAATAGGGTGGCGATTAATAGATTTTTGTTTTGCCAATTTTTAGCATTCCATTTTTAATGAAATGTGGAACCCATTCAAGTTTTGGTTAAAAAAATCAAAATTCCTTTAAAATGTATATTTGCTTAAAAGGAATTAGTATACACATATAGCATCTTGTACATGTTTAGGAATATATACACATATACCTACATGAAACAACCCAAAAAAAACGTGCATACTTTTTTTGTACAAGATCTGCATGCATGTGTAACTTTCAGAGTTGCCAGATCTACAGGACTGGGCACAATACTGGATGCGCCGTCCGGATTAAGTAAAACCAAAACTCCATTGGTGATTTTGGTCACTGTATCGTCCGGTCAGCATCAACGACCCCTTCGTCCGTTCTCCCTCCCATGTCACCTTCTCCCATGTGGATTCATATATAAACCTAACTCTAGCTAGCTAGATAGTGGCCTCTCATCCTTCTCTCGTCCCAGAATTAGCAAACCAACTAATTAAATCAATCAACCAGCCTACCGGCTCTAGCTCCGGCCGGAACCCGGCGATGCTGTACACTGTCCAGTTCCTGTGCTCCGTCGTCGCTTCCTTCGCCCACCTAGCGCGCGTCCTCCGTAAGGCCATGGCGTCCGTGCTGTGCTCCCCGGTCTCCGTCCCCGCAGCGTCTCCCACAGCTGGCCTCGATCGCCACGCCGCTCTCGTTGCGGAGGAAGGCCCACCCGATCGTCGCCGCCGCCTTCGGGAACTCGCTTCACGGCCAGAGGGTCGTCAAGGACCTGGAGCAGCTGGTTGTTGCGCCTCCGGCGGTTGTTCTTGCGGTGTGCGACGGTGGTAATGGTAGTGTAGAGCAGGCTGAGGCGAAGAAGAAGGGGGCGTGGGCCGCGAGAAGGAGGCCGTCGAGGCTTCTCATACCAGCGGTGCCTGACGCCGGTGAGGCTCCATTCGGTGAGGCGGTGGCTGTGGCGGAGGAGGCCGAGGTGGAGTTGGAGGGAGAGGGGTTTTGGCTGGCGAGCAGGAGAGGAGCGAGGCATGCAATGGAGGATGGGTATGGGGTGATCACTGACAAGAATGCTGGAGAGATTCCCAATTGGTAATCTTCCTTCTATGAAAATAATTTTATAGGATCATTTGGTTAATTTTTTGATAAAAAGTTACCTTCTTAATTAAATTGGTTTTCCATGGTAACAAATGGCATATATAAGTGAAGATTATCAAATGTATCGTGAAGAAAAAGTAGTTTGGGGTGGAAGATCTATAAAGGGACATATGTGAGGAAAATCAAGAATTTTAACTTTAACATCTACGTACACTATTCTCCCTAGAATCATCATAATATTTTGGAATTTTTCAATGAGAATTGAAGTGTTTGTGAATAAACGAGCATTATTATCTAGTTCTGTAGGCTAAAAGATTAGTCATATCTAAATGTGTACATTGGAACTAATTTAACAAATATGAAAATTAAATACCATGATTTTTTTTCTCATTTATTGGCATCCTCCCAGCAATATTTGTCAGTTTCACATTCTCACGTTTCCGTATTCTATTTGCATAATTTTTTAGATTATGGATCTATTTTTTTGTGATTATGCCCCTGGTAACATGAGTATGCATTCAATCTTATTAGTGCTTGTATTGTTTTTTTCTGAAAAGATAGTAGGAAAAAATAGGTGCTAACATAAATACGCATTTCATATATATGTCTGAAAAATATATTTGTTAATTAAATCATTTCATGAATGAGACAAATTAATGGCAAGGAAAAGATGTTGTGTACCAACTTCGTATAAAACGGACTTAATTTTGTGAAAAAATTAAGAGGGTAAATATAAATATAAACAAATGCAGCCGGTCCCTATATGTTTTTTTTAGACAAAGCTGACGACATATATATCTACTAATTCTACAAACCTTTTTTTTATAAAAAAAACTCTAACTATGCTTAGTTTTGATGTGTTGACCTGGTAAGAAAACTAAGACGTACGCCCAACAATGAGTCACTGAGTTTTGTGACGTTTTGTTTCTCAAATCTTTTAAATCTGCAGGCGTTCTATGGCGTGTACGACGGACACGGCGGCCGGGCGGCCGTGGATTTTGTCTCGAGCCGTCTCGGCAAGAACGTCATCGCCGCGGTGCTCACCGCGACGGGGACTCGGGAAGCGGAGGATGCATCGTCATCGGTGGACGCTGTCGCGGCAGCGATCAGAGCCGCCTACTTGGCCACTGACGGCGAGTTCCTCAGCCAGGTGCGTGGATGATAATACTACTTACGTACCATGCATGTTTGTTTTACCAGATCTGCGCCCTCTCGTTTTGCGTTGAACGCGTCAGAGCTTCTTCTTTTTTGTTGTTGCTCTCGATGCCGACAATGGCGATGGCGATGTGTAGTTATGTATGCTGCCGTTTGCGTTGCGTGGCTGCCATGGAGATGGATGGACGCATGCATGGACCCCTCCATTAGGGTTTGTTCGTTGTTATGATTGCGATAGCGAAAGACGCCTTGGCTTTGCCTAACTAGTTAGCGATTCTCTTGCCGTGTCCCTGGCGTCGGTTAATTATGGGTGAATGGCGATTGCTAGTTCAGTACATGCGTGCAAGCACTGAACCATTGTCTTGGATAACTTGTACACGGCATGGAATTCGTTGGAAAATGCCGTTTCGTGCCTTTTTCACTCCGTTTTTGCTAAGCATTTCAGAAATGAAAGAGCTAGAAAGAGCAGATTATGTATCTGTTGGCGTAAAAAACTTGATGTAGGGTTTCTGACAACAGCACACCAGACGAACACCTGGTTCAGAGCGTGCCAGTCGATTTGACCTGGAATCGACAAGGTAAAACAATAAAATTCACTCAAGCCGATCGTTAAGATCAATCGGCTTATACTCAATCAGCTTGAAGCCGATCAAGATCAAAGTAACAAGGTAAGTCTAATTAGCCGATTAAAGCTAATCAGAGGATAAAGGCAGATCGATTCTGAAGAAGGCGATGCGCAACAAAATCAGAATAAATCGAACCTGGGGCGTAATTGACGAAGATCAACAATCGGCGATGCGCAACTTTATTGATCAAGATCGATTACAAAGGCTAAATTACAAGAACTACTCCTAGTCGACAGGAAAAATAGATGAAAAGTAAAGCTGATTGTTTGTATGTGTTGATGATTATTTCTTGCAGTTTGCTTCGGCTCTTCTTTTATACCCTTCGGCCGATCGTATCCTACTCCAACACGCTTCAAGGTCCGTATCCGTATCGGCCTTATCTTTAGAGGTTGTTTCCTTAAAAATCTTAGTTTTACCAAACATCTCAGATTCTTTCCAAACTTCTATTAGCTCCCGCATCTTTAATTTGTATTTGCCTGATTTAGACTAACTTGCCGAATTTTGGTGCAAACATATGCCCCCCATTTTTGAGAGATGACTTGTCATCTGTCAAAAATCACAATTATCGGCTTGTGCAATCGGCTAACGTTTGATCTTCACCCATTAACTGCTGCTTTATTCGCGCCGTAAATCTCTGACATGCGGGTAGTGCGTTTTTAACCGCTCACGCCTTTTGAAATTCACTTCCCGCCTTTTCAAATTTTCACTGTCCTATAAAATGCGGCCCCCACCTCATTCATTCCTCACACGCACAAGCTCTCGAATCACCTTCAATCGGCTTGAACTTTCCGTTTAAAGTACTCTTGAGGCAATTCAACTCATTCAGCTTCCTTCATCGGCTACAATGGATCCTAGTCAGGTACTTATTCCGATTCCGCATACAGAATGACCAATATTTTTTGGGTCCTTTGGGAAATCTAGACGTCCATACCGTAACAAACCAAGAAGTCCCTCGATTACCTCTGTCGGCTTCTGGTCATAACATAGAGGGGTGGAATAAGAGTTTCAGGGCTTGGCCGACAGCTCTCAAAGGATGGAGAAATTGGTTTATCAGGGTAGCAGCCCAAAAGAGGAGTGAATGGGAAAGAATGGGCATAGCTGAGTGTATTTCACTTTCTTTAGCCGACCACAAGCCAATGAGCCCTTAGTGGCCACGGCACGTTATTTTGGTCTGATTGTTTTAATGCTTTCTTATTCGCGCGGTCCCATCGGCCCAACTCTTTAGATGTTGCTCATTTGTGTTGTCTTGACGGATGGAGATCAAATATCGACTTTTAGTGGAAAACCAAAATATAGGCTCATCCGATCCAAGGGAGAGGTTGGGCCAAATATATTGGAAATAATAACAAGGTCAATGGCTTAGTATCGGACGAGGAACATGTGGCTTTTACGAATCTTTGGCTAGACCGTTTTCTATTCTGTGGTGCATCTCTTGGACCAACTCAAGTATATCAAATGATAGCAGAGCGACTTATTGAGGGTCGTCGGTGGCTTTAGGAAAAATCTTCTTGGGTCTTTGTGTACCAAATGCTTTACATAATAAGGAGTCGGCTTTATCGGGTTTTGGAAAATTCACCGTTGGTAATGTAGGTGGCCCAATGTGGTTTGTGCAAATATGGTCAGATTGTTTATTCAAATTGTTCTTTTAATTTGGATTTAGCCGATGATACTCCTTTTCCAAGGAAGATATACGAAGGGCACCTATTCAATTTAGAGAATGCCGATCCTTTGGTGAAAGATTTATGATGTGCTCGAGAAATGAGACAAGGGCCTTTCCGACAGTGTAGAAGGTTTCGTCATTTTTCTTGCAATTGGACACCGAAAGTTTCAAGCGACAAGATTTCTTTAGCTACGGTCTTTGCAAACGATTTTCTTTGGCCTTCTTTTCTTCATCCGAAGCCGATAGCTCTCGATGCCTCGGGAGACTCGGACTTGTATAGAATTTTTATTTCTCCATGCATATTCCATGTCGGCCTTCATACTCGAATCGGACTTTCCGGCCTTCATCGAGTTTTATCACCCTTCAAGATATGCAAGGCACTCGGCTTTGGCCAAGTGATACCAAGTCCGCCACTTCTAGATCGGCTTCAACCAAGAGCCGAGGTCCGCAATGCCACATCCGCGAGGCTAGTTCAGGAGTTAGCCGACGAACTCCAATCTGCTTGATCTCCTCACTTCCATCCAATGCTCGCCAGCGAGGGGTTTCACGACATGGTGGTCGGCTATCGCGGCATGTTTGTATATGGAAAGACCCTTCGACTATTGTCAAAGAATTTTTCCAAATCTGCGGAGACATCCTTAGTATCTAACAAATGAATCTAGCAATGAAGCTAGCTCGTCGGGTTATACTAACTCAAGCTTAGTAGATAAGGTATCGGCTTTGAATAATCTTGCCTCATGCATCGGCCTTAATTCAATGCATTTTATAATCACACTTCCTATATATTTGCAGGCTAAGGATGTCGGCAAGAAGATCTGCATTTCTAGCCAATGCTGGGAATGAGCAAGGCAAGAGAGCTCATCCATCGACCGGCCTTACAGGCTACACCTCCGCACTCTGGAGTGCATAGTCCTTCTTTATCGGATATCGAGAAAAAACAGCCAAGTAAGCATAAATTAGCTTTGACATTTCCTCTTCCTCCTTGATTTAACCTTTATCCGATTTAAATTTCGAGAAAGAAGAAGGCAAAATATACCAAGGCTCCAACAAAGAAAGGACCCAAACCTAAAGAGCAAAGCGGCGAGTTCGCCTCATGTATCGGCTATTGGAAAGGTAGGTCACAACACTTTGTGCAATAACTCTTATACTCCAATGCATTGGCTTATCTTTTATTTTTCTTTAGCCAACGCAAATCTGCTCAAATCGAGAAGATCCTTGCCGATTTTCGAACATTTCAATCGCTCCAACTCTTGCACGAGCCAACTCCTGCTTGATCATCGATTTCCGGAACCATCGGATCCGACAAATCGCTTGGATTTTCACCGCGATCTTGGCGACCCGAGATTATGGCTACTGGACGACTATGATGCGTAAATCGAAGAATTCTTGAAGTATCGAGAAAAGGCATCGGCTGTGGTTACCTCCGCTCGAGCATGAAAGAGCGTCTTGACGAGCTTTTCAAGCTTGTGATGCAACCACGATCGGAGATCTGGTAAACAATCGGTAGATAAGGGATGCCATGGCTGCCGTTGAAGCCGATCTTCCTCCCGAAGCAATGCAAGCTCTTACGGATGTATGTCATTTGGACGACGAAGAAAAGAAGTTGAGGAGGCAGAGAACCGGATCAAGCGCCGTGAGGCCCAAGAGGCCGATCGGAAACTCTGGAGGAACTGGTTCGCGATGCCAAGGCCAAAAGCGCAAATTTGATCTCGGTGCTCGGCATCTCAAATCGACCAAGGAAGCTCTCTTGAAATTGGAAAAAACAAAGAAATTTCTCCAGAAGAATTGGTCAAGCTCGAGAAACAAATCGGAAAAGGCCAACAAACCTTGGAGACCATCGACGGAGTGAAGGAAGAAAAACTTAGCATTGCGTTGGTGTTGAAAATGTTACCAAGCAATCGGCCAAGGTAAAAATGGTGCCCGGAATGCCAAGGGCGATGAGCGTCTTACGGGCGAAATCCAAGGATCATTGCAAAGGCAAATGGTGTTTTATCGGCTTTGGTAGCGACTCTTCGAGATCGGCATCCAATAAAACTTTATTGTTACATTTTGGAAAACTTGTCTGAATCATCACGAATATTCTTGTAATCTGTACTTGTTATGTTTATAATCGGCTTTTTAACCGATTTTATCTTGCTTACATCTCTAGTCTGTAATCCTTTCAGCCGATTAACAGCATCGTGTTAATCTTGGCCCTAAACATGATTTTAGTCGGCTAGGCTCCGATCCAAACGCTAGGATAATATTTCTTTAGATATTTCCCATTAATGGCTTTAGGCGTGACATGCCCTTCAAGTGTTTCCGATGAAGTACGAGTTCCCACCGACTAGTCGATTAATCTTGTATGGTCCTTCCCACGTAGGCGACCATTTCCCAAATCGGTTATCTTTGGAACCAACAGGTAGTATAGTTTTCCATACTAAATCGGCTTGATCGAAAGATTTAGGCAAGACCTTTTTGTTATACGCCTTTGCTACTCTGATCTTGTTTTTCTTAAGCCGATCAAGTGTAACCAAACGTAACCCAGCCAACTCGTCCAAGTTGTCTATCATTAAATCGTTGTAATCTTGAGCCAACAAACCATTTTGTCTAGCTATTCGTATCGACTCAATGTTGATCTCCACAGGTAGAACGGCTTCCTGTCCATACACCAACTGGTAGGGTGAAAGCTTCGTTGCCCGTGATAAGATAGCCGATAGGCCCACAATGACTCGATAGTGTCGAGTGCCAATTCCTCGGCTTTTCATCAATCTTTCTTTTGATTAATTTAATAAGTGTTTTATTAGGCGACTCGGCCTGTCCATTAGCTTTGGCGTAATACGGCGAGAATTTAACAATTTGATCCCTAGACTCGTTGCATAACCTTGAAACTCGTTAGACATGAATATCGTCCCTTGATCGGTCGTGATTGTCTGTGGTATTCCAAACCGATGGACGATATGTTCATTCACGAAGCTAATCGCCTCAACGCTAGTCACCTTCTTAAGTGGTATAGCTTCAACCCATTTTGAAAAATAATCGGTTGCGGCCAAAATAAATTTATGGCCTTTACTTGAAGCGAGAAAAATTTGGCCGATTATGTCTATTCCCAACCTCTGAATGGCCAAGGTTTGATAATTGGATGCAAAGCCGATCTTTGGTGCTAGTTATGCGTTGCCAAACTTTTGACATGTCGACATCCTTTGTAATATTTGAAGCAATCTTCTAGCATCGTTGGCCAAAAATAACTTTGTCCGCCTAAGCATCCATTTCATTTTATGTGCCGATTGATGAGATCCACAAATTCCTTCATGCACTTCACCCATCGCCACTCGGGCTTCTTGACCTCAAGGCATTTTAGCAACAAGCCTTCCATAGTCCGATAATCGATTGTATCGTCCATGATAACGTACTTCAATGCTTGTTGCCGTATCCTTCGTTCCGCTGGCTTAGATGGATCAACTAGATAATCTTTTATTTGCGTCCTCCAATCAGCAATATCCGTGCACATTATTGCTTTATCTACAAGTTCAGTTTCCTGACTTCGGCCAACATCTCTATACCCTGATGCTTGTTGGGCCAAAGCATTAGCTCTGTCGTTCAATCCTCGAGGAACATGACCAATAAAAAATGATGTAAAAGAGCTTATCATCTCTAAGCATTGTTCTAAGTATTTCGTTAGTACTTCATCTCGACATTGATATTCTCCTTTTATTTGCTGTACTACCAATAGTGAATCACCATACGCTTCAACGCGCTCACTCCAATATTTTCCAACAACCGTAAGCCTTTGAGTAATGCTTCATACTCGGCTGGTTGTTTGAGCATCGGCTATTTAGCGAAATGCAAATTCAAAGCTATGCCCTCTAGGTGAAGTGAGTACAATGCCGATACCATATCCTTCCTCGCATACTGATCCATCAAAGAACAGTCGCCATGGCGCGATCAAGACTAAGTTTGCCGCTGTGTCATGTCCTGTTATAAAATCGGCTAGGACTTGTCCCTTAAGCGCTTTGGTGATTCATATGATAAATCGAACTCGACCAAGGCGTAAGCCCATTTGCCAAGTCGACCTCGCAAAATTGGAGCCGACAATATATACTTTATAACATCGGTTTCTGGATGACTTTACAAGCCGATGCTAGTATGTAGTGCCTTAGCCTTGTGCATGAAAAGTACAAAGATAAACATAGTTTTTCAATGAAAGGGTACTGACTTACGCATCTAGCAACCGTCGGCTTAAATAAAAGATAACCCTCTCTTTACCATGTACTTCTTGTGCCAAAACAGCTCAATAGTATCTTCTTGGTTTGAGACATACAATCTGAAAGGAACACCTTTTTGAGGTGCGGCAGGATCGGAGGGTTGGATAAATACCTTTTACTTCGTCAAATGCTTTACTGATCGGCTCCCCATATAAATTCTTCATTGTCTTTTAACTTCAAGAAAGGAGTAAAAGCACGAATCCTACCAGAGAGGTTCGAGATGAACCGACGAAGATAGTTAATTTTGCCGATCAACTTTTGTAATTCGTTTTTACATGTTGGCGGTTTGGTATTGGCTATGGCTTTGACCCTTGTTTGGTGACTTGATTCCTCTTTCATGTACCATAAAGCCCAAAAGCATCCTGTAGACACGCGAACGCACACTTGTAAGGATTCATCTTCAAACCATGCGCTCTTATGTTTTTGAACACCCTCTCCAAATCGGCGGATGTTGGAGATTTTTGCGATTTTACCACTACATCATCTATATAAATCTCAACAAAGATGTGGCCGATTAAATCGTGGAAAATAAGATTCATTGCCGTGATATGTTGCACCGCGCTTTTCAAGCCGAAAGTCATTCTGATCCACTCGAATAAACCTATTGCACCGGACATCGAAGGTGTCTTGGGTATATCGGCTTCGCCATGAGTATCGATTATATCCCAGATTACCGCCCAAAAAGCTTATGATCTTATTTCGATGCGGCATCGATAAGCATATCGGCTATTGGCATAGGGTATTCGTCTTTTAGGCGTCGCCTTGTTCGGATCTCTAAAATCGACACATACTCGAAGTTTTCCATTTTCTTCATTCTTTGGAGCGATGTTGGAAACCCATTGACGTGTCGGCAAGGCCCGATAAACTTTGCTTCTAACAATCGTTCTATCTCTTCTTTTATGACTTGGTACAAGGTGGATTAAAACGCTCGGGATCTTGTTTGAGCGGTCGATAGCCGATTTAATAGGTAGCCGATGTTCCACCAAATGACGGCTTAATCCGGGCATCTCGTGATATTCCCAAGCGAAACAATCTTTATAATTCCTAAGTATTTTTATTAATTTTTCCTTGTACTTTACATCTAAATTTGCACCGACAAAAGTTGGTCTTTTCTATCACCTTCACCTATATCGACTTCTTCAAGCAAGTCGGTGGGCGTGAATCCTTGACCTAACTTTTCGATTTCTTCATAGTCTTCTATGACTTCGTAGCTATCATTGTTTGCCGATAGCTTTGCATTTTGTTTTGTAGCACCCTCAATGCTTTTCTTGTCCCCATCGGCGCAATACTTCATTTGCCCGATCAAAAGTGCCGAGCTTGACAGCGATCGGCATTAGTCGGTTGCTCACGCATATGAAGTCGCAATCGTCCGATTGCCTTGCCCGATATGCGCCCGACTTCTTCGTGTTGCCAATTTGCATCGGAACTAGCCATGGCGATGTGTGCCGATGTATCGGTGTGACGATTTCAACTTCTTCTCCGTTCCATTGAACTAGTGCTTGGTGCATGGTCGATGGGATCGACAATTGCATGAATCCAATCTCGACCGAGCGGCACACTATAGTTTCCTTGGCGTCAATTACAAAGAACGGCGTCGGCAAAGTCTTACTACCGGCGATTAGCTCGTGACCATGACACCTTTTGCTTCGTAGGGTCGCTTTGTGAAGTCATTGAACCATGTTAGTTTTAATTAAGTCTTCATCGGACTTACCCGACTTTTACATGTCGTGTAAGGCATTAGATTCACTGTGGCGCCTCCATCTACCAAATTCTTGATATCGACTTGCCATTTATATATCCTTTTAGGTACAATGGTTTGAGATGCCGATGATCGTCTTTGGGTTTCTCAAAGATGGCGTTACGTACCGGAGCATAAGCGAGCAGCGGCCTCATTGGCGATTCTCTTCGACTTTGAACTCGGTAGGCAAGGTGAACACCATGTTGGCGTCCATGGGAGGTGTATCGTCCCTAATCATGGGAGAGTCCAGTCATCGGCCGATTCAAATCTTCTTGCTTGATCTTTTCTTCTCCACTCTTTCTGGACGCATCTCATTGGGCGAAGTTCATTAAACGCCGTCTCTTTCTTTCTCGGCATCGGCTTCACGAATTTCTTGTGTCCTTAGCCTCTGAAGCCGTCGTCGTTGTGATTTGCTCGGGCGATGGGCACCACAGGTTTAGGTTCCACCGGCTTCGTATCGACCAAGTCTTCTTGCGTAGAAGCGGTTGTGTGTGTCTTGGCTTGGCTTTGCTCTTGATTTGGTTTAGATAATCTTTCATGGACCGCCTTCGTGACTTCTGTCTTGCTCTCGATCGGCCCGGATAGCACATGTCGGCCGATTGTGTTGGCCAACCGTCTCGAGGATAATGTTCCATCGGGCGGTATCACGGTGATGGCAGCGCTACTCTCCTCTCCCAAAAAATTGCCAAAGGACACCTTCTATGTGCCCTCTCCACGTTCTCTGTGCGGTACAAATTATCCGACCGTGGTGTGGTACCGTGGTCGGCTATTCATCCCTTCATATTTCTCCATTAATTGTGAGAACGTAGGACTGGCCTTTTCATTTGGTGCCTTAATGGAACCTTTTACGCTTTGTACCATTTGCCTATCCGGGATTCCCCTTAGGTTTAATGGTCCTTGAATTTTTCCGTCTCGATCGGCTTCTATTTATACGGGCCGATGGTAATCTTTAGTGTCGGCCGCCGTCAGAGCTCGATTGTATATCGTCTTGTTGATCCTTCTTACGCTCATTTTGCATCGGCTCTTTTCCTTTAGCGAGCATTGTACCACATTAATAGGAAATGGATCGACGTCCACCGCATGGTCGGCTCATCGGCGAACTTCAACCACCATCTTCAATGGCGGATCGGATCTGCTGACGGAAGATATTGCGGTCATTAGTGTTATGTGAATAAGAATGATGCCACTTGCAATACTGCGTTTTTGATCTCGTCGGTTGATGGTATTACATGTCCCTCCGTGAATCGTATTATTTTTCTTGCAAAAGTAAATCAAAAATGCGATCGCACTTGGAAGCGTCAAAAGAGTATTTGGCCTCAGACTTGTTCCTAGTCGGCTTCACCAAGAAACGGACTAAGGATTTCTTAGACCCTCTTATCCATTCGGCTATGTTTATACGCTTCCTCATCCTCAGAACGAATCACTAGGACAATACTCAACCATATTAACCTTGGCCTTATCCTTCTCTTTATTATTGCTATTATTGTTCTTAAATCTGTCTTTAAATACTTTGTGATCGATAAATCGGCTTTCTTGAGCGATGCACGGTCAACAAATGGCTAAGGTCGGTGAATTCTTGTCCTCGAATTTCTCCTAAGTGGCGGGATCAAACCTTGAAATGCTAAATCGGCCAATTGGTTGTCGAGTAACGTGACACTAAAACACCGATTCCTAATTTCTCTAAACCTCTTGATGTAATCTGCTATCGATTCCCCAAATTTTTGACGTCATCAACTCGGATCTGAAATTCTAAGCTCGGCATCGCCCAAAAGAAATATTCATGGAATCGGCTTTCCAAATCGTTCCACAGATGGACCGAATTCGGAGGCAAACAAGTAAACCAAGTAAATGCTGCCCCAGACAAAGATAACGGAAATAATCTAATTTTCAAACCGTCGAACTGGGCTGCTTCACCGCATTGTGCGATAAAGCGTCCAACATGCTCCAAGGTTGTGATCGAGTCATCCCGGAGAATTTGGCGAAGTCCGGGACTCTAAAATTATGAGGTAGGGCATACGATCTATGTAATCGAGGTACGGCTTTCTATAGCCGATCACTTTTCCTTTCGGTTGTATGCCAAACTGATCCCTCAAAACGGTACAGATCTGATCGGTCCAATCGGCATTATCGCCACCGCACAAGAGGGCCCGATAATGTCGATCATAATCACATCCCGCCCCGAGTGCAAGCTCGGGTTGCCAATCTGGCGTCGTCGTCGTCATTCGATTATCTTGATCGTGCGATTATGCCTAATTTGTGGTTCCGACCGGATAAACGGTTACGAATACGTTACTACCTGTGGACCCGGGTTTCTAAGCGGGGTAGGCTCTTGGGGATATCTCTCGGATCAATCGGTTGTGAAACCGATTGGGGAAAAGCGTAAAAGGAGCCGACGGCGGTAGGTTGATGGACGAATCTAACTTAGCGGCGTCGGTATAGGCGTGTAATGGCTCACCCCACTTGACCGAGGATCCTAGGCGATATGACCGTGGGTTGTGTGGGCATCATCGTGGGAGGTGAGGTTATAGCCGATGGTTTAGGATCGATCGTGTGCTCTGCGTGTTTTGTGATCTTGAAAAAGCGGGATAATTTGGCGAGCTTGTAGTGGATCTAACAAACTTCTGACGAGGCCAACTCACGGGCTATAGTTTTGGCGCTATTTGCTATCATCGGCGAGGGTTGTCACTAGAGCCGATGATTGATTTATCAAGGCGTGGTGTCTGATTGATTAATCATAGCCGATAATTCGCTTGGCGGTGAATATCGGCTTACTTGTTACGGTATGCCCGCATCACCTGGGCGTTGACCGTCGGTAGGGCGGATTTTGAGTAACGCCACGTCTTGTTTTACGATAGCAACATAGCATCATCTCTTCAAGAGCAGCTTTCCGAGCTTCAATTTCTTGGCGTTGTTCTGCGGACAAATCGTCCATTGTTGGGACGATTATAGCTTCTGAGTTGAGATCCGATGGCGGAATCGACTTCCCTGATGAAGACATTACGGGTCCCACCGGGCGTGCCAAGAGTGTGTTGGCGTCAAAAACTTGGTGTAGGGTTTCTGACAACAGCACACCGCATTTAACACACGTTCAGAGCGTGCGGTCGATTTGACACGGAATCGACAAGGTAAAACAATAAAATTCACTCAAGCCGATCGTTAAGATCAATCGCTTATACTCAATCGACTTGAAGCCGATCAAGATCAAAGTAACAAGGTAAGTCTAATTAGCGATTAAAGCTAATCGGAGGATAAAGCGATCGATTACGAAGAAGGCGTCGCAACAAAATCGAGAATAAATCGAACACAGGCGTAATTGACGAAGATCAACAATCGGCGATGCGCAACTTTATTGATCAAGATCGATTACAAAGGCTAAATTACAAGAACTACTCCTAGTCGACGGAAAAATAGATGAAAAGTAAAGTGATTGTTTGTATGTGTTGATGATTATTTCTTGCAGTTTGCTTCGGCTCTTCTTTTATACCCTTCGGCCGATCGTATCCTACTCCAACACGCTTCAAGGTCCGTATCCGTATCGGCCTTATCTTTAGAGGTTGTTTCCTTAAAAATCTTAGTTTTACCAAACATCTCAGATTCTTTCCAAACTTCTATTAGCTCCCGCATCTTTAATTTGTATTTGCCTGATTTAGACTAACTTGCCGAATTTTGGTGCAAACAGTATCTGTATGAGAAATTAAACATTCTAGAGGCTGCCAAGCATTCTAGAGCATGCCTTATTTAAGGCATGCCTAATAGATTGATGTGGTCTGGGAATGATAATCCAACCAGTATGATATATATGTGGTTGATGGCTAGAGTTGGATTCTTACAAGCTACATCACTACTACAGAACAGCCAATCCTTGCCGGCATATCACTGCCTGTTAGGACCGAGCCAGCAGTGATAACATATCTCTGCTGGTTCGAAAGTTAAGTTGGGGGGAGAACTTATCACTGCCGGTTCATGCAACCAACCGGCAGTAAAAAGCAAGATATCACTGCCGATTTGAGACAACAACCGGCAGAGATATATCACTTCTTAGGTCGTTCTTAAACCGCGGTGATACTTGCCTTTTCACCGTCGAGTTGAGACTAGAACCGCAGTGATATTATCTTCCCACGCAATATGTTTTTCCGCGCTTTGAGCTTATCACTTTGCCGATTCTGCGCGAGAACGCGATGATAAGTCGTTATATAACTGAGACCCTGCCTCCCGACCGATCGAGCAAAGACAGAGAGGCGCTCTGTCTTTGCTCGATTTGTAGATTGCGACGATCTGCTGCCGAATTTTTTTAAAATTTGTATTGTACTTCTTTTCGAGGTTAGTAATTTGATCTCTATTTTTGTAAATAATAAAAAATTGCCACGTGGATATTTACATAATGAAAAAAGGTTCATGTATTTTCAAATGTTGAAATAATAAAAACTTGTTAGATGGATATTTACCTAATCAAAAAATGTTGATATATTTTAATGTACTCAAAGTATATCCTAAGTACTTACAATTTTTTCCAAATTTTTAATTAATAAGGAATTGCAAGCTGGATATTGACACAATGAAAAAAGATTGATATATTTTGATATAGTCTAAATATATCCTAACTATTTAAGATTATTTTCATTTTTTACAATACTAAAAAATTGCTACATGGATATTTACATAACGGAAAAAGGTTGATGCATTTTAATATAGTCAAAATTGCTACGTAGGTTTTTAAATCTAATCGTTTACAATTATTTGTTATTTGCAATTATATGCGTATGTAATGTTTGATTTAATTAATTGTAGATGGACCGAAGGTGGATGTATGACACGGACCGTTGTGGGGCAGAGTTTTTTAATGGTGTGAGTTATTTTCTAAGCGTGGCGCGCGCGCTAAGTCGAAGAATCTGGCGGACTACATGTGTTGTCCATGCGTTGATTGCAAAAATCGGTCGTTTTCTACCATAGAATCGATCGTGCACACTTGCTTCAAGAGGTTTCAAGGTGGCTATACTGTTGGACCAAGCACGCGAAGATGAGATTGTACATGAAGGGCAACACATTATTAAAGATGACGGAGACAACGGTATGGCGGCAATTGAAGATACGTTTGTCGACGACCACGACGGCGATCCGGATCAAATATTGCGTGATGGGAGGGAGACTTCACGAGTGAAAGAGAGTTTCAAAAGTTCCAACATATAGTACAGGACTCCACGACACCATTGTACCCAGTACGCAGGAGGAGCACAAAAATTGCGGATCGTGCTTACACTCTGCGGCTTGAAGGCAAGCAATGGTTGGTTCGATAAGAGCTTCACCGAGTGTTATGCCTCTTGGGGATTTGCTTCGAGAGGGTAACGTGTTGCCTACAAGTGCGTGCCGTGCCAAGCGGGTTGTCCGCCCGTTGGGATTGGAAGTACAAAGGATACACGCATATCAAACGATTGCATGTTGTATCGCAATGAGTTTGCGGACTTGGATGGCTATCTTTGTTTGCAAAGCAAAGCGGTATAAGAACAACGATGATGACATCGATAATGAAGATGTCGGGTGAAGTGTAAGAAGATGAGATCTCCCGTAAGGTGGTGTGGTATTTTTCTATAATTCCTGTCGAATCGATTGTTTGCGAACAAAAGGCATGCCCAATTGCTACGATGGCACGCCAAGAGCGTAAGAACGATGGAATGCTCAAACACCTGTGACTCGTGCAATGGAGGAACATCGACGTAAAATATAAGAAGCACTTTGCATATGATGTAAGGAATATAAGGTTCGGGTTGAGTACGGATGGGATGAATCCTTTCGGTAACATGAGCGATCGTCATAGCACTTGGCGGTAACTCTATGTATCTACAACCTTCCTCCTTGGCTTTGTATGAAGCGAAAGTACATTATGATGCCAAGATCTTGATCCAAGGGCCTGAGCAACACGCAACGATATCGATGTGTATCTCAAACCATTGGTTGAAGATCTTCTAATCTTGTGGAGCGATGGAGTGCTGTGTATGAGATGAGTATAAAGAGAGAACTTTATCCTACGCGCATTGTTGTTCGTAACCATCAATGATTACCCTGCCCTTGGTAACTGTCGGGCCGCGACAAAAGGCTTCAATGGATCGTCCGTGCTTAGATGGTACAACTAGTCGGTGGTCAAGAACTGTCGAAAAATGTCTTACATGCGGCATCGTAGGTTCCTCCGCAAGGATCACCCATACCGCAATAATAAGAAAGCTTTTGATGGGACAAAGGAGACCGCTTTAGCTCCGAAGAATCACACTGGGAGAGAGATATTTGCAGTTGTAAAGGATCTTAAAATTATCCACGGAAAGGGAGCAGACAGTACATCTATCCCGAGTTCCCGTGATAAGGCTCCTTTATGGAAAAAGATATCAGTATTTTGGGTCCTACCTTACTGGCAGCACTTGGAAGTTCGACACACAATGTAAGCGCCTGCGTAACATCTCACTTTAAAAAGGTGCCATCAAGTAAGAAGACTAAAGTTGATGCTGACGCGCAAAAGTTTTTCTTGAGTATGGCAAAAGTGCAAAAGACGGGGCAGGCTTCTGAACCTTGCAAAATATCGGATTACGAGCGCATATCCAGAAAGCAATACTTGTAGGCGGCTAGTGCCGACACGTTAAAGCGGGATGCTCAAGCAGATGATGTTCAACTAGATGCTCTGGCGCAAGGTCTTAGGTGGAAGTTCGTTATGGGAAAACCGCTGGTTGAACCAGCTTATTTCGACAACCTTACAACACAAGCTGCGGCGCGTCCATCGGTGGTACATGCAAAGATCCAACGATGGTATGGGCGTTCGATCGGATACGAGCAAGATTTTCACAATAGGGATAACATCTGCTGGGTTCTTTTCACGGAGTGTATATGTTGTACCAAAGAAGATGCCACGGGCGTGAACATACTTAGACTATGGACTTTGTAAGTCTGTCCGTATATCGTTGAGGATTTTCGTACTGTTTAATTGCATCTCTAACTTCTTTCTTATGTAGAATGGAGGTACAGACATGTAGAAGAAATAACAATGACAATCTAGCATTCCTAGATCCGGGCTCACAACGAGAAACTTGTGAGCGATAATCCACAATTCGTTGAAGACTATTTATTTAATACTTTTTTGAAGCTGCAATACAAAACCTCCGTACTTTTACCCTATAACTTCAAGTACGTATCTCCTAACTTCTAATATCGTTTTACTATTTTTGCGTAACACGTACGATGTGGGAGTAATTGACTACGTTGACATATATGTGCAGGTTTCACTGGGTCCTCCTCGTCATCCAGTTAGATGCTAGCAGGATTTTTGTCTTGGACTTAAGGAGAAAACAAACTAATCTGTACCAAGACCTTTGGGACATGCTAAATAGGTAAACTCGATCGTTGCGTTATTACTCTGGCAAAATTCCATTCTATTGCATTTAAGTTTAATTACTATTCAAAATCATTCACAGGGCTTTTGCACGGTACTGCAAGAAAAGTGTTCGGTATCGTCCATACAGGAAAAATTTTGAAATAATAAATGACTTTCCATACATGAGGCAGGAACCCGGAAATAATTTATGTGCATTCTATGTATGTACAAATATGCATTCAATTGTCACGGAGAGTGTCGGCTATAACGAAGCCATGGTACGTAATTACACTTTGATGCCCTTTTTTATTTAACAAATATCATTATTTATTAACTTCCTTTTTTTGTTCAAAAACAGCGCTCCAAACTGAGAACCAATAAGTTATTGCTGACAGAAATTATAGCAATTCAAGAACAGATCGCCGGATTCATTCATGATGAGATCATCAATCCAAACGGCAAGTTCCACGGGTAGCCTCATCGCCCTCATTCCTACGGCCTAGACGCGTGACGTGTCTACTTCGACTCTTTGTAAAATCAAAGCGAATGAGATGACATGTAGTCGAGCTACATTTGTAAATAAATCATTGTAAAAACAAATTATGTGATGCTTAATTTAATATATTTGAATTATGATTTTAACGTTGCTTCATACATACATGGATATATTTGAATTATGATTTGAACGATGCTTTATATACTACATATGGACACTGTAAACAATTATATAAAAATATATTTATTGCACAAAAAATATGCAAGCTTGTCACTGTCAGTTCTTGGAAAAAACCGGCAGTGATATGTATATATCACTGTCGGATTATGGTACAACCCGGCAGTGCTAGTACGATATCACTGTCGGTTTTATGTATAACCAGCAGTGATAATTATCATCACTGCCGGATTTAGGTTTGATCCGGCAGTGATAGTACAATATCACTGCCGGTTGTAGATAGAACCGGCAGTGATAATCCTTATCACTGCCGGATTTTGGATTGATCCGGCTGGGATAGTCCAATATCACTGCCGGTTGTAGGTAGAACCGGCAGTGCTAATCCTTATCACTGTCGGTTCCTGAGCCGGCAGTGATAATCCCCGAGTATCACTGCCGACCAATCACTGCCGACATCAATGACCGGCAGTGATGGGGTTTTAGAACCGGCAGTGATGTGCTGTTTTGTAGTAGTGCATGTTAGTAGGTATACCGCTGCCATTACGGGAGATTTAACATTTGTCCTGCTAGAAACGTACGTAACAAATCTTTCCCGGTATTGCTCAGTCCTACGTCTGATTAAACGTTTCGTGCAAGACAGTCAATCCATTGGGACTGTAGAGGCAAGAGGACATGGGCACGGGTGGGCGCCGCGCGGACCGGGCGGACCCTTTGCGCGTGGCTGCTCCCTCCCCGCATTGGAACACAACGGTGATGCCCTGGCCTGGAAGAATTTCTCAGGTGCACTGTGCCGCTATATCCTATATGCATGCACGCCGTGAGTAGAGGTGGGCCTCGTGCTGGGTCAGGCCGGCCTGGCACGGGCCCATCGTCCTTCGTGTCTGAACCGTGCCGGGTCAGGACGGTTCGTCGTACCCGCCGTGTCGGGTCGTGTCTGACCGGCTCGCCTTCAGTGAGCCCAGGCACGGTTCATTTACGCTTCGTGCCTGCTTCGTGCCGTGCGCTCAGACCCAACCCATTTGCACTGTTGCAACGAGAGAAAAGTAGCCGGGAATGCATGGAGTTGAGGCAGTAGATTCAAATATTATGAGAAAAAGAACTAAAATTTATTTATTCTTGAACAATTACATGGAACGAGGGGGATGTGCTCAATACGGACAAAAGAGGGGGCAATGGACGAGAAAGAGAGTGAGCGAGACATGCGAGAGATATTGAGAGGGAGATTGAGAGAGACGGGTGAGAGAGAGAGATTAAGAGGGACGAGCGAGAGAGAGCATCTTCTTACACCGTCTCCCAATCTCTCTCAGCTCTCTCCCGTTTTGTCTGTCTCTCTTAGATGTCGGCGATAGGGGTGGCATTTATGCTACTGGGTACATCCATGACGGTCATGCTCTGTGAGTCGGTGACCTTCATGCTAGGCTTCTCCCTCACGTCCTAAGTCATCGGGCCGGGTACGGCCCATTCTACAGTATCGTGCCGGGCCGTGCCGCCCATCATGTCCGATTCTCAAGCCCGGCACGGCCCGTGCTACAGTGTCGTGCTAGCCCGGCACGGTCCATGCTACAGTGTCGTGCCGGACCGTGACATCGTGCCTTGGGCCGGCCCAAATGAGCCCGCCCCAAGTGCCCACCTCTAATAGAGGTGGGCGTCATGCCGGGCCGGGCCGGCCCGGCATGGGCTCATCGTGCTTCGTGCCTGAACCGTGCCGAGCCGCGATGGCCCGTCGTGCCCGCCGTGCCGGCCCGGCTCGCCTTCGGTGATCCTAGGCACGACCCATTTGCGCTTCGTGCCTGTTTCGTGCAGCGCCGGCCTAGGCCCGACCCATTTGCACTATTGCAACGAGAGGAAAGTAGCCAGTAATGCATGGAGTTGAGGCAGTAGATTCAAATATTATGAGAAAAAGAACTAAAATTTATTTATTCTTGAACAATTACATAGAACGAGGGGGATGTGCTCAACACGGACAAGAGATGGGGCAATGGACGAGAAAGAGAGTGAGCGAGACATGCGAGAGATATTGAGAGGGAGATTGAGAGAGACGGGTGAAAGAGAGAGATTAAGAGGGACGAGCGAGAGAGAGCAGCTTCTTACACCGTCTCCCAATCTCTCTCAGCTCTCTCCTGTTTTGTCCGTCTCTCTTAGATGTCGGCGATAGGGGTGGCATTTATGCTACTGGGTGCATCCATGACGGTCATGCTCTGTGAGTCGATGACCTTCATGCTATACTTCTCCCTCACGTCCTGAGTCATCGAGCTCGGTACGGCCCATTCTACAGTATCGTGCCGGGCCATGTTGCCCATCATACCCGATTCTCAGGCCCGGTACGGCCCGTGCTAAAGTATCGTGCCGGACCGTAACATCGTACCTCGGACCGACCCAAAAGAGCTCAGTCCGAGTGCCCACCTCTAGCCGTGAGCTGCCTGCCTGCCTGTTCTCTTCGATACTTCCAACTGTTTGACATGTCATTTTCTTTTTGAACCAGTTCTTACTGCTGTCCTTTCAATTCCTCCTAGCTAAGCTAAGCTAGCTAGCTACCTGTTGGTGCAGACGACCACTAGGCTCGTGTAATATTGACAACAGTTTTGCTCTCAGCTGTACATCCGATTGGACGTTTCATGCCAAACGGTCAATCCAGCACCAAAATCAATTCAAAAGTCCCCGCTGCACTTCCATGACTTGCGCAGGCTATCCGGACCTGAAACATTCATTATGCCACAACCCATAAACAAGCTCTCGCTCCTGTAGTTGTGTCCTGTCTTTCTTGTCACACCTTCTCCTCCCTTGCTTTTCCTAATTCACTAGTCATACACATCCTGTTTTCACTCTCTCATGATTCCCCTCCCTAGACAAATTGAGCCAATTTTTTTCCAAATTTTAACCAAAAAATTTTGTTTATCATCGATAGAATTCCGATAAATCCGATAATCCTGTTTATCGCTGACCTCCGGTATTTTTCTGCTACCGGTAAGTAAAACCCTGATCTCCATGTCCTCCAAGCCCTCACTCCTTCCTCACTCCGGACCAGCTAGATCAGGACGTCGTCGCAGAAGCATGCTGAATGGTTGCCGAGGGATGGCAACGGACAACATGCTGAGGGCTAGTTGTGCGGCCGTTAACAAGGTGGTAGTGTGGGCTAGCCACGAAAAGCACCAGCTAGGCCAACCTTGCCACAGTCAGATTGTGCCAAATGGTACGTGATACATTTCCATTAGATGGCGCTAGGCATCTAACGCCTCTCTCAATGCTACAATGACATCTTGGAGCCGGATGTCCGCTGAGCTTGCCACTTCCACCGTTGAAGGCAAGTTCGAGACAAGTGTTTGTTACACCTATATAAAATTTTTGTTGTAATGGGTGTTTTGTGATGTTGGGGACTGTATGTTTAATGTTGCAACAATAAATTCTTGAAATGGGATCTTTACAGAAAATAGTCTCGATGTTGCAACTATTGTTGTTGATTGTTACACACGTGAAATCAAAATGTCACCACTACAGAAAAGGACATCACTGCCGGATGAAAATCAGCATCACTGCCGGATTTTGACCCGGCACTCCCTAACTGGCAGTGATAGTCGGGACTATCACTGCCGGTTCTTCGCCCGACAATGATAATAATATCACTGCCGGTTTATATTATAAAACCGGCAGTGATAAGGATTTTTATCCATAACCGGCAGTGATAATAACTTATCACTGCCGGTTGGTATTTTTCAACCGGCAGTGATAATACATTATCACTGCCGGTTGTTATTTTTCAACCGGCAGTGATAATCCATATCACTGCCACTTAATATTTTCCAACCGACAGTGATAAGTACAGTGCCATATTCTCCTCCAAAACCGGTTACATAATTTTTTTTGTATTATATGTATGATGTAACGCTGTACTATATATATATTGCACAGTACATTTATTCTAGACGGTTAATTTATGCGCAATATTAACGAAGTATTGGTAAAGAATAATTCAAATATATTAAATCATCATAATATTTAACATTGAATACCGAATACTCATTTAATCATGACAATATTAATGAAGTATCGTAAAGCATAATTGAAATCTGATAAATCATCGTAATATTTAATTATTACATTGTTCATTGACAATCGTTCACATTTGATTAATTGTAGCGTGTGGCTCGTAAAACTACGCCCTTCGGGTTGATCACTTCTCGAGCGATGAACCCGACCATCCGCTCTCGAAGGGCTTCAACTTCATTGTCAAGTAAATTTGTTGGTGCCGAGCTTCACGCTACCGTCATTAAAGAAAATGATGCATTAATTAGTGTCGTAGTTTTTATAAAGAAAAGTATCGTCAACATGTAATTATATACCATCTCGCCGTTGTAGTCGGTCTCGCCGTCGATTTGACGTGTGTATGTGTGTCATTAAGTAGTATGCACATAAATTGTTCCCCTGCGGCTGTCTTAGGCAAGGAAAATCGGTTCTTATTCTGAACTTCTTCGTGAATGGACGGTACCGCGTGCTCTTCTTGCGGTATTTTGTGTACGCCCTATGTATGGTTGTGAATACTCGTTAAACTTAATTAGGTGTAATTAAGTGCAATGGAATGAAAGATTACGGGAGCAATAACGCAACGACCGAGTTTACCTGTCTAGCAATTCTATTACTTCTTTGAAATCGTTTGTCGGTTTCCTCATTGAGTCCAACACAGTGATCGTACTATCGTCTAACGTAATGACGAGAAGGATCCAGTGAAAGCTGCAGAAGCCCATTAGTCATGACATGGTGTTGCACATGAGATAAAAGCCGACTAGTAGGCGGGAAACACGTCTTGAAAGTTGTAGGGTAAAAATCGTAGGTCTTGTCTTGTAACTTTAGCAAGCCTTTAGTACGTACTCTCGATCTCTCTCTCCGTCGATGGATCTTTAATAAGTTTGCAGTTGACAAGGCCGGGATCGAGGAATCCTACCCTTTCATTTAAGTCTGCTCTGAGTGTCATTGTCTCCATTCTACATAAGAAAGAAGTTAGACACTAAGTTTAAGGTTACGTGAATGTACAATACGAATTATACAAGAGACTTACAGAGTCCACATTCTTAATACAGACACGTCAAGAGCATATCGTTGGTACAACTGGTATAACTCGGAGGTTTCAACCCAGAAAACTCCGTCCATATTGTGAAAATCCGTTTCTTTGTATTTGACGGGGAATGCGTCGTTTTTTGTCTCTTGGACAAACTGTCGATACCATTGATGTAGACGCCGTAATTGTGTTGTCAGTCTCTGCTCCTCGTTTGGATCCACCAATGCTTCCCCGTTAACGAACTTCCACCTTAGAGGAGGCCCCTGTCCTTAGCACCCTTCCATGCTGCGCAGCAGCAGTCTCTTTTACCAACTCCGTCCTTTAGATTTACGCCAGAGATGCGCTCGTAGTCCGATCGTTGGCTAGGTTGAGGAGATTGATTGCCGTCCATCTGTTTAACCGTCGCTATGTCTAGGAAGAAATCTCTTTTGGCGGCTTCGATTTCAACTTTATCAGTCTTGCATCTTTTGAAGTGAGTCACACGCTGGCGTCTACTTCCTTTCTAGTTTCTTCTTCGGTCATGTCATATGCTCGTTTCTTACGGTGTCTTTGGCTTCACGGATGTGGCACTTTTCCCGTGGACCGTGATGAATTTTGAGATCGCTACCGCTCTATCATTATTTTCTGGTGGTACTGGAGCACGAGGTGGACTTTTTTCGTGACGGAGGAGGGCTTTTACTACCGGATAGGCCGCGTCGTCATCATTATTATCATCATCGCCATTGTAGTCATCGGATAAAAACATTATGTAGCGCTTTACGCCACGCGATGAATGTGCCTGTGCTTTGTCCAAGAGTATTTCGCCTTCCTCGCCGGGGATCTGTACCTCAACTTCACGGTAATTGTCAACCACACCGCTCATCGATACTCGGCGTAGCCCTCGGGAATTTGGCGGTTATGCAACATCGCCCCTCGCGCACGCCAAGCCATCCCTTCAAAGAACCTTAATGGTTATGTTCGCTAGAAGCGGTCTGGCATCGCAACGTGTCGGCTCTATGATTTTGTCCACGGAAAACTACAGCCGAGTCCTCTTGGGGCGCCACGACGCTTGGCGCTTTTATGAGCAATGGCGGGACTCTGGAGGTCATGTGCGTGACGTTCGCCGAGGACGCTCGCTAGGATTTCTTGCATCTTTTGTATCTGTTCTTGAAATTGAATTTCCTTTACCTGCATCCTTTCTTCTATTACTCGTACACGTGCATCCAACCGTACTTGTCGATGTTCACGCCCCTAGGGAGCCTGACCCATTGGCACCGAAAGAGAGGAACCTTCAAAGGCCCATAATCAAGCTCCCAAATCTCTTCTATGAATCCGTAGTAGGTCTGCATATTACCATTGCTATCGTAGGCATCTATACGAACTCCGCTGTTCTGGTTGGTGCTCTTGTTATCTTGTGCTCTCGTATAAAATGTATATCCATTTATGTCGTATCCTTCAAATGTCAGGATTGTACATGACGGTCCCTGAGACAGCGCTCTCAATTGAGCACACTCTGTCTGCGTATGCATCATGTGTCTAAGCAACCAATCTCCAAAGTTATCTCTGTGGTATCTAGCGATCCAAACCTCAGATTTAAATGGGTTTTTCCTTCTTAGCATATTCTTGTGCATATCAACATACGGTGCCGCTACAACTGATTGGTCGAGCGTAAAATGTGCTTGAATGAATGAAGCACGATCATTAGTACGCTTCGATTTCTGACCTAATGTCCCTTTGCCCTGTAGCCTCCCCTCATGGCGAGATATGGGTGCACCAATCGGTTTGAGATCCATGTAATCGACGCAGAATTCAATGACCTCCTCGGTTCCCCAACTTTCGGCAATGCACCCTTCTGACCGATGTCGATTACGAACATATTTCTTCACAACCCCCATGAACCTCTCGAAAGGGTACATCTGATGTAGAAACACAGGGCCAAGAAACTGTATCTCTTTCACAATATGAACAATGAGATGGACCATAATATCAAAAAAGGATGGAGGGAAGCACATCTCAAGACGACATAGAGTGTGGATCACATCTTGCTGCAGTTTACCCAGTTTCGTTGGATCAATGACCTTTTGTAAAATCGCATTGAAGAATGAACACAACTTTATAATTGGGTCTCGCACTTTCTTTGGCAGAACACCTCTAATTGCAACAGGAAGCATCTGTGTCATCATCACGTGGCAATCGTGAGACTTCATGCCAATTAATTTCAAGTCTTTCATTGAGACTAGCCTCTTCATGTTGGCAGAATAACCGGACGGTACCTTGACTCCGTGCAAGCATTCACACACGCTAATTTTCTCTTTCTTGCTAAGAGTGTAGCAAGCTGCCGGAAGGTACTTTTTTCCTTTACCCAAATCTTCATGATGTAGCTCATTCCTGAGGTTCATATCTTCCAGGTCCATCCGTGCTTTGAGTGTATCTTTTGTTTTGCCAGGTATGTCTAGTAAAATACCGAGCAAGCTGTCACACACATTCTTCTCTATGTGCATAACGTCGATTGCATGTCGAACATCCAAGTGCGACCAATAAGGTAGGTCCATAAATCACGATCTCTTTTCCACAAAGGAGCGGTATCACGAACACGGGTGATGTCTTGTCGGCTCCCTTTCCATGGATAATTTTAATATCCTTCGACCGCAAATATCTCTTTGCCGTTGCGATGTTTTGGAGTGAAGTCGTCTCCTTTGTACCATGAAACCTCTCTTGTTGTTGCGATACGGATGGTCCTTACGAAGGAACCTACGATGTCGCATGTAACACATTTTTCTGTAGTATTTCAGCCACTGGCTACCTGTATCACCCAAGCAATGGACGCATCCGTTGAATCCTTTGATAGTCTGGCCTGAAAGATTACCGAGAGCAGGATAATCATTGATGGTTACGAACAACAACGCGTGTAGCATGAAGTACTCTCTTTTATACTCATCCCATAGCCACACACCGTCGTTCCACAATAACAGAAGATCTTCAACCAGTGGTTTCAAGTACACATCGATATCGTTGCCAGGTTGCCTTGGCCCTTGGATCAGCAGCGGCATCATAATGTACTTTCGCTTCATACAAAGCCAAGGAGGAAGGTTGTAGATACATAAAGTCACCGGCCAAGTGCTATGACGACTTCTCATGTTGCCTAAAGGATTCATCCCATCCGTACTGAGCCCGAACCTTATATTCCTCACATCACATGCAAAGTGTTTCTTGTATTTTGTATCAATGTTCCTCCACTGCGCAGAGTCGTCAGGTGTCTGAGCATTCCATCCTTCTTACGCTCCTCAGCGTGCCATCGTAGCAATTGAGCATGCCTTTTGTTCGCAAATGGCGCTTGGACGTGGGATTATAGGGAAATACCACAACACCTTGGTTGGGGGTCTTTTTTTCTTACGATGCACTTCAATGTCGGCATCACCGCGCTTATAGCGAGATGCCTTGCAAACGGGACACACATCCAATTTTACAAACTCATTGCGATACAATACGCAATCGTTCGGACATGCGTGTATTTTCTGTACTTCCAGTCCCAATGGGCAAACAATCTGCTTGGCCTGGTGCGTGGTTGCTGGCAACACGTTTCCCTCTAGGAGAACGTCTCGCAGGAAAACTAACAACTCTGTGAAGCTCTTATCGGACCAACCATTGCTTGCCTTCAACTGCAGCAGCGTTAGCACAACATGCGACTTTACGAGGTCCTCCTTGCGGCCGGGTACAAAGGTGTTGTAGAGTCCTCTACCATCTGTTGGAACTTCAAAATCCCTTTCACTCGTGTGGTCCTCCTCCCCATCATGCAACATCTGCTCTAGATCATCTTCATGGTTATCGATTTAGCGTATCATCTTGGGTGTCCACGAGCGTATCCTCGATCCGCCGTGGAGTCGTTGTCTTCGTCATCATCATCAATCGGATGATCTTCACGTAAAATCTCATTTTCACCGTGCTCGATCCAACGGTATAGGCGGGCTTGAAACCCCTTGAAGCAAGTGTGCGCGGATCGCCTCAAGATTAGAAAACGCTTCTCATTCTTGCAATCGACCTTACGGGCAACAAATGTAGTCCGTCGACTTAGTTGACTTGTACGCCGTAGCCACGCTCGTAAAACTATTCACACCGTTAAAGTACTCTCTATCGCGACGGTCGACCTTCATACATCCATCTTGGTCCATCGCAAATATTTATAACAAATAAAATCTCAATAAATCAATAAGTGGTCACAAATTATTTTATTCATTTCATTTGTTACGTCTTGCTAATTAAACAATAAATCTATTTCCAAATCTCACTATTAAAATCAATTAAATAATTGCTATTACTTATAATGGTCCGTCTCTAAATTTGCATTACTTATAAAAAGTATTAAATTAATATACACCAAGTAAAGAAACAATACGTGTGGGCTGGGCCAAAACTACAATTTTGGCCCAAAAGATTTCTTAATTTTAGAATTGTTTTTAATTTAATTAATCCATGAAGCAAGTTCCAATTATTAAAATTAGCAGACCAACTTAAAAATTATGAAATTTTTTGAGAATTTTTTCAGAAAGTTCCACAAATAATATAACATTTAAAATTTATTTTCAAGGTTTTTCACATTTTAAATTTTCTCAAAATTCAAAACTTCCTCTTAATAGGAAAATATTTTAAACAATTAGCTAAAAAACATAAATACTCATAAATACATAATTTATTACTTAAAACATAATTCAACAAAGAATATAAATACTTTTTCTACACACATGACATCTAAATAGTTACATACAACGACAATTAATAATGTAGTCTTTGTCGTACTTAATTAAAAAAATTAAACGCAATCACTAATTTGGTCCTCGTAAAAACATAAATTCAAGCTACATCTTAATCTCACTAATCACTGCACACATAAAAGGTGGTGAACTCAAATCTAGTCTCTAAATTAGAGCTCTAATTGTGCTCATTATGCAATCGATAATTCTCACGACCAACAACCATATAGAGCGTAATATCCAACAAAACCAACTACAAATAAAATGTACATCAAGATACGAACCGTAGATCACGAATTAGAAGTGAATTCCACCAAATTCGAGAGCAAAATTCGCCCCTCTCTTCCCCAACCGAGCAAGAACGAGCTCGGGTGGGGCAAATCTGAGCTACTTATAGTGTCGAATTATCACCGACGGTTCTTTTTCAAGAACCGCGATAAAATATCGCGCGGTTGAATAATATTATTGGCGGTGATACTCTCTGCCGTTCCCGTGTGAAAATTTAGGGTAAGCCTTATCACTGCCGGTTATTATTTATAAACCGGCAGTGATAATGCTCTCCTGGTCACGCGGGATAATTTAGGGCAAACTTATCACTGCCGGCTTTTATTTACAAACCGGCAGTGATATATTACTGTCGGCTGGATAAAATGAACCGACAGTGATATTGCTTCACTTCGCGCGGGAAATAAATATTTTGCCGGTTTTACTTGGAACCGACAGTGATAATACAATCACTGCCGGGTGGGACTCACCCGGCACTGATGAGGAGTCGCGGATATACCCATCTGTAGTAGTGTGTTTCATAAGTTGTCTCAAATGATGTGCCTCATGAGCAAATGAACTTTTGTGGCAATACGGAGTTTTTTTGTTATTGTCTATTGGATGAACTGTTGCACTGGTTTTGGTTTGTTGTGGCTGCGAAGAAGGAAGTAAAACATTGTTTTGTAGATTTCATCGCACGAATTAAGAACCTAATTTTCAGTAAGAGTTTCCATAGTTTTTCTAATTTTTAGGACATTTCACTTCTTCTTTTTCGTATTTTGTTGTATATGTTAATTATAATTGTTACACATTTTATTTAGCGATGTTGTACCAACACGTACGATGGAAAGCTTCCCATTATACATCAATTCCTAGTGGTTCCCAATCTTTCCCCCAACTTACATAGTTTTTCCTACATGAACGCAGGGTGCAAGAGGTGGCGCATGTGCCGCAACCGCGCTTGTGAAGGACGGCGATCTGTACGTCACCAACCTCGGCGACTGCCGTGCTGTCATGAGCCACAACGGCGCCGCGACCGCCCTGACCTCCGACCACACCGCCGAGAGGGAGGACGAGAGGGCTCGCATCGAGAGCTCGGTAAGCCAAGTATACAGTTCATACGCATGACCCATCGTAAAACACCAACTTTTCTCGTCTCACAGTATCAGCTAAAACATGGACCTGATCGATCGCTGTGTGCATGCTTGCAGGGTGGCTACGTGAGCTGCGGGAGAAACGGCGTGTGGCGTGTCCAGGACTGCCTCGCCGTGTCGCGTGCGTTCGGTGACGGCAGCCTCAAGCGGTGGGTGATCTCCGAGCCGGAGATCAGGAGGCTTCCACTCACCGCCGGCTGCGAGTTCCTCGTCATCGCGTCCGACGGCCTCTGGAACAAGGTGGACAACCAGGAGGCGGTGGATGCCGTCTCGAGGAGCAGCGCGAGCAGTTCTGTGGATTGCTGCAAGGAGCTAGTGAACATGGCGAGGGGCAGAGGGAGCAGGGATGATATCACCGTGATGGTGGTGGTCGACCTCAAGAGGTTTGTACAATAGAATGAACGAAAATGGAGCTGTCTAAGCTCTGCCAATTCGTTGAAGGAGGAGGTCTTCATCTGGCCCGTCTTAGGACACAAATCCGGGTAGTCGGGGCGGTGAAATTAACAGCCTCCCCACTATCCTGCAGCATGCTGGATCTATGGATCAGAGGTACTGAGCACTAACAAATTAAGGACTCTAGGTTGCACTAACAAATTAAAGCTGATGGGGGAGAGATGATGCAGAGGGTGAACTGAAGAGCTTCTAGATTGATTGCCTGCAGATAGCTTCAAGTTTGTTTGTTTATGAATAATTTTATTCTTCAACATTTCTCTCCCTGTATGTATGCATTTTGTGAGGGATGCATGTAGGAACTAGGAACGTCGGACTGGGCTAGTGCAGAAAAATATAATGGTGTAAATTATTAGGCATTTGAGAAGTGCTTGAGATCGATCAAGAAAGTGTCAGATTTCAGCTCGTGCAAACACACAAAGGCAAAAACACAGCGCAAGGAGAGTTCGTAATATTTGGTGTTGCGATAAGACTGCTGCATTTTCGTTTTCTTCATTACTTATATAAGCTAGAGTACGGGTACGACAATGTTTTCAATCAGGCAAACGTCTAAGAACTGGAAACTGAAACTCTTTCATGTTTTCAGAGTCTGAGACCAAACTAAATCTCTGACGCATAACATGCCATGCACATGATTATTAGCAACAAATCACCCCCTATTCTTCGTGCACGGTCACTACTACAGAACTGGGCATCACAACCGGCCTATTCGAAGCGGTTTGGTGCGAATCCGTTGTGATGTTCGCACCAGAAGCGGTTCGTTGGCAACGGTCCGGAGAGGGCTTCCAGAAGTGGTTTGAGACACGAACCGCTTCTGAATATTGCGTTCTAGAAGCGGTTCTTGTCTCAAACCGCTTCTGATTTTCAGAAGCGGTTTGAGAAAAGAACCGCTTCTAGAACGCAACATTCAGAAGCGGTTCGTGTCTCAAACCGCTTCTGGAAGCCCTCTCGCGCAGCGCATTTAAACTCTTCTTCCTCCATGAGCCAGCAGAGGTACGATCGAACAGAGAAGGTCGGTCCAGCGCTGTTCTTGAGGAGGTGCTGTCCAAATTTTTAATTGGAGGTGATTAGCTCCAAATTAAGTGTTTCAAGGTTAGTAACATCATGTGAACATCCTTCTCACCTAGATATTGCTACTTTTTTCAATGGATATGGAGAAATCTTGAACTTTTTAAACATGATCAAAAATTTGTTTTCTATGCTTGTTTTTGTTGTTGTATGAAGATGTAGGGTGGAGATCTAGTTCAAAATATGACATTACAAGGTAAAGGTGATTGGAAGCTTTAGATCTAGGTGGTTGTTAGCTTTAGAATCTTAAATATCACAATAAGTTGGGGGAGATCTAGGTACAATATTGCAAGGAAGTAATTATTGGTGTATGAAATAAAATAGAAAAACATGTAGAAGGATAAAAAATAATTACAAAGGTAGGAAGGGATACAAAATAATTAGAAAGGTAGATCTTTAATTGGATGACGTTGTAGGTGGAGCTTTTTTTTGTTGGGTTTAAATGTAACGAAATTAAAGTTAGGTTATAATTTTTGTAATGAAATTTGTTATAATTTTTAATGAAATTATAACTTGGTGTAGATGAATCGGCAATGGATGTACAATGCGGACCGTCGCTCGAGAGAGTTCATTGATGGCGTGCAGGCTTTTCTCGATGCGGTCGTTGCATTCTTGCCTCCAGGCAGCTTCATATGTTGTCCGTGTGTAGATTGCAAGAACGAGAAGGAGCACTCCCAGCGATGGCAAGTTATGAACCACTTGATCATGAGAGGTTTCATGCCAAACTATACCTGTTGGACCAACCATGGCGAAGTTGAGGTAATTAGCCAGGAAGACAATGAAGAAGGCGAGGAAGATGGATTCAACAATATCCCGGACGACACGCAATACTGTTCCGTGGAAGAAACACTTGGTGACTTTGGTGATGATGACTAGACCAGATGCTGCGTGATAGAGATGGAGATTACACAGATGAAAGACAGTTCGAGAAGTTCCAGCGCATGTTAGAGGACCACAGAATTCCTTTATACCCAAACTGTGGGTAGGGCCACAAAAAGCTACGTACCACACTGGAACTCATGCAATGGAAGGCTACAAATGGTGTGTCAGATAAGGGATTCGATGAGTTGTTATCACTCGTAAAGAAGTTGCTTCCAGAAGATAACACTCTGCCTGAATCTACATATGAAGCCAAGCAAGTCGTTTGTCCTTTGGGATTGGAAGTACAGAAGATACACGCATGTCCTAATGATTGTATCCTGTATCGTAATGAGTATGCCGATTTGGATGTTTGTCCAGTGTGCAGAGAATCACGGTATAGGGTGAAGCGTGACAATCCAGGTGAAATAGATGGGGAGCGTAAGAAGAAGTGACCTCCAGCTAAAGTGTTGTGGTATTTCCCTGGGATCCCCCGATTGAAACGTATGTTTGCTAACAAAGCGCATGCCCAGATGATGCGTTGGCACAAAGAAGAGCGTAAGGACGGCGAGATGCTTAGACACCTGCGGATGGCTCACGGTGGAGGAAAGTCGACCGGACGTGCCGAACTGCGGATGAGGTGAGAAACATAAGGTTTGGGTTGAGTACCGATGGGATGAATCCTTTCGGAGAATTGAGCAGCAGCTATAGCACCTGGCCTATTACACTATGTATCTATAACATTCCTCCATGGCTGTGCATGAAGCGAAAGTACATCATGATGCCGTTGTTGATCCAAGGCCACAAGCAACCTGGAAATTAAAAAGATGTCTACCTGAAACCATTGGTTGAAGATCTTGTGACGTTGTGGGACGATGGTGCAAGGATATGGGATGAGTACAAAAGGGAGTATTTCACCCTACGTGCATTGTTATTTGTAACAATCAACGACTAGCCTGCTCTCGGTAACCTGTCCGGCCTAACTATCAAAGGATATAAAGCCTGCATCCAGTGCTTAGATAAAACGGACGTCATGTACCTTAAAAACTCTCGGAAGGTTGTGTACATGGGTTACCGTAGGTTTCTTCTTACGAGTCACCCGTTGCGGAAGGAAGGCAGGAAATTTAACGGGTAACCAGACCTTCGTGCAAGGCCTCAGCATTGTAGTGGGCCACGTGTGTTTGCTATGGTAAAGGATTTGAAAGTAGTATTTGGAAAGGGTCCTGGAAGCAAACATGTGCAGAATGAGGATGGTCATGCACCCATGTGGAAGAAGTCAATATTTTAGGACTTGCCTTATTGGGAAGTCATGGAGGTTCGTCACTCACTTGACTTCATGCACATCAAGAAGAATGTCTGCTTGAACCTGCTAGGCTACATAGATATGTACGGAAAATCGAAAGATACACTGCAAGCTCGGAAGGACCTTGAACTCTTGGAACTGAGGAACGACCTACATCCTGAAAAGAGAGGGAAAGGACAACATTACCTACATCCTGCGAGCTACACTCTAAGCAAAGAAGAGAAAAAAAGCGTGATAGAGTTCCTGAACAGTGTGAAGGTCCCTTCCGGATACTCCTCGAATGTAAAGAGACTCATAAACACGAAAGAGAATAAAATCGTACACATGAAATCCCATGATTATCTTGTGTTAATGACACAGATTGCTCCCGTGGGTCGTGAGAGGCATCTTGCCCGAGAGTGGAGTGCGGGGACAATCACAAAGCTGTGTTCTTTTTGAGCGCTTGTTTCACGAGAAGGTCATCGACCCGGATAAACTAAGTAAGCTGCAGGATGACGTGGTACAAAGTGTCGTTAGTCTTGAGATGATCTTTCCTCTTGCATTCTTTGATATTATGGTTCATCTCACTTTGCTCACCTTGTCAAAGAGATAGGTATTTTGGACCTGTATCTACACAACATGTTCCCTTTTGAGAGGTACATGAGTGTGCTAAAGAAGTATGTTCAGAACCGTTCTCGTCCTAAGGATGCATTGCCGAGGGTTATAGGACGAGGAGGTGATTGAGTTTTGTGTGGATTACATTAATGATCTAAACCCGATCGGTGTCCTATATCACGCCATGAGGGGAGGCTACGGGAAAAGGGACACTAGGAAGGAAAGCAATTGCATGCAATGATCTTCTTACATTTAAGCAAGCACATTTCACGGTTTTGAAACAATCAATCTGTAGTGGCCCGTATGTCCTTGAGCACAAGAGTATTCTCGTCGCGATTTCCGGGGAGGTCTCGAGGATTGGATAACATCAAGCACATGGATTCTTTCGGTAGCTTGGTTACAAAAGTACATCCTTTTGAAAGGGTCGGACAATGAGCAGTTGCAACGCTTGGCTCAAGGGACCATCTAGTGAAATCGTGACATTCAAGGTGCGAGATAAATGGTTACACATTCTACACGGATCCCGGGATAACAAGAGCACCAACCAGAATAGCGGTGTCCGTATAGACGCCGAAGACAACAAAGGCAAGGTGGATACATATTATGGTTTCATAGAAGAGATATGGGAGCTTGACTATGGACCTTTGAAGGTCCCTCTATTTTAGTGCCAATGGGTCCAACTGGCTTCATGCGGCGTGAAGGTCGACAAATACGGTATGACAATCGTGGACCTCACGCAAGTCGGCTATAGGCGCGAACCGTTCGTCCTTGCGAACGATGAGAGACAGGTCTTCTACGTAATGGACATGTCAAGCAAACCTAAGAAGCAGAATGTCGGGACCCGAACCTGCAAATCCGGACCCTCTGTGTATTCTGTGCCAGTCCAGGATCACGCTAGCACACACAGTCATACAGGGTCGCACATCACAGACATTCACGAAGATATAAGAATAAATAGTGCAAACATGTATATAAACCGAGTTATGCGACCTTATGGTCTCCTTACAGATAGGTCGACCACACAGGCTTACATTAATCAAAGTAAAGAAAGAGCAATGAACATAAAAAAGGTCGTGGAAGCCTTCATCTTGCCACGAGCAATCGACTGGGCTTGCCCCTAGTTCATCGTGTCCTCGATGTACTCCTCCTCCCAAGCGGTGTAGTCTCCTCCACGATGTTGGGGTTGAAAGCAAGGTGGGGTGAGTACACAAGGCACTCAACAAGTAATGCAGAATGCGGCACTATTACTATATGCGATCTTGTTCCAAAGGATTGGCTTAAATGGTTCTTTTGCATCAAGCGACATTTTTAACCAATATCTTAGTTAGATTAAAGCGATAGAAACGATTATACGTAATAATAATTTCAAATGGTTTTTCCATGAGGTTTCTCGGCACACACCTTAATGATTCATTTTTAACACTTGGCACACACCACCCCTTCCATGTTTTGTTTATGAAAATCTACCCTTGATCAGAATCCCGAGCAATGCTCAATTCCGTGAGCACGGCTATTCGAATAGTTTTGACACTCTGCGGAGGTTGTACACTTTACCCACAAGATCTGACCGCTCACCACACAGGTGATTGTCCGCAACAAAGCTTTTCAGGAACCTCTACCTTAACCAAAGAACCTCTCCAGTATTGCCTTCACTATCACTTCCCTCACACAGAGCGAAGTATAGGACCGGCCAATCACCGTTGGATGGGCACCAAGCCGTAGCACAGTACGCTCCCCCATACAGATACACCCCCATGTCTTGTCACCCCGAGGTATCGGAGGAAAGATATCGTAACCCTAGTCAACTAGGTCTGTCCCATATCGGACATGTGGTTGTGCGGTGACTCGGATCAAAGGCTTGCAAGGTGAAGTCCTTAATCGGCCAAGGCAAGGCTTCCAACACTCAACAGTGGCACACAGCCCAATGTGGCACACAGACTCACATCACTCATCAACCCATCGCCACACGGCCCACCAGCACACACCTCTTGCCACTTGCCCATCTAAAACATTTCCCACCCCATTGATTATTGTGCAACACATGCCAAAGAATAACTCAACATCAATATGGAACCACACAGGTCACCATACTTCCATATCATCATGTGGCATCATCACACCACTTTCAAAATACATTCAATATTCCATTAGTCAATTTTGTAGCATTTCTCTGAAAGATCATTCATGACTCGCTGCAAGGCTAAGCATCTACTCACGGTCTAGCCTCCGTGTTGGCACAATATTAACATCCAACTAATATAATCAAACTTAGGGTGACAATGATTTAGGGCATACAATTAATAATTCAAGGTGGCATAACAAAATGGGTTGATTAACTACATTATCCCAAATTAATTTAAATTCATTTTAAATAATTAGCATGCATAGCTTCAAAGCATAAATTACATTTTAAAATCTGGGATCAAAATGATCAAAGCATCACTTGCCTTCAAAGAGTTGCTGGTCGTGTTCCGAAGCTTGGTCTTGAGCGACTAATTCTTCCTCGAAACTTTCCGACAAAATTGCGTCTCGCTGCGTACAAACAAAAAGATACAATAAATAGCTAATACAGAAGACTATATGACCTCAAAAATTCAAATAAAATTCACCATTAAATAGCTCATAATTTTATGAATTTTTAGAAATTTGAATCACCCAAATCCGAGTTAAAATGCAAAAGTTATAGTCATTTGAAGTTTGAATAAAATCAAAATACGAAATTAAGAAAATATGATTTTTCTGAATTATTTTTATACTGGAAATTCGCATAAATGACGTCAGCATCGCGTCATGATGACGTCGACACAGAAATGAATTTCGGTCGAAATATTTTTATATATAAAATATTTATGGCGTCATTGCCGTCGGCCGACGACACGTGGCGCCTCTAGTGCCGCCACGTTGCTTGATTCATGGGTCGGGTCCACGGTTCGGCTCGTCCACCGTGGATGGCAAAGACTGTGCTCATGCACCGGTGACGCAAGCCGTGGCGTCGGCGACGATCGCAGCCAATCCCGACGCGACACGCGGCAAGATCGAACGCATCGCTCATCCAACGGTCGGATCTCCCCGCGCGGTTCGGCGACGCCGCACTCCACGCCTCCGCGCCGCACATCCAATGGCGCTCAGATCCAACGGCCAAGACCGCGCCGCCATCTGCGACGTCTCGGTTCAGCGGCGAACGCGGCGCAATCGCGACGATGCGCCCGAATCGACGGCTAGATCCGGTCTCGCCCGATCAAAATGCCCGCGCGTCAACACGTGATTTGGCGAGGGCGGTGCCATCTCCGCCGCCGCGTTCAAATCTGAGCGGCGCGGATCCTTAGGGCAAAACCAGATCCAATCTCTACCGTTTAGATATAATCTAACGCCTACGGTACCGGCGGTTTCTCGCTCAAGGAGCGGCGTGGCTCAATCCTACGCATCCACTAACGATCCAGCGGCTAAGACAAAAACATATCGCGAAACTAGATCTAATCCAAGCCGTATACATCAAGATCCAACGCCACGATTCAATCTAAACATCTACAGAGATGGAGGCTACGCGGACTCACCGTAACCGAACGATGCAAATCGGACGGTCGGCGCGGTTCGACGAGGTTGACGGCGGCGAAGAAGCGAAGGTTGCCGGTGGGAAGATGACCTCGGCGGCGGCTGCGGGGCTTCTCGGCGAGAAGAAATGGTCCACTCGATCGTCTTGCTTCGTGAACTTCGGACGGGTCGAACACGGCGGAAAGCGGCGGACGGCGACGAGAGGAAGCAAAAACAACGGCGGCACAAAGACGCGCCTTCGGCGAGCTTCGCTCAGCGCCGAGAGGTCTCGGCGTGCGTGCGAGAGTCAAAAGACGCAGCGAAAGGAGCTCTGTCGGACGCGCTACTCGGTGCACTTAAAGGGCCTCGGCGTGCGCGCTACAGGCGGCGAACGAGCGGAAACGGTCGGCGGCATTAGCTCCGGTGATCTCGCGAAGACGACCGACGTGGCGCAATCCCGCGCGTCCGTGCGGCGACGATCCGAAGGCTCACGCGTGCGGGCGACGTGGCACACTCACAGGCGTTCGATCCGGATCGGACGGCTTGGCTGGGCGGCGCTAGGGTTTCGGCGCGGTTGGGCCGACGACACGCACAAGATCTTGGGCTCGGCCATTCGCTCATGTGATTTTAAAACATTTCACATTTAAAATAATTCCAGAAATTCAATTAAATCATTTGGAGCTTTTAAAATAGCAGAAAAATTCCAGAAATTACTTTGAGATGTTTGGAACTCCATTAAAATATTTGCAATAAAACTTTGCAAAAACTTTTCCATTATTTAATTGTTTTCAAGAAAAGTCCTATTTGAATAAATCCAAATTAACTTAAATAAATTCCCAAAAATTCACAAAAAAAATCAAAAATACTTCAAAATTCAAATTAGAGCAAAAATTAGGGTGTTACAAACCTCCCCCCCTTAACAGAATCTCGTCCCCGAGATTCAGGGCTCAGGGCTGTCTACAGAAATAGGTTAGGAAACTCCTTCTTCAGGTCTTCTTCGCGTTCCCACGTGGCTTCACTTTCCGAATGGTTACTCCATTGAATTCTGCAGAAACGTGTTGACTTGTTCCTTGTCTCTCTGTCCATTACGTCCAGAATCTTCATCGGATGTTCTTTGTAAGTCAGATCTTCCTGCGGATCAATTGCCTCCAAAGGTGTTTGCTCCTCCGTGACTCGAAGACACTTCTTGATTGTGATACATGAAATACATCATGCACTCCCGCCAAAGACGTGGTAACTCAAGCGATAAGCAACTTCACCTCTGCGGCTCAAGATCTTGAATGGTCCGACGATATCGGTGCGAGTTTCCCTTTGCATGGAACCTCCGACTCCTTTGAGAGGTGTGACTCTAAGGTACACAAAATCTTGGGTTCAAAGCTCGCCTCCCTCGACGGTTGTCGGCATAACTCTTACGCCTTGATTGTGCAATCTTCAATCTTTCCCGATCGAGCGACCGTTCTTCCGCTTCTCAAGAATGTCCGGTCCAAAGACGTGTCGTTCGCTGTCTCATTCCAATTCAATGGTGTTCGACAGACCGACCATACAAAGCTTCAAATGGAGACATCCGTAAACTTGCTTGATAATCGTTGTTGTAACTAAACTCAAAGATAAGGCAAACACTTGTCCCATGAGTTGGAATATGCTAAGGCACATGCCCTCAACATATCCTCTAATATCCGTTAACCTTCTCGGTTTGACCATCCGTCATGGATGGTAGGTCAGATTGAAGTTCAAACGAGTCCCCATTGCCTCATGTAGCTTACCCCAAAATGCGGAGGTAAATTGGGTACCTCATCTGATACTATCTTCTTGATACTCCGTGCAAGCGCACGATCCGTGCCATATAAAGTTACGCTAGCGGTCTCGGAATAAGTGATCTTCACCGTATGAAATGTGCCACTTTGGTTAGGCGATCCACTATGACCCATATGGAATCATATCCACTTTGCGTTAGGTAATCCGGTTATGAAATCCATACCAATTTCTTCCCATTTCCATTCGTATCTTTAAGGGTTGTAATAGCCTCGCTTGTCTTTGGTGCATAGCTTTGACTCTTTGGCATATGTCACATAATGCAACATATTCGGCGACTTCTCGTTTCATGCTTGGCCACCAAAATCTTTCCTTTAAATCTTGATACATTTTCGCACTTCCTGGATGAATTGAGTATCTGGAGTCATGAGCCTCCTCTAGAATTAACTGCTTCAACTCCTTTTTGTTCGGTACACAAATGCGCCCTTTAAACCACATAGTACCTTGTTCATCCAGTTTGAAATCTTTTGCTTTGCCTTCATCCATTTTGCCCTTAATTCTTTTGATCTTATCATCATCTTTCTGCCCTTCCTTGATCTGATCTTCCAGGGTAGGCCTTACTTCCAAAGTTGCTAGGAATCCTTCTGGTACCATTTCCAGTTCTAATTTCTGGAAATCCTTACACAATTCCGCCTGACTTATTTCCATCAGCATATTAACACTGTGGTTCTTTCTGCTCAAGGCGTCTGCCACTACGTTGGCTTTACCAGGATGGTAGTGAATTCCCACATTATAATCCTTGATTAACTCTAACCATCTTCTTTGCCTCATATTTAGGTCAGCTTGCGTGAAGATATACTTAAGACTTTTATGATCTGTATACACTTCACATCTATTTCCGATGAGATGATGACGCCATATCTTTAGTGCATGCACCACGGCAGCTAATTCCAAATCATGAGTCGGATAGTTCCCCTCATGTGGCCTCAATTGCCTCGATGCATATGCAATTACCTTCCTATTTTGCATCAACACGCATCCCAATCCCTGACGCGATGCATCACAAAAGATGTCAAAGTCTTGATGAACGTCAGGTAAAACTAGTACAGGTGCCGATGTTAATCTTCTCTTCAACTCCTGAAAACTCTTCCCACACTCAGGTGTCCATAGGAATTTCCTTTCCTTTTCAACAATTGCGTAAGAGGTCTCGCAATCATAGAGAATCCTTCGATGAATCGACGGTAATACCCGCCATTCCAAGGAAACTACGGATTTGGGTTACCGACTTGGGTTGCTCCCAATGCGTAACTGTCTCCACTTTCTTTGGATCTACCGCAACTCCTGCTGCAGTCATTATGTGTCCAAGAAATTCAACCTTATTCTTCCAAAAATCACATTTGCTAAATTTTGCAAACAACTGTTGCTCTCTCAACTATTCAAGGACTAGCCTCAAATGCTCGCGTGCTCTTCTCTCGCCTTGGAATAGATAAGGATATCATCTATGAATACGACGGCGAACTTGTCCAAGTATTCCATAAAAACCTTATTCATTAAGTTCATAAAATATCTTTGGTGCATTTGTCAAACCAAAGGACATCATCAGAAACTCGTAGTGTCCATATCTTGACGAAAATGCGCCTTGAATATCCTCCGATCGGATCTTCAATTGATGGTATCCTCGATCGGAGATCAATTTTGGAGAAGACTCTGCTCCTCTTAATCGGTCAAACAAATCATCGATCCCGGTAGAGGATACTTATTCTTTATCGTCACATCATTGAGTGCACGATAGTCTATACACATCCTAAAACTCCGTCCTTCTTCTTGACGAATAAGACAGTGCTCCCCATGGCGATGAACTAGGTCTTATAAATCCCTTTTCCAAAGCAGCTCTTCAATTTGTTTCTTCATTTCCACCAATTCCTCTGTGGACATCCTGTAAGGTCTCTTAGCTATGGGAGCTGTCCCTGGAACCAGCTCTATCACGAACTCGATATCTCTATCTGGCGGCATTCCAGGTAAATCTTCCGGGAAAACGTCCGGATATTCATTGACTATGGGCACTTCCTCTAAGCTGACAGTCTTCATGCTGTTGACCATCAATTGTCCATCCCGCACTGATTTTGCTTCAAACTCAATCTTCTTTCCATCCGGGCTCTCGACCGATATGACTCTTTTTCCGCAGTCCAGCACTGCCTTGTGTTTGGTTAACCAATCCATTCCCAGGATAACATCCAAGGTTTGGGTATTAAGGACGATTAAGTTCGCTAGAACTCAACCCCATTAATTATTAGTCTTACCCGAACATCCTACTTTAGATCGGAGTTCGATCCGAGGATTGGACTATGAGCACACATTTAAGATTCACTATTTCCATATCATTTTGAACAGCAAAATCTCGGAAATAAAAGAATGCGAAGCTCGGAATCAAATAAAGCGATGGCTGATCGAGTTTACTTGGAACTTACCCAAGATAACATCCGTGGCGTTCGCACTTCATCCGTCGTAATGTGGTTGACTCGTCCTCGTGCGATTCCTTGGGATGGAGTTCTTGCTGTTGATGCCCCGCGTTCACGATTGGCGCGGGAGTTCTTGCCGTGTGTTCCCGTGTTAAAGCGGACCGGGTGACACCTCCTTCTTGGGGCAATTATTGGCAAAATGCCCCATTTCATTGCAATGATAGCAACGTCTTCCCATCGCTCGAGAGGTTCCTCGATCGTGCCCACGATTCCGCCGAGTCTCAACATTCGACCCATCGGGCGATTTGCGGCGGTGGTACCCTATCATTTCCTCCGGCCGGTACCGGATGAACTGTTGAGGTGCCGTCCTCTGCCTCTGCGCCCCGACGACCTCCATGTTGTGCCATTCTGCGCTTCTGTTGTCATCCACTCTCGGCGCTTGTCCTCTAATATAAGAGCTTTGTTAACTAGCTCTTGGAAGTCGAGGAATGTGGGTGATCGGTCCACTGCAACCTCGCATTCAATCCCTTCATGAAGCGGGATTGTGCGGCCTTATCCGTAGCCACGTCCTCCGGTGCGTAGCGTGCGGTTAGGTGAACTTGTTCGTAATCGCCACCGATCGCCACCTGCTTGAGCTTGAAATTCCTCCTTTTGAGATCCATGATACCCTCGGGTACATGGTATGCTGCGAAAGTCGAGGTGAATTCCTCCCACGTGATACTCTGTGGGTCCTCATGAGTCGTGCGTAAGTTTTCCCACCATTCTCGCGGTTCCTTCGAGTTGATGAGAGGCATAGAGTACCCTCTCATGTCCTACACACCGGGTAATGTGCAGCTTCCTTTCAATTGTCCTTAGCCAATTGTCCGCCTCCGATGGATTGGCGTTGCTCGAGAAGGTAGGTGGACGGGTTCTCATAAACTCCGACAATCTTGAGTAGGGTGTGGTCCATGGTTACCCCAGGTTGAACATTCGCAGCAGCTTGGTTGGATATCTGCGCATGGTTTGAACCATTGTGCTCATAAGTTGAGTCCAGGCGATCAAGAAGGCTCCTGTGTTTTGCATATCGACTGCGCGGTTGAGGAATCGGCTCTTCATTCAGTTATCCGTCTCGTTAGCTCCACTTCACTGGCTCCAACATTTCCACGTGTCCTCACCATCTGTTGCAAGTTTCAAGGTTAAGAAAAGAAGAAAGCATAGACAAGTAGAAGAATTTATGTGGGGAAACAGGTGTAACTTAATTTATTTAGCCACTTTATTGATATAATATAAAGTCAGTATGGTTGCTCACAAGTGCCTAAGGGCAATGCAACGCATCTGAGACACTCACAACCAAAACAAGTAAGCAAACATAAGAACCCATGACGACTCACACCTAATGGTGACTCAAGAAAAGACGCGACTCAACCTTCGAGTCTCGACACTATACCCTACTAGACTCAATCACTCATCGAGCCAACCCGATCGCGGCTCCCGGAGCATACACCGTGGGTGCTCGCATCGGGCGAATCGGTCCTCGTGACCTCTCGCGGTGGTGCAAAGACCCCATCGACTCCGTCCTGTGGTCGCTGCTCCGGCATCGGTGCCTCTGCTCTGCTCCTCGGATCGGATCGTGTAACTCGGGATCGCTCGGGCTCGGGTCCATCTGAGCCATCTCCAACTCCTGGATCTTCGCATGGAGTGAGCTAAGCCCTCCCGCACTGGATCTCGCCTCTATGACCTCGGCGCGGGTCCTCTGCGGCTCTGGGATCGCCTCGTCCAAGGCGTCCTCTGGCGATGGCGTACCTCGCCAGTGGGTGATAGTGGCGTCCTCCTCCACGAGCTCCATCTGTCAAAATGGTTGTCCCGACGCGGATGGTGACGAAAGACGGTGCCCTCCAACTCTGCGGAGTAAGTGCGGGCAATCTGCCGCATCGCCTGTCGCGCCGTCTCCTGGATTCCGGCCTCAAAAGAAGACCTCCTGACCGTAATGTAGATAGGACGGCTCGCCCTCGTCCTTTCCCGAGCATACATCGTGATCTTGACATCCCGTGCGACGTCAAGTCCCGCCCATACCACCAAGTCCTCGATCGCTGGTCTGTCAAAACCTCCGAGCAATCGCATCATACGCCATAACTCGCTGCAGATCCTCGGTCACGCCTCCATAGGTATGGATCATCCTCATCTGCCAAAACAAACCTTGTTTAAATTAAATAGAGAATAATAAAAATTCAGCATAGGTATGAATAAGGAGAAGAGATAAGTCGAGATTTCTTTGACATTCTTGCTCAAGTTGATTAGGTCTTTAGAAAATAGTTTTACCCTCCTAGGCACAACCAAACTAGGGTCAAGGCCTACAATCGGCTGCTCGATACCACCTCTGTCGGGACCCGAACTCGCAAATCCGACCCTCTGTGTATTGTGCGATCCAGATCACGCTAGCACACACAGTCATACGAGGTTGCACATCACGGACATTCACGAAGATATAAGAATAAATAGTGCAAACATGTATATAAACCGAGTTGTATGCGACCTTATGGTCTCCTTACGATAGGTCACCACACAGGCTTACATTAATCAAAGTAAAGAAATAGCAATGAACATAAAAAAGGTCGTGGAAGCCTTCATCTTGCCACGAGCAACCGATCGGGCTTGCCCCTAGTTCATCGTGTCCTCGATGTACTCCTCCTCCCAAACCGTGTAGTCTCCTCCACCGATGTTGGGGTTGAAAGCAAGGTGGGGTGAGTACACAAGGCACTCAACAAGTAATGCATGAATGCGGCACTATTACTATATGCGATCTTGTTCCAAAGGATTGGCTTAAATGGTTCTTTTGCATCAAGCAAAGATTTTTAACCAATATCTTAGTTAGATTAAAGCAGAGAAACAGTTATACGTAATAATAATTTCAAATGGTTTTTCCATGAGGTTTCTCACACCTGACCTTAATAGCTCATTTTTAACACTTGGCACACAGCCACCCCTTCCATGTTTTGTTTATGAAAATCTACCCTTGACTGTAATCCCGAGCAATGCTCAATTCCGTGAGCACGGCTATTCGAATAGTTTTGACACTCTGCAGAGGTTGTACACTTTACCCACAAGATACAGCCGCTCACCACACAGGTGATTGTCCGCAACAAAGCTTTTCAGGAACCTCTACCTTAACCAAAGAACCTCTCCGGTATTGCCTTCACTATCACTTCCCTCACACAGAGCCGAAGTATAGGACCGGCCAATCAACGTTGGATGGGCACCAAGCCGTAGCACAGGTACGCTCCCCCATACAGATACACCCACGTGTCTTCACACCCCGAGGTATCGGAGGAAAGATATCAGAACCCTAGTCAACTAGGTCTGTCCCATATCAGACATGTGGTTGTACGGGTGACTCAGATCAAAGGCTTGCAAGGTGAAGTCCTTAACTGACCAAGGCAAGGCTTCCAACACTCAACAGTGGCACACAGCCCAATGTGGCACACAGACTCACATCACTCATCAACCCATCGCCACACAGCCCACTGTGCACACACACCTCTTGCCACTTGCCCTGCCTAAAACATTTCCCACCCCATTGATTATTGTGCAACATATGCCAAGCAATAACTCAACATCAATATGGAACCACACAGTCACCATACTTCCATATCATCATGTGGCATCATCACACCACTTTCAAAATACATTCAATATTCCATTAGTCAATTTTGTAGCATTTCTCTGAAAGATCATTCATGACTCGCTGCAAGCTAAGCATCTACTCACGGTCTAGCCTCCCGTGTTGGCACAATATTAACATCCAACTAATATAATCAAACTTAGGGTGACAATGATTTAGGGCATACAATTAATAATTCAAGGTGGCATAACAAAATGGGTTGATTAACTACATTATCCCAAATTAATTTAAATTCATTTTAAATAATTAGCATGCATAGCTTCAAAGCATAAATTACATTTTAAAATCTGGGATCAAAATGATCAAAGCATCACTTGCCTTCAAAGAGTTGCTGGTCGTGTTCCGAAGCTTGGTCTTGAGCGACGAATTCTTCCTCGAAACTTTCCGACAAAATTGCGTCTACGCGTACAAACAAAAAGATACAATAAATAGCTAATACAGAAGACTAGATGACCTCAAAAATTCAAATAAAATTCACTATTAAATAGCTCATAATTTTATGAATTTTTAGAAATTTGAATCACCCAAATCCGAGTTAAAATGCAAAAGTTATAGTCATTTGAAGTTTGAATAAAATCTGAAAATACATAAATTAAGAAAATATGATTTTTCTGAATTATTTTTATACTGGAAATTCGCATAAATGACGTCAGCATCGCGTCATGATGACGTCAGCACAGAAATGAATTTCGGTCGAAATATTTTTATATATAAAAATATTTATGATGTCATTGCTTGACGCCAAGACGACACGTGGCGACCTCTAGTGCCGCCACGCTGTTTGATTCATGGGTCGGGTCCACGGTTCGGCTCGTCCACCGTGGATCGCGGGACTATGCTCATGCACCGGTGACGCAAGCCGTGGCGTCGGCGACGATCTGCAGCTAATCCCGACGCGACACGCGGCAAGATCCGCATCGCTCATCCAACGGTCGGATCTCCCCGCTGATTCGGCGACGCCAGACTCGCCGCCCACGCTGTCGCACATCTAATGGCGCGCCAGATCCAACGGACAAGACCGCGCCGCCATCGCGACGTCTCGGTTCAGCGACGACACGCGCGCAATCGCGACGATGCGCCCGAATCGACGGTGGATCCGGTCTCCGCCGAGTCAAAATGCCCACGCGTCAACACGTGATTTGGCGAGGGTACGGTGCCATCTTCGCCGCCGCGCTCAAATCGAACGGCGCGATCCTTAGGGCAAAACCAGATCCAATCTCTACCGCTTAGATCTAATCTAATGGCCTACGGTACCGGCGGTTTCGCTCAAGGCGCGACGTGGCTCAATCCTACGCATCCACTAACGATCCAACGGCTAAGACAAAACATATCGCGAAACTAGATCTAATCCAAGCCGCATACATCAAGATCCAACGGCCACGATTCAATCTAAACATCTACAGAGATGAAGGCTACGCGGACTCACCGTAACCGAACGATGCAAATCGGACGGTCGGCGCGGTTCGACGAGGTTGACGGCGCGAAGAAGCGAAGGTTGCCGAGTCGGGAAGATGACCTCGGCGACGACGGCTGCGGGCTTCTCCGGCGAGAAGAAGTGGTCCACTCGATCGTCTTGCTTGGTGAACTTCGAACGGGTCGAGCACGGCGGAAAGCGACGGACGGCGACGAGAGGAAGCAAAACAACGGCGGCACAAAGACGCAACTACGGCGAGCTCGCCAGCGCTAGAGAGGGTCTCGGCGTGCGTGCGAGGAGTCAAAAGACGCAATAAAGGAGCTCTGTCGGACGCGCTACTCGGCACTTAAAGGGGCCTCGACGTGCGCGCTTACAAAGCGGCGAACGAGCGGAACGGTCGGCGCATTAGCTCCGTGATCTCGCCAAGACGACCGACGTGGCGCAATCCCGCGCGTCCGTCGCGGCGACGATCCGAAGGCTCACGCGCGCGACGACGTGGCACACTCACAGCGCTCGATCCGGATCGGACGGCTTGGGCTGGCGGCGCTAGGGTTTCGCGGTTGGGCGACGACACGCAAGAATGGGCTCGGCCATTCTCGCTCATGTGATTTTAAAACATTTCACATTTAAAATAATTCCAGAAATTCAATTAAATCATTTGGAGCTTTTAAAATAGCAGAAAAATTCCAGAAATTACTTTGAGATGTTTGGAACTCCATTAAAATATTTGCAATAAAACTTTGCAAAAACTTTTCCATTATTTAATTGTTTTTAAGAAAAGTCCTATTTGAATAAATCCAAATTAACTTAAATAAATTCCCAAAAATTCACAAAAAAAAATAAAAAATACTTCAAAATTCAAATTAGAGCAAAAATTAGGGTGTTACACAGAAGGACAAGCAGAAAGATTGTAGTACTAAGCCAAAGCGACACGTGGGTTTCCAAGGCAAACGAAGGATTGTTGGAGTTGAGGACGTCACAGACGAGGAAGAGTATAGTCAGTTTGACAAGATCCCTCCTTTCGCTGTGGATGTCGACATAAGCCTCCTCAATGACACAGACGTGGATACTCCTTTCATACGTCGCGATCATAATGAAGGAACACTTGTAAAGAAAAAGTACGTTACTACTTAAGATGTACCCCTACTGTCTGAACTATGTATATGTAACACGTGTCTTCTACTATATGAAATGTTTATTTGGAATGAATGTAAAGTGCCAAAATTCTGGAATGAAACTAAAGTGCTAAAAGCTTTTTTTAAAATTATGGAATGAAAGTAAAGTGCATTTCAGAATTTTTTTAAAATTCTGAAATGAAACTGAAGTGCTAAAAGCTTTTTTAAAAATTATAGAATGAAACTAAAGTGCTAAAAGCTTTTTTTTTTAAAATTATGGAATGAAAGTAAAGTGCATTTCAGAATTTTTTAAAAATTCTGAAATGAAACTGAAGTGCTAAAAGCTTTTTTAAAAATTATAGAATGAAACTAAAGTGCTAAAAGCTTTTTTTTTTAAATTATGGAATGAAAGTAAAGTGCATTTCAGAATTTTTTAAAAATTCTAAAATGAAGCTGAAGTGCTAAAAGCTTTTTTAAAAATTATAGAATGAAAATAAATTGCTAAAAGCATTTTTTAAAATTTTTCGAATGAAAGTAAAATGCATTTAAGAATTTTTAAATTCTGAAATGAAACTGAAGTGCTAAAAGCTTTTTTAAAAATTATAGAATGAAAATAAATTGCTAAAAGCATTTTTTAAAAATTTTGGAATGAAACTAAAGTTCTAAAAGCTTTTTTAGAAATTCTGACATTGATTGTCAGAAGCGGTTTGAGAAAAGAACCGCTTCTAGAACGCAACATTCAGAAGCGGTTAGCAATATGAACCGCTTGTAGAACGCAACATTCAGAAGCGGTTTGTAATATGAACCGCTTGTATAAGTCCTCCCTCTACAAGCGGTTGGTTCTAAAACCGCTTGTAGAGATATTTTACAAGCGGTTGGTTCTAAGAACCGCTTGTAGAAGTGCTCCCTGTATAAAGTTTACACTGCCCGCCCTTTTCTCACACCCAAAATTTTGTAAGTCCTGTGTCTCTCCGCGCCGCTGCCTCCTGTGTCTCTCCGACCGCCGCCGTCGAGACCCCGCGCCGCCGTCCTCGTCGACGCCATCGCCCTCCTCCGCCACCCAACCATCCCGGCACTACTCCACCCCCGGTGCCACTCCACCCCAGGCGCTGGTGCCCTCTTCGCCGCCGCCACTGGCTCCACCCCGCCGGCGCCTTCTCCACCACATCGCCGACGCCTCCTCCGCCACCAAGCCGCCGCCACACCGCCATTCCACCCCGGAGGACCGAGGTACAGCTGTGCTCGCCGTTGTCCTCCCTCTCTAATTCGGCTGCCCACAAGGTGTTCAGTGAAATGCCCACAAGGTCGCTTAGAGTTGTAAGTAGCAAGTCTGATGTAAACCTAAAATTTCAGGAATCCAGTGTACTAGATACCAAAGTGCCCTTTCTACAATTGCAGCGAACTGACCAAATTAGGGGGAAAGAATCAAGGAAACAGCTTTCCCATCCCTTGCTAGTCAAACAAACAAGCTAAACTAAAACCACGAACAAAAATGAATTCTTTCTCTATTGCACAAAGTGAAAGCATACTCAAAGAAAAATGATTACAAGAAGTAATTATCACTTACCATCATTTGAGTCAGTCTTGGCATCAACCACCCAGAAGGTGGAGGCCAAGAACAGCACCACCGCTCCAAAAAACTAACTTATGCTACTTACTACCATCTCAAGGACCATGAGAAGTTTTGCTAATGCTAGCTACCTCATTGACGAATTCCTCCCCATCAGCCTTGGAGTCCTTTAGCATCTTGACTGCTATCTGACGGCCATCGGAGAGGTCGCCTCTGTAAACAGTACCAAATCCACCTTGACCTAGCTTTTCAGCAAAAGATTTCGTCATTCTTTTCACTTGTGTGTAAGTGTATCTTTTTGGATGTAGGGTTCCATTCTTTTGTAGGAAGGACTCAATTCTGGGTGTTTCCTTTGATCTCCTTTAAAAGGGGAAGCAACTTATATCATCAACTAGAAAATTGGTTTATTTGGACTTTGTATGGTAATATGATATTTATGTCAACATTTTTTCGGAATTAGGATAGATGGCGCAACCAGGATGTGGTGACCCTAATTTCGATGAGGGAGAACAGTTCTTGCTGGACTCCATCGCGCTGGGTAGCATCGAAGGTGATGCTAACGCTGCTGCCGTTGAGGCCGTTGAGGCTACAGCTGATGAAGCCATTGACGCTGGAGCTGCTGAGTCCGGTAACATTGGTTCCGGCCAAGATGAGGTATAGCCAGAAGAATATAATCCCCGTAGACATGTTAATTAATCGCAATTCATTAATATAATACACTCTGACACATTTATACATATGTTTATGTATTTCAAGCCCCGTACATCGAGCGACCAATCCAAGCATCGGGGGCCTAACAAGAAGCCATCCACAAAGCACGTGTTTACCGACGTTAACAATGAAGGGATGCCGGTTGCCCCTATTTTAGCAGTTGGGCCATACAACAACGCTTGCGGTTACCACGTGAGGGATCACGTCCCAATTGGCATCAGAAAATGGGTCGAAGTTCCTCAAGCTACCAAGGACCTGCTCTGGCAAGATATTATAGAAAATTTCACATTTCCTCAAGGGTCCGAAGACAAGGCCAAGAAATTAACTTTGAAGAAGATGGCAACAATGTTTTAGGCGTGGAAGACGTCTCTCAGCCGCAAGTATGTGCAGAAGGGAGAAAGACCCGACTTCAACCAAATTCCTAAGTTGGCGGATCACTGGGAAGCATCCAAGGAGTTCAAGCTGTCACCTGAAGGCCAGGCCGCGAGTCAGAAGAACAAGGCCAATTCACAGATGAAGAAATACCACCACCATTTTGGCACCGGTGGTTACCTCAAGGCTGTACCAAAATGGGAGAAGCAGGAAGAAGAATTATTGGCGAAGGACGTCACACCGGCTACCGCTTTGTGAGAAGAGCGCCTGCTCAATTGGTTCATGGGTCATGGGGGGAGCCTTTCAGATGACGGCAGTTTGGTGATGGCACCAGGAGTACAAGAGGTTGGCCAAAGGATTGTACAAGCTGTCGAGCAGTCTCAGGCAGGTACATTGGTGGCAGACAGGGAGAATGACGAGCTAACACATGCCCTTGAAAACCCTCAGCACCCAGGACGAACACGAGGTATGGGCAAGCTAACGCCGTGGAAGTATGGTTTCGCCAAGGATGCACATACGTACAGGAGCCGGCATAGAAGCAAAACAAGAGAATCATATATAGTGTACCAATTGGAACAAGAGCTCAGAGCAACCCAGGCTAGCATCGGCGACATAGTTGCGCAACAAGTACAAATTGCCCTCAGCAAGCTTCAAGGACTAGGTCCGAGCAATCAGCCGGACGCCGTGATCAGCCCCTCCGCACGGCGGAGTAGCTGCGCATCCACCGAGGCCCCTGAAGCGGACAACTTGCTAACCCGTTATCCCGTGGATGACATAAGGGTTCGCCGCCAGTGTGAGCTACACGTTGATGCGCGTAACCTCTCCATCAAGGTGGCTTACGGCATGGCATATCCGGTGGAGCCGGGCCAGATGTTCCACTGAAACGAGATACCCCCGGGTTACTCAAAGGCCGCGGTGGAGGAGGTGCTGAGCGGATTTGAAGAACTTCACCTCGATATTGCTGGAGGCGACGACGTGACCAAGCTTGGACAGGCCCTCCACAATATCATCCTTTCACGCAAACGGTACATCATATTTCCAGATGGCGTGGACACATCATCTCCACCACGGCAACCCACGCCTCCTGCAACGTCACCTCCACGCAATGCCTCGCCGGTAAAACAGAGCACGCCTCCTCCACCACCCGCTCCATGCAGAAGCCCTACTCCACCACCAGCATCTCAAACAAAAAAGAACCCCCAAGAAAAATCACGCCTGCACCATCTCCTCCGAGGAAGAAGCTCGATAGCAGAATTAAGGCTCCTCCACCTGCTCCCAAGAAGGCGGAGTCCAGCCGATCGACAAAGATAAAGGAACCTCCAAAGATGGCATATGATATGAATAAGGAGGAGAGTGACGCGGTCACTAAAGCAGAATTGGCTGCACACTTCGCAAAAAAGAAGGTAGAGCCAAAGGTACCAATTGATCCAAAAGCGGCGGAACACTTCGCGACATGCCGTGCAAAGCCGCTGCCTGTGCCGTCCAACTATGAACGGACAATAATAAAGGCTACACAGAAGAATAAACATGGTCATGCGGCGGCGGCAAAGAAGAAGAAGAGAGACCAAGATCAAGAGAACCTCGAGAGGTTTATGAAGGAGGCAGGACTCAGTTCCACAGCTGCAGCTCTTGGATTAATAGATGATATCCCAATGGCAACAAAGGTCAGATGGCAATTTCAGTTGGGCCAGGAGCTAATTGACCCAAATGAGATAAAGGATCTGCCAACCAAGATGCGGCAATTTCATGAATGGTACATGACAGAGTTCGCTCAAGGAAGAACGATGTTCCCCCTCCGTATCAAAGAAGATGATTTTTATCGCGGGGACAACACCATATAGCTCGAATTTGACGACTTATACCATATTTACCATGCCGACACCATCAACGTGTCTCTCATGAGCTGCTGGTGCCTGTAAGTGTCAAGCTCATACCTTTACCGTGTGCTTCCTCGTACAATAAAATTGCAACTCTTAAACTTATACCTTTCTTTGTAGAATGGAGATACAACGATGTAGAAAAGAGAATATCTTCATCGTGGGCTTCATCGACCCAGAGATTGTTAACGAGTTCGTCTTTGGATTCAACCGAAAGGCTGTTGAAGATTACATTCTCGATGCATTCTTGGGACAGCACTACAAACCGTACATACTTCTGCCCTTCAACTTCGAGTACGTATATATACAACCTCTCGTTCTTATATTTTCCAAGGCATTTATAATACTACTAGCTAGTTACATATATGTTGCAATACATGAATAGGTTTCATTGGATCCTTCTTGTTATCAAACTTGATAGCAGCCAAATCGTTGTTCAAGACTCAAAAAGCACTCCGGTGGAAAAATATCAATTTATCATTGACACCCTAAACAGGTATATAGCACATATATATACGATAGTTTTCCTTATTATATATATTGAAATACCTTGCTAATTCCAACTCTGATAATTACTATTCATACTAACGCATCACACAGGGCGTTCGCAGGGTTTCGAAAGAAGCAACAAGGAGATTTTGAGAACGAATTTGATGTACAAATAAGCACTCGAGTACGTATTAAAGAATATTAATATGCCGTAACAGTTTTTCATCCCAATAATCGTTTTCTTTTCAAAATTCATCGCAGGTTCTACAACAGACGGGTGGAAACAACTTATGTGGCTATTATGTGTGCCACTATATGCAAAGTATTACCCACGGTGATGTGCCGACAACCAACGCCGAGGTAGTGTGCACATGTCAATTTCTTAGTACTTTAATTACATGTCCAGAGATTTATTTACTTCCCACTTTGTCAGCCCAACATCAATGTGCAAGGCGTGATCCCACCGCATCGGGTTGCAGTAATCCAAGAACAACTCATCGGCTTTATTGTCGACGAGATTGTATCCACCAAAGGCGAGTTCCACGCAAATGGTTGGAGAGATTGTCCTGAAATAAGGACAGGTGAACTGACATCAACGTCGACCAAGGGCACAAAGAGCGACGCACGCAAGAAATGAGCTCAAGATTCGCCCTTTTATTCTTTTAAACTTGTAAAAGTGGCTTATTATTTCATGTGTTCATCAACTTGTTCATTTTTTAGTCTATTAAGTTCGTATTTTTCTGTAAATGAACCTGTAATTATCTGAATGAGTACGCATGAATAATATATATTTAATTGTGTCAAAAAAACTCATGTAGTTCTATTTATTTTAATTGTCAAAATCTATATCAAAAACCCCTCTGAAAACATATTCTATATTGAATATAATCAAAACGCTACGCTGTCAAACTCTTCAAAAGCGGTTGGTAACTCCAACCGCTTGTGGAGAGAGCCTCTCCACAAGCGGTTCGTAAGACCAACCGCTTTTGGAGAGAACCTCTCCACAAGCGGTTGGTAACACAAACCGCTTGTGGAAGTGTCGAACCACAAGCGGTTCGGGGAACCGCTTGTGATACCCGACGGGGTATCACTCGCGGTTGCTTACAAGCGGTTCTAAAACCACTTTTGAAAGTGGTTTCGAACCGCTTGTGCATGCCCGATCTGCAGTAGTGGGTGCACCTCGCTAGATTTCGATCAAGCCAATCTTCTTGCGCAACTCAAGAACTTAACTCGCCCAAGTGGCTTTGTGAAAACATCTGCCAACTGCTCTACAGCTAATGTATTCCACTCCAATTTTCTTCCCTTAAAAACATTCCCAAATGGAATGGAAACGAGTGTCGATGTGTTTACTTCGATCATAGAATACAGGATTCTTGCAAAGTGAGATCGCTAACTTGTTATCCACCTTGAGAGTTGCACAACTGGGCTCCTTTCTAGTCAGTTCACTGATCAGGTGCCTGAGCCAGATTCCTTGGCATGCCGCCATTGTAGCGGCGGTGTATTCAGCTTCGCAGGAGGATAAAGCAACCACCTTCTGTTTTTGGGACTTCTAGCTTATCAAATTCCTTCTGAGCAAGAACAAAATGCCAGTCTCTTGCGGTCATCAACGTCACCCACCATATCGTTGTCGCTGTACCCGATTAGTGATGTCTTCTCCTTCTTGCTTGCATAGCAGCAGCCTATGTTGCGTGTACCGGTGATGTACCGCAATGTGCGCTTCACAGGTACAAGATGCTCGGTGGTGGGATTCTCCACGAACCGACTCACATACCCCACCAAATATGCAAGGTCTGGCCTGGTGTGCACTAAATATCTTAGGCTCACGACAATACTTCTGTAGAAGGTGGCATCAGTGGGTGGACAGCTTCTTTCTTTGCTTAGTTTGAGTTTTGTTTTCATGGGAACTTTAGTTGGATTGCAATTGCTCATGCCACTCTTTTCCAAAATCTTTTCAGCATATGCCGCCTAGTTTAGGGTAATACCTGTAGCATTCTGACGCTCCTCCATGCCTAGATAATAGCTCAACAAACCAAGGTCACTCATGCTGAAGAGATCCTTCATTTCTCCTTTAAACATGATCTCTTATGGGTGTGTTCCTGTTATAATTAAATCATCAACATACACTCCCACAATTAAACTTGATGAGCCAGTACCTCGCTTGTATATTGCATGCTCGGCTTGGCTTCTCTCAAACCCAAGTGAATGAAGACTCATGTCCAGCTTTGAGTTCCATGCTCTTAGTCCTGCCGAAGTCCGTAGAGTGCCTTGTGGAGCCTTAACACCATCTGGTCAAGTTCCTCATCAACAAAACCTGGTGGCTGGATCACGTATACTTCCTCCTCAAGTTCTCCATTGAGGAACGCCGACTTCACATCCATGTGATGAATCTCCCATCCTTAATGCACAGCCATTGTAATTAGGAGGTGCACCGTCTCCAGCCTTACAACATGGGGTGGGGGTGAAAGCCTCCTCAAAATCCACCCCTGCTGCTGCGCATAGCCTTTAGCGATGAGTCTGGCCTTGTGCTTCACCACGGCACCAGAGGAATCCTTTTTAATCTTGTAGACCCACTTGAGGCTGATAGGATGGTGCCCACTTGGTAAATCCATGAGTGTAACATCCTAATTTTTTTTTCAAAATAAATAAAATATGAAATGAGCTGGAATTTTGATTTTATTCTGAATTTCTATCTTTTCTATATTTTCTTGGATTTTTGGTCTTTACGAAAGTCTTTTATTCTTGAATCTTTGATTTGCAAACTTTGAAATTCAAAATCATATAAGGATAAAATCTAGAAATTTTTTACTTAAATCCAAAGACAACTCCAGAACATCTCAAAAAAGTCTTAGGGAAATGTGAAAGCATTTAATTTCTTAAGAAAATAAAAAAATGCATTTAATGATAAGGAATAGAGACACTGTCAGATTTTTTTTAAAATGTAAAAGCATGATTATTCTCTAAAATTGTAATGGTAACATCTAAAGCACTAATTGATCTTATAGAATTTTTTTCGAAAATATTAAACCTGACTTGATGCTTCTGGAAAATCAAAAACAGAAATTTAAATAAGCTATCAGAAACATAGTCAGATTTTTATAAAATGAACAGATTTGATTATCCTCTGAAAATTTATGGTGGCATCTATAAACCCCTAAGATCACATAAAAACATTACCAAATGAATTGAACCTGATTTGTACCCTATAAAAATTAAAATCCAAAAAATCAAAATTCAGACAATGATTTTGTAAGAATTTATAAAATTTCTCAAGTAAGATTATGGTCTGAAATTTTTATGGGAGGATAAGCATGGCCTTGGGAGCATACACAAAAAGTTTCAAAAAATTTTACCACTTTTGACAACTCAATTAAAACCGACAACCCTTATTTGTTCAAAGGGGAGATTTCCAGTGCCATCCATTGATTTCACTGCTATGTGGGACCCAACCATTTCCTGGTCCACCTGCCAGCGCGCCCACTATCCTTGGTCCTAGAATACCCTAGCCCCTTCTTTCCCCCAGCTGAGCGCCTTCTCCCTCTCTGTCTCCCCAGTCAATCGAGAATTCCAGTGAGCACAGCAATCAAACTCAGCGCCGTATATGACATCTTTCCCATACCTTGCCACCGCAACCCATCACCATGCCCTGCACCACCCTGGCACCAAAAATCCCTCGCCACCCACAACTGAGCTACCGTTCACATCTCTGTCCTCAATGCTCCCCACCGACCTCGTTCGCCTATTTAAGGCCGACCAAGCCCGAGGGCTCCCTGTACCTTCCCCTCATCCCTCTCCCTTCCAAGCATCACCCAATTGAATTCCCAAGCCACCATTTCCACCGAAAGCCGAAACACGAGTCAAAACCTCAATTGGGCAATTCGGTGAGTAATTCAGCAATTCCTTTAGCTTGGAACTCCCTCATGACTCCCTAAATTTGTTCATCTCCTTGTTTGTAGCTAGGATCTCCCGAAACACCGTCGCCTCGGTTGTCTTCTTCCCCGGCTCTGGTCACGCCATGGCAGAACACTCCAGACCTTCTTTGACCAAGAAAGGTAGTAAAACGGGTTTCCCTCGAGCCATTAATGCTAACCCCTCATTTTCCCGAGCTCGAGTCACCTTCTTCCTCACTCTCGGCCGATTGTTGTCACCACTGTCACCCTTGCACGGTGCTGGCTTGTTCAGGCCGATTTCCCCCACCTCTGAGCCATGCCCCCTCTAGGTCCCCGTGGCCTTTGCCAATGAAGGCTGCCGCCAGAGTGTCATCGGCGAGGTCTCCTACACCTGGCTCTATTTCGGCTCACTGAGCCGTGAGCTTGAGCTTTTAGTCTCTCTCCCTCACAGAGCCTTTGACATAGTGACCCCACACGTCAGTTCCTGTAGCAAATCCAAAAAAACGAAATACATCTTCGCTTCATGGAAACCGTATTTTCCTATTTTTTATGGGATTTTCCAAATCCTAGAACATTCAAACATTAATAACTTTTGCATCTCAAGTCCAAATTGAGTAAAATATATTTATAAATTCGTATAAAATCACAAAATTTTAGAATATGTAAAAAAATTAAAACTTTCTCTGGGTTTAAAATTTAAATTCAAAATTAGAATCTATGCCTAGAACATGTTATATATAGAATTTATGCAAATTAACTTCAAATTTGATGAAAAAAAAGTACATGCTCTTGAGACCATAAGAATTTAAAATCTGCAAAAATATTTAGATTTGAACTTAATTTGAATTAATCCCTATTTAAGTTATTTTGTAATTAATGAGAAATTCAAACAATAGCAACTTAACATATTATCTCCAAAAATTATGAAATACATTTATAAAAATTGCTGGAAGCACAAGAACCTTAGATTTGCAAAAATATTTAATATTTTACTTAGTTTGTATCGGATCCATGAATGAAATCGTCGTCAATGCATAGAAAATTCAAAATATGGGATACTTCCATAAATAAATATTAAAGAATATAAAACCAGCTTCAAAATACTCCAAAAATTAGAACACTATGATACAGTAGAGATAATTTAATTTAGACATGATTTACATTAGGGACCTAACTTCTTATTATATAAATTTTAGGATTCATAACATAAATAAATAAATTTAGATATTGAGAAATCAATACTTAAAATATTTTTATCACTAGAACCTTCTATTTTAATTCATCTTTGAATTTGATATTATTTGACTTCTTTTTGCCTCTTAGTGTTATTGCTTTGCAACGAATCACGTGTAGATATCGAAGTTTCTGAGGCTACTAATGCCGACCTCGACCCCGAGTCAGTTCCTAAATTAACTGAGTAAGGTGGGCACCCCATTTGACCATGTTGATCCCAGTATTTCATTTAAGATATGTTTTTTTTGTCAAATCTATTATACATGCTCGTATTTTTAGTAAATTGGCTATATTATGATATTGGTAGATACAACCTTTATTTCATTGAACTTCCTTAATAAATAGTGACATGACAACCTTAGTAACCCTAAGTTAGATATAGACATATAATAATGTTAATTTGGGTATACTCGATTACATATGCATTTGCTTAGACATGCTTTAGTAATGGGAAATGATATGATTGGGCATGTTATTATTTATGATTTAAATACGTTGGACATGATTAAAGGTTGCAGATATTTTGGTAAGAATAAAAATAATACTATGATTTAGACGCGAGTGAATATAGGCAATAGCCAGATGTGGATGTGACTTGCACGTAGATAGGGGGAGATTTCCAGCCCGGGTTGGATTAAGGACCGAACTATATGTTGTACAAGCCAAGAATTGTCCGTACAACCACAAATGCTAGTATAGGATGGCATTAACCTATTAAGTTGCTTAGATTAAAGTATGCACATTGGAAGGTTGGAGTAGTATGGGCTTTCTGAGATGCATTGCTCGTAGGGGGTGTCCACACAAAGGTGTGGGTGAAAAACATACCAATACAACGGTGTACGCCTTACTATAGGGAGAAGTGGGGACTCAACAGGGATGGACTGTTGAAAGTACAGTGATTGTAAAAATATCTTTTGCCACTATAGGAAGGGTTTGTCATCACCAGACTAGTGCAAAGTTAAGTCTAGGTAATGTAACGATTATGTTATGATATATCTGCCACACACCTAAAGAACTGTGATAATAGCTTTGCAAAAGAATTGGTCATGACTTGTGGGTAAAGCTGTACACCTCTGCAGAATTTAAAACTTTTTGAAAAGCCATTCCCGCGGTTATGGAAAACTTGGTGCATTGACACTAGTTAGAAATTTTAGTATTTTCTCAAAAAAGGGGGGAATTGGAATTATTAGATGGAAAGTTTTTATTTCATGTTTTATGCCAGAGATTGGCAAAGGATGGTATGATACTCACATTCATGGAGGATTGTGAGTTGTGACATGTTATGCTACTCTTATTTATTTACATACTGGTCAAACTTGCTCTTACAAATTCCATTGCAATTTTATACTTGATATTTATGTTCAATTTTTCTTTATGTAAAATAACCATAGTAGGCCTCCAACTGACACAGCCTACATTTCTTATATATTTGTGATACACTACAAGTTTTGCTGAGTACAAAAGTATTCAAAACTTGCTTAAACTATTGATTCAATGAATGAAGAAAGCAAAATCCTATAAGGTGCATATTTCTACGTAGGTAACGGGGAATATAATAACGAGTTTTTCTGGAGTCTAACCTTGTCAGTTGGCTGAGGGTTGAATAGGCAAACTACAAGACTTTTATATATATTTCACTGCAGTTTATTTTGGCTTGTAAGACTTTATTGTATAAATAGTTTCCGCTATCTTATGTAATATAATGTGTATGGATGTGTTATCAATATTGCAAATGTGCGTACTAGCCACTGATCATGGGACTAGTACTGTATGCACATAGAACCTTCCTTGGTATTCCAAGCCAAAAAAGAGGGTCCCCACAGTGGTCTCCTAAGTGCGGTTTCTCGATGGATTTGATCTCTTCCATCATTGCTTGCCACCAACACTGATGCTTTTCAGCTTCAGGAAGATTCGTAGGCTCCTCCATTGCCATGAGGCATAGTCCACTGTGCTCGGAGTTATCCACCGGCTGTGTGGTGGCGTAGATATCCCCATGGTTCTATACAGGCGGGGCAATTGTAGCATCCCAAAAATTAAAAGAATGTTAAAATGGAAATACTAAATTTTGAATATGTTTTAATTCTGAATTTCCTGTATTTATTTGGTTTTTTTCGATTTTTTCCCAAAAAGAAAAGTCTTTTATAATGAATTAGTAAAAGGTAAATGTAAGAAAGTAAAAAAATATAAAAAACTAAAAAATGATATTCAAACAAAATAAATCTCAATAACTCTTTTTCTACAGTCAAAAGCAATATGAACACATTAATGAATGAAAAGAAATTAGAATTAATGGAATTTGACTGAAAACAGTAGCTATCAGTTTTTTAAAAAATTCTACAGAGTTTATATCGATCTGAAATTTTTAAAATACTGTCCTCAGAGCAATTTAAATCTTTAGTAAAAATATAAAAAATTAACACTCATATTTTAAAATTATAAAACCGAAAACTAGAAAATCTGAAAATTGCATTGTCAGATTTAAAATAACACAAATATAAAAGATATTAACTTGAAATTTTTACATAAAAACATGTAAACCATGAGGAACATCCGCAAAAATTTTAATAAAATTCTTAACAATTTTATATCCTAAAATAAATGAAATGGAAAAAAGAACTGTTTGTCAGAATTATTGTAATTTTTATACAAAATAATCCAACTTGATAATTTTACTAGATAACAAAAATTATTTAAACATTACAATAATTTTTTTTCAAAAATCCTGGATAAAGATTGTATAGTGCAATTAATGCTAAGATCTTGTTCTGTCCTCATAAGGGAACTTGGCTTTGTCTCTTGTACTCACTGACCGCTGGGGTCCACTATCTATTGTGGACCATCTGGTAGCGATTAGCTTCCCTCCTCTTTCTCCCTCCCACAGCCAGAGTCGACCTCCTCTGTTTCCTTGCCGTGGCAGCCAAAAGCCAGCCAAATTGCAGGCATCGCAAGCTAGTCAATCGCACCCGCTAGAGATCAATCACTGTACACGACAAACTCCATTAATACTCTACCATGGCCAGCTTTTCTCCCATCTGGCGCCTGCTGTGGTAGCAGAATTCATGCAACCTTGCTGCAATCAACCGCTAGTTCACACCGTAAAAACACCACCCTCTCACCCATCTATGGAAGTGGTGACCCGTGTGGGCCTCTATGTCTCACTTGTAGTGAGTATGAAAGACCTACCTCGGTAGGCCCTCTATGGGATGGAAGAGAATGAGAGGGTGCATACTGACGGGTGTGCACTCAGCTATACTTAAGTATTGTTTTCTGGTATGATGCACTTTGCTGAGTTTTGGACTCATGCTTGTTTATTTAAATATTTTTAGGTACCTTGAGATCGACATTTGGGAAGGGGTTGTAGCACCATCACTCCACTTGTTATCACTAATTTAGACAACCGTGTTCTTAAGTTCATTGTATTAGATTCCAATTAGTGGAATGAGACTTTGGTTATACCTTGGTTTTGGTCTAGATAAGTAATGTGTGGAGTTTATGGTTGTCATAATGGTCATGTCTTGATAAGTATTATTTGTGGCTTATGTTCTTGGCTTGAGATCGAGTTGAACATCAGTGCAGAGATGTTATTGATATCTTCCTTTACCCTTCCTTGCATTAGTAAGTTGTAGTTGTTGCGTAGTGATTATTTAAAGAGATTGTTTTTGTTGCTGAAAAATTATTTAGAATGGATAGTGTTCTTGTTGAATTTAATCTTAAAGTTGATGTTTATTGATTAGTTGTGCGTGATGTAGTGACACTTTGGGCACACGGGGTGCCGGGGTGTTACAATTGGTATCAGAGCGGGTTTCAGGTCCGTGGTGTGAAATTAGGAAATTACTCTAGAGTGAACTAAAATTTTGATTTGAGAAATTAGAAACATGGCTTATGTATATATTCTTTAATATTTTGCCATAGGATAATAAACTTAAAATTTTATATAAGTTGGTTAACTAATTTAAAACTTGACACACTCTGATGCACAGTAGAAAGGGTATGGGCAATCATTGCATTACGCTTTAATATCTTATTTGAGCATCGACGATTTATATGTGTTGAACATGATGGTGTTATGATGATGTATATTGCTATTATTATGATTGAGTGGCTCGAAGGAATGTGTTATGTGAATTAGATGTGCGGAAGGGTTTCAATTGTTGTCTGTGTGGCCGTGGTAGAGGTCATGGTTGTCTGCGTGGCCGTGGTAGAGGCCTTAGTTGTGGGTATGGCTGGGTAGAGCCACCACCTAAGGTTTAGGAACCCCTCGTATGCGGCAGTTGTTGTCTATGTATGTCTTAGATCGGAGATTTTGTTGAGAAGGTTGATTTCGTTATATCTTCAATGGTCGGAGACAAAGAGAAAGTGTTTAGTGAAGTGTTTAGCGAATGAGTCTTTATTGGTTGTTATTACTACTGTTCTAGCGATTGGCTTTGTTGGTTAACGTTGGTTGTTTTCCATCAAAAATTGTTGCCTTTTGTATGTGTATATCGGTTTCCGCGCTTAAAAGAAGTTGTTGTTGTTTTTTAGCAGAACTTAAGTTCTGAGGGTTTATGCTTTCTGCCTTTACTAGAAAATGGATTAGAGGATCGCTTGGTTTTTCTTTTGGTGAAAAAGAATACCCTTGCAACCATCTTATTTCATGGAAGTTTTAAATTTTGAGATTTGTCTTGAAGTGCTTTTGCATGTCAAAGTTTAGTCTTGTCATCTTGTAATTTAATAGTTGAGTTCCGTTGTGAAATACGGTTGGGTTTTTTGGGGAAAAAATGATGTAAATAAAGTAAGTAATCATGTGACTAAGCTAGTTTGTCAATAGTAAGTAGTATTGTTTAGCATGTTACATAGAATGTATTTGTGTAACATATAGAATGAAGTTTTTCTTTATTAGCTTGTGAGTTGAATCAATTAATTGTAATTGTTATCTTCCATTTAAAACTAAATAACTCTCTGCTATCATGGATTCTTCTATAGTGAGTAATGATTAAATGTGTTATTGTTCATACTTTAGAATCGTTGCTTTACTTAAAAAATTTGGGGTCACACCCTGTTATTTCTAGGGTAGGTGACCAATGAGAATGTTTAAAACTTTAAACTTTGATGTGTAGTTAGAACATTAAAATGATGTAATCTACAGTTATTGATAAAGTAAATTTGCTAGTTGTTAAAGACATTCTAATATAAGCTGTTGGTAGAGACATTTAATTGCGTTAGTAGATGACCATAAAGTGAATATTGATTAGAGTCATTTTGTGTGTCGCTGCGAATTATTAAAACAATTGGAAGTATGAAATCATGTTCCCTGGATGCTAATACAAATCGCGATTGAAAATGTATAGAATTTTCTATTTGATGAAGTTTTTAGGACAATGTGATGGTGTAAATTACTACAGTTTGTTGGACTTTGTTGCTAATTGATAATTTATTACAGTGTATCAATGGTGAAGGACCATGGGGAGGTCTAACTAGATTTGTCATGAGTATTTGACTTATATTTGAGCTTGGGTTGCTCTTGTTTGAGTTTTATTTGAAATGAATTTTCAAATGGAAGCAATTTGAGGTCTTCTCTGTTTTTTCGGTGCTACCGGACGAGCGGTAGCACCGGCCCGAGGAGTGGTGTGAAAATTCTAGAGAGGGGTGTTTTCTAGTTTTGCGCTGTGTGGTGCTACTGGCTTGAGAGCGGTAGCACCAGTCCACCATGGGCGGTGCTACCGGCCTTAGGGCGGTAGCACTAGCCAAAACGAACAAAGATGAATTTCAAAGTGTGGAATTTGATAAATTTCTTGCATATCTTTGTGGGCATTGCTATGTGAGGAGTTTCCTTGTTTTTTATGGTTGCAGGTCGACGATGTTAGATCATAGTGAGGTGAAGGATGACCGAGACTAGGCGAGAAGCGTCGGAGGTCCAGACGGTCGGGGACCGTCGGAAGATGATCGAAGACAGAGTCGTGGCAAGCCATGAAGACAAGGAACAAATGAGATGCAAGCTAGACGCTGCGTGGATCAATGAGGACTATTGGATCTTGCTCTAGTTGATGGGATACCGGGTCTAGTTAGTGTGCTTTGAGAACCGTGCAAGAAAACCCATTATGTGTTGTGGGTTTTGAGTGAACCCTTGCCTGGCTGGTTGAGTGGGTTAATTCTAGCCCTTGATGGATGCTCTAGGGTTTAGAGGCTCATCCAAGGGTGGTAGGCTGCCCAAAGTTAGTATAAATAGTAGGGTAGGGGTAGCCCTTCCTCACTTGAAGGTTTGAGTTGCTCCTTTGAGTTTTGCCCACATAAAGTGAAGCTTTGTAAACCTTCTATCGAGAAAATACAAAAATTTTCTTTACCTTATTGTGAATTTCAATTGCGCATTTACATTTTGTCTTTACTTTACGCAATTCACTTGCAGCATTTACTTTCCCGCAATTACATTCTCGCAATTTACTTTCTCGCAATTTGAATTTGCCTCCCCTCCTTCTAAATGCTATTGTTCTAAGATGTCCTGAGGGTGTTTATACGGTTTTACACTTCTCTTGCACCCTAGGATAGACTAAAGATCAAGTTTTCTATCAAGTTGTCATTCTGTCCAGAACTTGTTCTTCGCGCAGCAGTCAGTCTTTGATTTTTAGAAACATCTAGAAAAATAATTTTTGAGTGATTCTTATTGGAGAAGGTTTGTGACTCATATATCCATCTCTAGTCAAATTTGTGAGTCCACTGGTTGCACCGTTTGAGCGCTATGAAGTGAAAACCGAGCCTCAAACTTTCTGGTCGAAGTTCCTGACTGTTTGTAATTCTTGATTTTTCATGTCTATTATACAAATTTTTTTAATATGATTTTTGGTGGATTGTTTCATGACTCAATTTCTCACAAGAAGAAAAATTCCCAAAACTTTTAGAATAACAGAAATCACCAACCACCTACTCTAAGTGAGGACAATTCCTGGAAAATCTGCTTTTACTTTTCTGAAAAGAGACTTTGTTGTTTTTAGCTTTATCTCTTTTAGAAAAGAAGTCTTTGAATTGATTCCTTTTTGTTTGGATAATTGACAACCAGGATTGTGATTAAAACTATCTAACATGGTTCATTGTTCTCAACTATTTAAGCTAGGGGTACACATAGTTGTCTAGTAGTTCGGGTTTTGGATGGTGTGCGAATCTGAGAAGCACCAATTTGAACGAAAATCTTTAGGTGTTTCAGATTTTTATTGCGAGATTGTTTGGAGTACTTTGAGTGGGGGAAAATTTTATTTGGGATCATTCACCCCCTCTGATCGCCATTTCGATCCTTCAAAGGGAATGACTAATCAATGTTGTCATCAAAGAATGAGGAAACATAGAATGATTGTCATAGTGTTTGATTTTACCCTTAGCGAATGACTTTCTTAGATCCATTTTTATTATATATATTTTGTGGAGATAATATTTAATTATTGGAGTCATTTATCGATCGAATAAGTTTTTATTTATTTATTGAAATGTCGATTTTTGGGTTGTATGAAAATTTTATGTTGATCATGCTGAAACTTTTGTTGAAAAGATATGTCTTAAACTTGGTATAGTAAGTTGTGTGATTGATGACTTGTTGTGGTTTGTAGACCAAAAGAAAATATTGATGCACTGTCTTGTGCTGAATTAACTATCAGGTTGAGTGTGCTAAAAATATTGACCTGTTTCTCTTTGATGATCATGATGAGGTAGACATGGTTTCATGTGTTATGATATGCATCATAAATTTTTGTTATAATTACTGTACAAGGTAAATGTGTTTTAAGGAGATTTTATTTTATTTTACCGATCTTGGAGCAAGGAGTAAAAAGATCGGGTTTATAGGTTAGATGCCGTACTATAAATTGGGAATAATGATTAGTAGTTTGATGGTGATTAAAGTGTCATATGGCTTGAATTTTTATGAAGGCTTAATCATCCACACTTGCATCAAAACATGTGTTTCAAAACACAGCTCTCTTCAGGGAAACCGATACTTTCGCAAGTGTTTTCACAGTAGTACCGCAAGGGCAGCAGTACTGCAGTTTGTACTGTGGTACTTATTCTCCATAGAAGCGCTCATTTGTATAAATTCCTGTTTTTCATTGTCAGTACTACCGCAAGGAAAAATCTGGTAGTACTGGAACTCCGGTACTACAGTGTTTTACGCCGCGGTAATTATTTTCCAGAGAAGCTTCTTTCTGATGTTTTTCATGGATTTTAAATCCGGAGCTACCAGAGTAAAAACTGTAGTATTACCGCATGTGCGGAAGTACCGATCTGAGGCCCGGTAGTCTTTTTCTAGAAAGAGGTGTTTTGAGCATTTTCTCCTGGGCGGTACTACCGCAGGCTAAAATCCGGTAGTACCGATATCACGGTAGTACTGGGTTTTATATGGCGGTACCATTTTTCTAGAACGAGTTGTTTTCGAGTAAATCACTCCATAAAAGTCGATACTATCGCACTTTGTGTGGCGGTAGTACCGGACCATCTCCAACGGCTCTTTCCCGTAGCATTAAATGCTCAAAACTGACCATTGGGACAGGGGCGGTACTACTGAACTTTGTACGCCGGTAGTACCGGAATGCCTGATTTTTTAGGATCTTCCCCCCAACGGTTGGAATAGTTAGTGGGGGTTATAAATACCCCTACACCTACACAATAGAACCTCTCGGTGACTCATTAAGCACATATTGAGCTCTAGCAACTTCTTTCTACTCACTAGTGCATTTAACTATCATTTTGAGTGAGTAAGAAGCATTCAAGTATTGCATATAGATTTGAGCCATTTAGACACTTTATTCATCCTCAAGCAAGCGTCATTATTCTATTCTCTTGGAGGTTGCCGCCTCCTAGACGGCTTGGAGGTGTGTGGCATCGGTGATCTTCTCAAAGAAGCTTATGAGAAGGCCCGATCGATTGTGAAGGCAAGGAGTGGTGAAGAGTTACCATGAGTGATCGAGGAAGGCTCAAGCGGGTGGAGCCGGCTTGAAGTTGTTCAAGTCACCTCAACGTGGAGTAGGGGAGACCGGCAAGTCTCCGAGATCACAGGTCAAAAATCTTGTCTTTTGCTCTCTTGTGTTTAGCATTTACACTTCTAGTGTTCAATTCAATCTTCTGGGTTTTCAATTTTATTATTTGTGCTTAGCTTTCTATTTTATCCATACATGAATTGCTAGTGTACTTGATATTTACTAGAGAACTTAGTTGCAAAATTGAAGGAAATCACACTTCTTGCTTAGTGTTTTAATTGATTGAATTTAGAATCGAAAAATTTAGAAACCTCCTATTCACCCCCCCTATAGTCGGTTATCCTTGATCCTACAAGTGGTATCAGAGCTTGGACTCTCTATTAGGGCATGACTGCTTAGAGACTAAGGATGGCTAGCGATGGGGTGTCAATATGCAAGGCTCCATTTTTCGATGGCACAAATTATGCATATTGGAAAATTCGCATGACTGTTTATCTAAAGGCTATGTGCCCAAGTATATGAAAAATTGTAGTTGAGGGTTTCACTTCGGGAGTTAATTCCACACTTACAATAGAACAAGAAAAGCGAAACACTCATCTCAATGCTCAAGCTATGAACACTCTCTTTGGTGCTTTGAACGCGGATGAGTTTAATCGAGTGAGCAACCTCGAAACCGCTCTTGAGATTTGGACAACCCTCTCAAAAATCCATGAGGGGACACCCTCGGTCAAAGAAGCCAAATTGCATATGCTTCGGATCAAATATGAGAGTTTTATTATGTTACCCCATGAGAACATCAATGAGACGTACTCACCGCTCAATAACATAGTAAATGAGCTGAAGGACATTGGAGCATCGCTAACCGATCTTGATATTGTTCGTAAGATGCTTAGGGCTCTTTCGAAAAAATATGAGACTTTGGTGACGTTGTTTCTCAACTCACCAGTGTTACCAAGGATGACGCCAACGGGACTTCTTGGAAACCTCATCACGATTGAGCAGTACAAGAAGGACAAGGAAGAACTTTTGGAGCAAACCTCTTCGAAGAATAAGAATATAGCTTTCAAGGCAAAGGCAGAGTCAAGCAAGGAGACGCTTGATGACTCCGAAGATGAAGAAACCGAAGAGGAGATGGCACTCCTCGTGAGAAGAATGAAGAAGTTTATGAGGAGTTCAAGCTCAAACGCCCCTCAAAAGTTCAAGAAGGGGCAATACTCTAGCACAAACCGACATGCAAATATACGATGCCACGAGTGTGATTAGAAGGGGCACATCGCCTCTCATTGCCCCAAGAAGGACAACAAGAACAAGTCGCTCAAGAAGAAGAATATCTTCTAAGGGAAGAAGAAGCTTTTCAAAAGGCTTCACAAGGACGGCAAAGGCGAGGCTCACATTGGAGAGTGGGATTCCGAAGAAGAATATTCGGATTCTTGCCGAAGAAGATGACACACACTCAAAGAAGAAGGGTCTTACCGAAGTCGCAATCAAGGAGGAATCTTCGCCCTTCGTCACTCTGTTTTGTCTTATGGCAAGAGTAGAAATTAAGGTAAAATCTAAAGACGAAGATGAACCTACCTATGATTAGCCCATGGATATGCTTAAGGACTTGAATGAGTACTTAGGCAAGGAGAAGTCCAAACATAAGGCTTTGAGAAAAGAATATCTTTCCCTCAAAGATTCTTATGAGGAGCTAGAGGAATCTCATGAGACTCTTCTTGCTAAGGACCATTCAAAGCCTCAAAATGATGTAGGCATTAGTTGCAAGGTTATTAATGATATATCTAGTTTAGAAATTGATTCATATTGTGTAGCAAAAACTAGCATATCTACTTCATTTAATTGATATGCCTTCAACTTCATATGCTAGCTCAATTTCTTGCCATGAAAATTTAATGGTAGAAAATAATGAACTTAAAGAACAAGTGGATAAACTTAGCAAGAGTTTAGATAGATGCTTTAAGGGCAAGGATACACTAAATAAAATCTTGAATAGTCAAAGATGTTCTTACAATAAAGAAGGCCTTAGGTATATTCCTAAGAAGGGTAAGAAAATTAGTAACTAAGCTCATCGGTTTGTAAAATCAAATAGGAAGCATTGTTATAAATGTAATGATGTAGGCCATTTATCAAATGATTGTCCTTTAGGCAAAGCATCCAAAAATAACATTTATGATTCTTTCTATATGCTTAAGAAAAATAGTTTTGGTAAAATTATTGCTAAGTTTGTTGGCACTCCTATCCTTAGTCGTAGAAAGAATGCCATTTGGGTGCCCAAAGCCTTGGTTACTAACCTCCAAGGACCCAAACAAATTTCGGTACCTAAAAAGGCTTGATTTTCTTTTGTTGGTGAACTACAAGACCGACGGACGGCATTGGGTGTTGGATAGTGGATGCACTCAACACATGACTGGTGACCGAAAAATGTTCACCACATTTGAATTGGGGAGTGGCCAACATGAAAAGATCACATTTGGAGACAATAGCAAAGGAAAAATATTAGGATTGGGTAAAATTGCGATTTCAAATGACCTTTCTATCTCAAATATCTCATTAGTTGAAACATTGAATTTCAATTTGCAATCCGTAGCCCAAATTTGTGATCTTGGTCTGACTTGCATGTTTTCCGAGAATGGAGTAGTGATCTCTAAAGAAAATGATAATTTTTTAGTGTTCAAAGGTTTTAGATTTGGAAATTTGTATTTAGTTGATTTCACCTCAAATGAGTCATGTCTTCAAACATGTTTAATTGCAAAAACATCCTTGGGATGGTTAAGGCATAGAAGACTAGCTCATATTGGGATGATTCAACTCAAAAAGCTTTTTAAAATAGACTTTGTAGTGCTTGTCAAGCCGGCAAGCAAGTGACTAGTTCTCATCAAAGAGTATCATGTCCACATCTAGACCATTAGAGCTCTTACATATGGACTTGTTTGGCCCGACAAATTACAAGAGCATCGGAGGTAATTCTTATTGATTAGTTATTGTTGATGATTATTCTAGGTATACTCTGGTATTTTCAAAAGTTTTGCAAAAAGGGCTCAAAATGAATTTGATTTCAAAATTAAGAAAATTCATAGTGACAATGGTTCCGAGTTAGAAAATACAAGAATTGAAGATTATTGTGATGAACTTGGAATAAAGCACGAGCTTTCTGCCACGTACACTCCGGAGCAAAATGGAGTTGTAGAATGGAAAAATCGAACACTAATTGAAATGGCAAGAATTATGTTTGATGAGTATGGCACTTCCGATAGTTTTTGGGCGGAAGCCATTAATACCGCTTGCCATGCAACAAATAGGTTTTATTTGTATTGTCTTTTGAAAAAGACTTCCTATGAGCTTCTCATTGGAAGAAGACCGAATATTTCTTATTTTTGAGTTTTTAGTTGCAAATGCTATATTTTGAAAAAGGGTGTTTGGCTTTCAAAATTTCAAAGTCGTTGTGATGAAGGTTTCTTGCTTGGCTATTCCTCAAATAGTAAAGAATATCGCGTTTTTAACAAAAATAAAGGTTTTGTTGAAGAAACTTGCGATGTTGAATTTGATGAAACTAACGGCTCTAAAGAAGAGCAAGAAGATTTGAATGATATAGGTGATGAAGGACTAAGAGAAGCAATGAAGAACATGACACTTGGAGACATCAAATCAAAGGAGGATAAAGATGATTAACCTTTATCCACTTAAGTTGAACCATCTACTTCCGCAACATCAAGTCAAGTTCAACCCATAGACGTGGATGAGAAGAAGAATGATCGACAAGCTCAACCTCTACCTCAGAGAATTCATCATGGACTCTCCAAAGATCATCCAATAGATCAAATTTTGGGTGACGTTAGTAAGGGTGTTCAAACTCGATCTCGCGTCGCTTCTTTCTGTGAACATTACTCTTTTGTGTCTTCTTTTGATCCTACCCATGTAGATGAAGCTCAAGATGACCTGGATTGGATGAACTCAATGCATGAAGAGCTTAACAACTTCGCTCGAAATGATGTATGGACGCTATGTAACACCCCAGCACCTACAGTGCCCTGAGTGTCACCAAAACAGGAAATAAAACTAGATAAAGAAGATCAACTCTAATAGTACTCGAAATCCACTAAAAATTTCGTGACACCTTCCTAAAACTTGGACATCCACTCGGCGGACAAAAGACAATAATCGTTCGATATCATCTACAACATGACATGAAATCAATCAACCATCATGAACAACTAAGCACACAACTAAACATAATATCATCAATCATCAATTAAACTTAACTACAACACGATTACATAATGAATTCAACTAGTTTTGAGTGAACTGATTAACCCAACTAATCTTTTAACATGTCATGGCGTGAGTGGAGGTGTAGCTAAGTCCCATCCGACAAGTCGCTCTCGGGTACCTAAAAAACATTAAACAAACAAGCATGAGTTCAAGACTCAGCAAAGTGCATCAGAAATCAATTTACACAATTAAATCAATAGTAAGAGCATAGTTCTTATCCAAATCCATGAATTTATAAAACAATAATATCAACAACATTTACCTCTTTTCACTTCATTACTTACTTCCTACATGTACCTCTTCAAATCTCTTTGGATGAGTCCACGACTCGATCCCAACTTTACAAATTTCTATTGAACTCAAAATCATCGTTAGGATGCAATGCGACATGCATGCTCATGAATGCTCTTTTCTTTGCACGTACCGGTACTGCCGAGTGCACACCCGTCGGTGTGCACCCTCACGTCCCTTCCATCCCGTGGAAGGTGCCTACTCTTCTTGTCTCGCTCCCATTCACTTCGATAAATGGGACCACGAGTAGGACTTTCGTGTTCACTACGTGTGAACACAGAGGCCCGCATCAGAATGGGTCGCCTCTTCTATTATGAATGCACATATGCAATGAAATGAACAATTCTCAAATTGCAAATAATCATTCATGAGCATTAACATTTTCTCACATCCATAAATTTAACATGCACAACACAAAAATCATTCTCTTGCAAGGCATATCAAGTGCTTAAGGCAATCGAGTAGCAGTTCATGCATCATGCAATGCACAAACCACCACGATGATGCACATGCCTCTTTACCCACGAGGAAGGGAGTGACATGAGGTTGAGGCTACTCCCGAGATCACACTTCCTGTAATAAGCATTTAATTGCATTCATATCAAAACAATGCAATCACGGTTCAAGCGACAAAAAAAATAAATATCATCTTTGCTCCTTCCTTAACCCCACTTTTAAACTCTCTCAAAAAAGACCTATTAACCTTTCACACCTAATACTGAAACCAAATCTGTTACCACCCTGGACAGCAAACACTAAAACAACTATAACTTTTAAATGGATGATCCAAAATTGAGTTCTTGAGCTCTAATCAACCACAAGAGGATAATCTTTAACTTCTTCTACAGCCAGACATGCAGGAAATGCTTCAATATTTCTCAGAACAGCAAGGAACAGAGATTACATGCAACTACACGAGTTCTGGACTGCAGTTACTAAAACAAGCATATCTTTTGATTGGTTTAACCAAAGTGAGTATTCTTGTGCTCTAATTGACCATAAAAGGATAACCTACCATTTCCCCATATCCATTCATTCAGAAGATGTGCCAAAAATTCCCAGATTACAGATGAACAGAGACTGTACATTTTAAACCTAACTCAGGACAGTCTATACTAAAATGGGCATAACTTTTAATTGGATAAGTTAAAAATTGAGTTCTTGGATTCCAAATGACCACAAGAGGATAACCTACAATTACCCCCTATCCATTTAGTCAGAAACTGAGCCTAAAGTCCTCAACTTGCATTTTTAGTTTCAGTTCAGATTCTGAATTTTTCAGCAGATTGCAGTTTTAGGGTAGCAACTTCAAAATAGCATAACTTTTGATTTCTGAACCCAAATCAAGCAAACAAGGACATTTTCTTGATTTACAGGAAAAGTTCTAAATTTCTCTAGGCAACCAAAGATTCTAATTCGACATGAAAATAGCCCTAAACAGCAGTTCAAAATCTCAGATACCAACATGAACTAAATCAGAGCAGCCCGCACTAAAAAGGTCATAACTTTTAATTGGCTGAATGGAATTTTGTGTTCTTGAACTCTACTGAAACCTAAGAACACGAGCTACTACTTTGTCTACAGCCAACTTCTCAGCAAATAATTCGTTCTTGCCCAAAACACAGTCGCAACATTGGTCTGTGCACAGCTCGAAATCTGAACAGTATTCCCTCCAACCCTAGAGCCATTTTCCCTCCAAGATCCCCAAATCCAAGAACCCTAGAACCATCCCCACTAGCTAGAACCTCCATTAGCACAGCAAGAACCTCAAAAACTTGAATCCACTCACCACCAAGAGGGAGGAAGAAGGAAGAGGGTGCTGCTGCAGGGAGGAGCTCGGGGGGCTGCTGCTATGGCTGCTGCTGCTGTCCTGGAGGGAGGAGGCGCCACCAATAGAAGCCAGGGAGGAGGAAGACGCCAGGAACTTGGGGTGGAGGCGCTGGATGGGGAGAGCCAGGGAAGAGGAAAAGAAAAAGGAGAGGGGAGAAGGAAAGGGGTAGGTGGTGGGAAAGAAAAGGAAGAAAAAATGGGATTCGCACACGCCTGCATTTTTTCCATCTTTTCAAATCACAGGTGAGTCCACCAACACCCTGAATCAAGAATTCCGACTTAAGATATTACACTTAAGTAGTTAACAAAATGAAAATTTCCCAAATAAACTAAGGACATCAAAATAAATGTTTAATTGCAGAACTGGTATTACATTCTCTCCCCCTTAATGGAATTCGACCCCGAATTCGAAGAACATCAACTACAACAAAACAAAGTTCACAAGGGCTTGCAACTCAAAGCAACCACGCAAGAATTCAAATAAGTCCAAACGACAAATCAAATTTCCAAGTCCAACTATTAACGAAAGTGATTTGACTCACCTCGGACCAAGCTTTCTCTTCTCAAGACTATATATTCACTCCAATTTCTTCCTAAATTTGCAAGGGACAAAACTCCCTAGCATTGTAGATTCCAACGAACTTCCTGAACAAGGAATCTCACAGAATTATCTCAATCTTCATCCTCAAATTCACCCACTAAGGACTCGATCAAATTAATTGATATGCCAAATCCCCATATCGAACATAACATACCACTATCGTGAAATACTCTGATGTACTCAGAAAACTTTCCTTGATACTACATCACATTATACCCTTTTTAACTGATGATCCTTCTCAAAAGGATAGCGTACTAACCTCTAACTCAACTCCAATTTTCTTTTCAGCGTAAATCGTAAAACTTAAATCTCCTTTCTCACCCTCTTTGCCACGATTCATCTTATTCATGACAGCTAGAACGATACGAGGCTTTTCATTCTGACACGCCTCTAAACCAAATATCAACTAATTACTCTTACATTCATTTAAATCTTCCGGGTTCCAACCTCAACCCCAAAGAATCAAATACACATAGTCCCATCTCTTCCAACAAAAGGGCCATAACCAACCAAGGCCATCGAAGGAAATAGCCCACCTTGGCATAAATTTCCCTTCAGTTGTAAACCACGATATAAAATTCTTTTATTCTAACCTCTCCCAGGCATATACCACACCTAGTAACAAATAGTTAAAACAAATGTTCACAATGAACATTTCACTTCAATTGACCTCACCTTAACAACCAACGCTACTTCCAAAAGATTTCGAACCGATATCACAAGCCTCCAGCATACTCCACCAATAAACCACTAATGGTCAATGTCTAGCTCATGCTAGGACCAGAGATCATTACCAAACCACAAACGGTTCCTTTCCTAAGAGGGTCTCGCCCTCACATTCTTTCACTCAAAAACCAAGTCCAAAAGTATAATCCTTTAATATACTCAACTCTAGACCATAAAAACTCATATTCTTAACTCCAGCTAGAAAGCAAAAGAATTACAATTCTCTTGAACCAAGTGAACCACATACATCACCTTGAGCCCAACACACTAAAATTCATCTTGGAGAGAACTCGACAAAACCCAAAGATCTCTCATTTTCTTTTCCCTAGTCAAAACGCAAAGGAAAAACTCAATTGTTTTACATCACATAAACCACTTTTATCATCTTCGAATCAATGTGATAAAATTCACACTAGGGAGAAACTCAAAGTAAAAGAGAGACTCCACACAAATCTTCGACAGAAGCCCTCACAAAAAAAAACAGGAACAAATCAGTTCACTTTCACCAAAGCAGAACCTCCCACGTTTAACTAAAATCAACGTTTTGGAAGAGGAAACTGATTCTCAAGCCAAACATCTAAGCACCCAACAGCACATTTTTCTTTCAAGAGAATGGGAAACTTATTCCCAACAGAAACCACTTCATCAGCAGGAATCACTTGACCACGTAAACCCATAAAAGAAGATCCAACTCGAATCCCACCATTTCTGGTATTCCAATACTTTAGCCATTAAAGATTTCATATTCACAAAATCTGAAAAGTCCAACAGTTTGAACAAAAGTTACAAAACCCAATCTTCTTTTAATTTCCTTTTCCTATTCATATAACCACCACCACCATATTATCATCAAACCCTAACCAAGTCTATCTCATGACAATCAATAAGGAGAACCACTTCCTTATTTCTTCAACACCAACAACTTACAGTTAATTCAACATAAGACATGCGTCATCATTTTCTTTTGATCTATTAACCATGACGAACCATCATTCATACAATGGTTTATTCCAAGCTTAATACATATCTTTTTTTTTCAACACTTATTTCGACGTGCACAACAATTACCTTTCGTACAATCCCCAATTCACATACTCAATATCCCCAGTTCATTCCACCAATAATTAATCCTAACCACACTATACAATCTCCACTAGCCATATTTCATAAATACAGATCCCAGACAGACATTTGTCAAGGACAAGCTCAACCTTTCATACAATCATTCCTTATCCCTATTCTTTGATTACACATCGATTAAGTCATTTTCTTTACCCAAAATACTAATTGACTCATGAGAAACATGGACCAACAACCCTCATGTCTTTACACCATTATACTCTGGTACTTTACATCAACACCTTGCTATAATAAATTCATCTACAAAAGATTCTAGACCTTCTCAGTCGGGATCAATACTAGCATTATCGAGACACAATCCGTACTTCCAATTAATTTCGAGGACTCGCAACACTTCGCATAAAACACTAATCAACACTCACTTTAGATCAATTGCCATCTCAAACAATCTTTCTCTACCACACAATAAATTAGGTTTTTTTTAACAACCTACAAATTCACTTTAATATAATCAGGCACCCACATCATCTCAAAGTTCTAACTATTAATCATACACTTAACGTCTTGAACATCCTCGTGGGTCACATACCCAACCTTTAAGGAAAACACAGCTCTTAAGCATGAATGAACACCGATAAACTGTTTCTTCTTTCCAGAAAAACCCAAACAGAAATTGCAAGAGAGCGCAACTCTCAAATACCCAAACTCTAGCATGCAAAAGATCTTCATCAAATCTCAAAGTTACAACTTCCACAAGGAAAGATAAATGCAAGGCAAAACCAAGCGATCAACCACATCCTTTCTGATAAAACCTTAACACCAAGAATCCACAAGACTTAAGTTTTACATCAAGACTTTAATAATTTCTTTTAAACTCGGAGAATAACAACACAAGAATAAATCGATAACTTTCTCCGTAAAGCAATCCAACAAAACCGAAGGCCAAAGTGGAATGGCAACCAAAAGAGGCGTCACACTAAACTCTTCTTCTTTGTCTTCAACCAAAGAAGGCAAAACCAAAACCGTCGAAAGAACAATCGGTGAATACTGTTACCAAACACCTTTCCTTTGTTTCCAACCAAGAAAGACCAAAATAAATCAACCAAACCGATCGATGAATGATAGAAGAAATCCTAAAGGATCCACCACCAAACTTTCTATTGGACTCCAACCAATGAAGCTAAAAGGAACCAACAAACTCCATCCACTCTCTAAACCTTGTCGCAAAAGACAGCGACTCTTACCTACGAGAGGCTCCAAACTTCCGTTGTGGCTTTACCCACCACAACCACCACCATGGCCACTACCATGGCCACTCCACAATGAAGAAGGTGACCAAAACCCTTCGACAAAGACAACTCACTTAATCTCAATAACAAGAACAACTCAATTCATTCCTTTCATAAACATAGAAACATATATTATCAAAGGTAGCACTCAACATCAAAGCTTAAATACAACATTGAAGCGTAAAGCAACGATACCCATACCTTTTCCTCATGTGCATCGAGTGTGTCAAGTTTTAAATTAATTAACCATTCTACTTTGGATTTTAAGGTTGTTGCCTTAAGGCCAAATTTTTAACAAGAGTGGAAACCTATGCCATGTTTCTAATTTCACGCACAAAATTTTTAGTTTACACTAGAGTAATTTGCTAAAATCACATGCCACGGACCTAAAGCCCGCTCGATACCAATCAGTAACACCCGGCACCTACAATTGCCACGAGTGTCACCAAAGCAGAAATAAAACTAGATAAAGAAGATCAACTCTAATAGTACTCAAATCCACTAAAAATTTGGTGCACCTTCCTAAAACTTGGACATCCACTCAGCAGACAAAAGACAATAATCGTTACGATATCATCTACAACATGACATGAAATCAATCAACCATCATGAACAACTAAGCACACAACTAAACATAATATCATCAATCATCAATTAAACTTAACTACAACACGATTACATAATGAATTCAACTAGTTTTCAGAGTGAACTGATTAACCCAACTAATCTTTTAACATGTCATGAGCGTGAGTGGAGGTGTAGCTAAGTCCCATCCCGGCAAGTCGCTCTCAGGGTACCTAAAAAACATTAAACAAACAAGCATGAGTTCAAGACTCAAAGAAAGTGCATCGAAATCAATTTACACAATTAAATCAATAGTAAGAGCATAGTTCTTATCCAAATCCATGAATTTATAAAACAATAATATCAACAACATTTACCTCTTTTCACTTCATTACTTACTTCCTACATGTACCTCTTCAAATCTCTTTGGATGAGTCCACGACTCGATCCCAACTTTACAAATTTCTATTGAACTCAAAATCATCGTTAGGATGCAATGCGACATGCATGCTCATGAATGCTCTTTTCTTTGCACGCACGTGATCGCGAGTGCACACCGTCGGTGTGCACCTCACGTCCCTTCCATCCCGTGGAAGGTGCCTACTCTTCTTGTCTCGCTCCCATTCACTTGATAAATGGGACCACGAGGTAGGACTTTCGTGTTCACTACGTGTGAACACAGAGGCCCTGTCGAATGGGTCGCCTCTTCTATTATGAATACACATATGCAATGAAATGAACAATTCTCAAATTGCAAATAATCATTCATGAGCATTAACATTTTCTCACATCCATAAATTTAACATGCACAACACAAAAATCATTCTCTTGCAAGGCATATCAAGTGCTTAAGGCAAGCGAGTAGCAGTTCATGCATCATGCAATGCACAAACCACCACGATGATGCACTTGCCTCTTTACCCACGAGGAAGGGAGTGACATGAGGTTGAGGCTACTCCGAGATCACACTTCCTGTAATAAGCATTTAATTGCATTCATATCAAAACAATGCAATCACGGTTCAAGCGACAAAAAAATAAATATCATCTTTGCTCCTTCCTTAACCCCACTTTTAAACTCTCTCAAAAAAGACCTATTAACCTTTCACACCTAATACTGAAACCAAATCTGTTACCACCCTGGACAGCAAACACTAAAACAACTATAACTTTTAAATGGATGATCCAAAATTGAGTTCTTGAGCTCTAATCAACCACAAGAGGATAATCTTTAACTTCTTCTACAGCCAGACATGCAGGAAATGCTTCAATATTTCTCAGAACAGCAAGGAACAGAGATTACATGCAACTACACGAGTTCTGGACTGCAGTTACTAAAACAAGCATATCTTTTGATTGGTTTAACCAAAGTGAGTATTCTTGTGCTCTAATTGACCATAAAAGGATAACCTACCATTTCCCCATATCCATTCATTCAGAAGATGTGCCAAAAATTCCCAGATTACAGATGAACAGAGACTGTACATTTTAAACCTAACTCAGGACAGTCTATACTAAAATGGGCATAACTTTTAATTGGATAAGTTAAAAATTGAGTTCTTGGATTCCAAATGACCACAAGAGGATAACCTACAATTACCCCCTATCCATTTAGTCAGAAACTGAGCCTAAAGTCCTCAACTTGCATTTTTAGTTTCAGTTCAGATTCTGAATTTTTCAGCAGATTGCAGTTTTAGGGTAGCAACTTCAAAATAGCATAACTTTTGATTTCTGAACCCAAATCAAGCAAACAAGGACATTTTCTTGATTTACAGGAAAAGTTCTAAATTTCTCTAGGCAACCAAAGATTCTAATTCGACATGAAAATAGCCCTAAACAGCAGTTCAAAATCTCAGATACCAACATGAACTAAATCAGAGCAGCCCGCACTAAAAAGGTCATAACTTTTAATTGGCTGAATGGAATTTTGTGTTCTAGAACTCTACTGAAACCTAAGAACACGAGCTACTACTTTGTCTACAGCCAACTTCTCAGCAAATAATTCGTTCTTGCCCAAAACACAGTCGCAACATTGGTCTGTGCACAGCTCGAAATCTGAACAGTATTCCCTCCAACCCTAGAGCCATTTTCCCTCCAAGATCCCCAAATCCAAGAACCCTAGAACCATCCCCACTAGCTAGAACCTCCATTAGCACAGCAAGAACCTCAAAAACTTGAATCCACTCACCACCAAGAGGGAGGAAGAAGGAAGAGGGTGCTGCTGCAGGGAGGAGCTCGGGGGGCTGCTGCTATGGCTGCTGCTGCTGTCCTGGAGGGAGGAGGCGCCACCAATAGAAGCCAGGGAGGAGGAAGACGCCAGGAACTTGGGGTGGAGGCGCTGGATGGGGAGAGCCAGGGAAGAGGAAAAGAAAAAGGAGAGGGGAGAAGGAAAGGGGTAGGTGGTGGGAAAGAAAGGAAGAAAAAATGGGATTCGCACACTGCATTTTTCCATCTTTTCAAATCACAGGTGAGTCCACCAACACCCTGAATCAAGAATTCCGACTTAAGATATTACACTTAAGTAGTTAACAAAATGAAAATTTCCCAAATAAACTAAGGACATCAAAATAAATGTTTAATTGCAGAACTGGTATTACACGCTAGTTGAAAGATCTAAGGATCACAACGTCATTGACACTAAATGGGTATTTCGAAACAAGCAAGATGAGAATGGAATTGTGGTAAGAAATAAGGCTAGATTAGTGGTGCAAGGGTTCACACAAATCGAAGGTTTGGATTTGGGGAAATCTTTGCACCCATAGCTAGATTAGAAGCTATTATAATCTTACTTGCTTTTACATCTTGCTTTGATATCAAATTATTTCAAATGTATGTAAAGAGTGCATTTTTAAATGGACAAATATCCGAATTGGTATTTGCAGAACAACCTCCCGGTTTTGAAAACCCTAAACATCCAAATCATGTGTAAAAACTCTCTAAGACGCTATACGGTCTCAAACAAGCTCCTAGAGCATGGTATGAGTGACTTAGAGATTTTCTAATATCAAAAGATTTCAAAATTGTGAAGGTTGATACAATACTCTTTACTAAGATAATTGGTGGAGAATTCTTTGTGTGTCAAATTTATGTTGATATTATATTTGGTTCTACTAACGAAAATTTTTGCAAAGAATTTGGTGATATGATGTCTAGGGAATTTGAGATGTCTATGATTGGAGAATTGAGCTTCTTCCTTGGATTTCAAATCAATCAACTCAAAAACGGGACATTCATAAGTCAAAACAAATATGTGAAGGATCTTCTCAAGAGGCTTGGTATGGAAGAAGCAAAGCCAATCAAGACTCCAATGGCATCCAACGGTCATCTTGATCTAAATGAGGGAGAAAAACCAGTAGATTTAAAGCTTTATCGGTCTATGATTGGTAGTTTACTTTATCTTACCGTGTTTAGGCCCGATATCATATTTAATGTTTGCATGTGTGCACATTTTCAAGCTTCTCCTAAAGAGTGCAATTTAGTGGCTGTTAAGAGAATTCTAGATATTTAAAGCATTCCTCAAATATAGGGTTATGGTATCCCAAAGGTGCAAAATTTGATATAGTTGGATATTCAGATTCGGATTATGCGGGTTGTAAAGTGGATAGGAAGAGCACCTCTGGAAGTTTCCAATTGCTGGGTAGATCCCTAGTATAATGGTTTTCCAAGAAACAAAATTCCATAGCTCTATCCACCACCGAAGCCGAATATGCCTCCGCCAGTAGTTATTGTGCTCAATTATTGTGGATGAGGCAAACTTTAATGGATTATGGAGTAAATTTCAAAAACGTGCCTCTTTTATGTGATAATGAAAGTGCCGTTAAAATAGCCAACAACCCTGTCCAACACTCAAGAACCAAACATATAGATATCCACCATCATTTCTTAAGAGATAACGTAAGTAAAGGTGATATTGTGATTAGTCACATTAGAATAGAAGATCAATTAGCGGATATCCTCACCAAGCCCTTTGATGAAGCTCGTTTTTGGAAATTGAGGAATGAATTAAATGTCATAGATATCTCTAATATGACTTGAATATTTGCACCATGATTGATTTGTTCTTCTATTGGATGTTATTTGGCTCATATTTGATTTTCTTTTTCTTGATGAATAACACATTTAGGGGGAGTATTATACCTCTCATATGTATACTACATCCGAAAATGTGAATATACCAAATGAGTGCTAATATATTTCAAAAAGAGATTCTAGACCATATTAGGTCAAAATGTTTTAAACTATCCTATTTTGAGTATTAAGGTGTCAATTTCTCAAAAAATCTTCATTTTCAAAGTATAAATATCTAAATCTTATCTTTTGGATATACTATGATAAATAAATCCTCCTTATGATTAAAAATAACCAAAAATACTTTGGAGAAGGCCTTGATTCTCTCAAATTGTCTCAAAATCCAAAAATAGTCTATATTGACCTTATTAATGCACTCTTTGAGTCATTACCCTTAGAACTAGAACCTTGAGGTTTCTAGTATTTTAAAAGGTAGTTTCAACTCAATTAATTTTCTTTCCAAAATGTTTGGTGTATTCTTTTCAAAAATTGTCTTTCAAAGTCTTAGAAAGGGGTATTTTGACATGAAAATAGCTCAAGTCAATGTTTGATGTTTTAGTGGTTGAAGAATCTTATATATACATTATTCTCTCTTTAAATTCAATTCATATGAGTTGCTTGCTATTCTAAATTACTTGTCTTTTGCTGGTTCAGTCATACCAGTAGTACTGATGTGTTGAATCCGGTTGCTCTGGATGTCGGCACTACCTACTAAATAAGAGCGGTAGTACCGCATCTGTCAGGTGGGGGCGGTTTAAGTCAGTTTTCCTCCTGATCGCTTGGCCTTCCTCTCCCTAACCCGGCACTACCATCTCTATCTCTCTTTTCTTCCTTCCGTTCATCTCCTGTGCCCAAAACCGGCTTCTCTAAATCTCAGCCATTTTTCTTTGGTTGCTTTCGGATCATTCCGCACCTCTTCATCCTCTCCTCCACAAAGGTAACCCTTTGTTCCATCCATCTTGCAGTTTCTTGCTCCTAGGGCTTCTCAATTTGATCTTTAGGGTCTTGAGAAATGTCGCAAAATTTCTCGGGTAAATGGAAAATAGATTGTAGAAATGATTGATTGACATCCTCAAATGGTTATCACACTCTTTAACTTTAGTCAATCAAGCATTTTTACTCATCTCTTCACTCCAGTTTGATTCAGTGCAGAAGGTTCGGTACTACCGTGAAGTTATCGTCGGTAGCTCCGAGAGTCAGTACTACCGACACCTTAGCGGTAGCACCGAACACCGGTACTACCGGCTTTACTGTGAAGTCAATACCTTTAATATATCAATTCTGCCGCATTCTCTCAAGACTTTAATCTATGTCCTTCATCTTCCTATCCAGCTTATCTTCTTTTATTCATCATCTTCTATCTGTGATTCAACCATCATGCCTAGAACTAGAGGTGCAAAGGCACCTAGAGGTGGAGGAAGTGTGCGCAAGTCCGCACAAAACAAAGGTCACCCTGTTGATAGCGGTATAGATGATTCTGTCACCCTAGAAAAATGAGACAGAGATGTTAGACTTGCTATCCAGCAAGCTCTAGCAATGGGATCCATTGCAAAGAGAGGAAAAATGCCAAAGGTTCAGTCAGAATCAGAAAATGAAGAAGAACAAAACGAAGAAACTATATCTGAAGAAGAGGCTCAAAATGAAAGTGAAGATGAGGAAGCTCAGCCACCTCAGACTAGAGTGTGCAGTGATCTACGCCAAATGAAAGGCGACGATTATTTTGCTCTCAGGGACCAAAACGAGTATGTGAAGCCAAAGAATGCCACTGAGGACAGGTTTCACACTAAATTTCAACAAAAGGTTTATTGTGAGATATATAAAGAAAAGGAGTTTGCAGGTCAAAAATTGGTTAACTGGGATCATATTTGCAAATTGCCGCTATTTGTTGGTGTGCCAGAACTGTTTCAAGGGGCAGGGCTCACGGAGTTCTTGAGTCGAAGAAGTGACTATCACGAAGACATCATGAGACAGTTCTATGCCACAGTACACATCTCTGATGATATGAATCAAATCACCTGGATGATTGGCTCAGAAATATTCGCAGCTTTCAAGGGTGATTTTGAGCATGCCTTGGGGATCTATCTCAGTTAATATCCAAAGATCCACGATGATAACGCCCTCAGTCTGGCACAGTAGTGTACCTTTTATGATCTAGCTGCTAGAGTGAGAAAGCCTGGGAAGCTCACTGGTCTTCTGCCTCAGCCTCAATTGATAAATAAGATTGTTCGAGTCACCATTCATCCCAAGAGTGGAAACTTTGACAATATCAGAGGCTCTACATGGAATCTCATCAGCAAAATTATGCAGAGAAAAAATTTGATGTGGTTGATTTCATGCTATGGGAGATTGACTCTTCTTTCATGTATCGTGGCAAGAGAATTTATTTTGCTCCATATATCATGGCCCTCATTAGGAGGATGACTGGGTACAGTGGCTCTCTGCTGTTGCTGCTGCATCTTATATATTATATATATGCTTATGTAATTCGTGAACTATTTGGGACTTATGGATATGTTTGGATATATTTTGTGTTGTTGTTTTATGGTTGTTTGGGACGTTACGTGTTAGTTGTTATAAAAGTTCGATGTGCTTGAATGCTAAATCTATATGATTAGTTGTATCTGAAAGATCGAGATGGCGATCAAAGGGGGGGTGAATGATCCCAAATTAAATTTTCCCACTCAAACTACTCCAAAGAATCTCGCAATAAAAATCTGAAACACCCAAAGATTTTCGTTCAAACTGGTGCTTCTCAGATTTGCAAACCCTCCAAAATCCGAATAACTAGACAACTATGTGTACCCCTAGCTTACATGGTTGAGAATCATGAACCATGTTAGGGATGTTTTAATCACAATCCTGGTTGTCAAGTGTCCAAACAAAAAGAAAATCAATTCAAAGACTTCTTTTCTAAAAGAGATAAACCTGAAAACAACAAAGTCTCTTTTCAAAAAAGTAAAAGCAGATTTTCATGGAATTATCCTCATTTGGAGCAGGTGGTTGGTGAGTTTCTGTTGCTCTAAAATTTTCAGGAATTCTTCTTCCTATGAGCAGTTGAGTTGTGAAACAGTCCACCAAAAATCACGTTAAAAAGCTTTGTATAATAGACATGAAAAATCAAGTATTACAGACAGTCAGGAACTTCGACCAGAAAGTTTGAGGCTCAGTTTTCACTTCATAGCGCTCAAACGGTGCAACCAGTGGACTCACAAATTTTTCTAGAGATGGATATATCAGTCACACACCTGCCCCAATAAGAATCACTCAAAAAGAATTTTTTTTAAAAATCAAAGACAGACTGCTGCGCGAAGAACAAGTTCTGGACAGAATGACACCTTGATAGAAAAATTGATCTTTAGTCTATCGTAGGGTGCAAGAGAAGTGTAAAACCATATAAACACCCTCAAGACATCATAGAACAACAACATTTAGAAGGAAGGGAGGCAAATCCAAATTGCGAGAATGTAAATGCGGATGAAGGACCATGTGGAGGTCCATCCAGATTTGTGATGAGTATTTGACAAATTTGAGCTTGGGTTGCTCTTGTTTGAGTTTGATTTGAAATGGATTTTCAATTGGAAGCAATTTGAAGTCTTCTCTGTTTTCCCGGTGCTACCGGCCAAAATGAGTAAAAATGAATTTTAATGAGTGGACTTTGATGGATTTATTGCACATCTTTGTGGGCATTGCTATGTTAGGAGTTTCCTTGTTTTTGATGGATGCAGGACGACGGTGCTAGGTCATGGTGAGGCGAAGGTTGGTCGGGACTAGGCGAGGAGCGTCAGAGATCTAGACGGTCGGGGATCGCCGGAAGATAATCGGAGACAGAGTCCGTGCAAGCCGTGAAGACAAGGAACGGATGAGATGCTAGCTAGACGCTGCGTGGATCAATGAGGACCATTGTATCTTGGTCTAGTTGATAGGTTAGCGGGTCTAGTTAGTGTGCTTTGAGAACTATGCAAGAAAACCTATTTTGTGTTGTGGGTTTTGGGTGAACTCTTGCATGGCTGGTTTAGTGGGTTAATCCTAGCCCTTGATGGATGCTCTAGGTTTAGAGGCTGATCCAAGGGTGGTAGGTGGCCCAAGAGTTGTATAAATAGGGGTGGAGGGGTAGCCTTCCCCTCTTGAAGGTTTTGAGGTTTTTGATGCTCCTTTGAGCTTTGCCCACATGAATGTGAGGCTTTGTAACCTCTCCTTCTAGAAAATACAAAAAATTTCTTTACCTTGTTGTGAATTTAAATTGCGCATTTACATTATGTCTTTACTTTACGCAATTTAAATTCAGCATTTACTTTCTCGCATTTAAATTCTCTCAATTTACTTTCTCTCAATTTGGATTTGCCTCCCCTCCTTCTAAATGCTGTTCTTCTAGTATGTCCTTAGGGTATTCATATGGTTTTACATCTTTCTTGCACCCTAGGATAGACTAGAGATTATCGAATGGCAAATCTGTCCAGAACTTGTTCTTTGCGCAGCAGCCTGTCTTTGATTTTTATAAAAATCTATAAAAATCATTTTTACATGATTCATATTGGATAAGGTGTTCGACTCATATATCCATCTCTGGAAAAAATTTTGATTCCACTGGTTGCACCGTTTGTGCGCTATGTAGTGAAAACCAAGCCTCAAACATTCTGGTCGAAGTTCCTAACTGTCTATAATGCTTGATTTTTCGTGTTTATTATACAAAGCTTTTTGAGGTGATTTTTGGTGGAATGTTTCATTACTCAACTGGTCACAGGGAGAAAAATTCACAAAAAATTTTAGAGGAACAGACACTCACCAACCACCTGCTCCAATTGAGGACAATTCCTGGAAAATCTGCTTTTACTTTTCTGGAAAGAGACTTTGGTGTTTTAGCTTTATCTCTTTTAGAAAAGTAATTTTTGAATTAATTCCTCTTTGTTTGAACACTTGACAACTAGGATTGTGATTAAAAATCACTCACATGATTCATGGTTCTTATCCATGCAAGCTAAGGGTACACATAGTTGTCTAATTGTTCCGGTTTTGGAGTGTGTGCGAATTTGAGATACACTAGTTTGAAGGAAAATCTTTGGGTGTTTCAGATTTTTATTGCGAGATTGTTTGGAGTACTTTGAATGGGAGAAAATTTTATTTCGGATTATTCACCCCCTCTGATCGACATTTCGATCCTTCAATTGGTATCAGAGCTGGTTTTGCTCTTCCATAGATCTTGACTGGTCTCAAGAGCCATGGCAATGGACAAGTATTCCACCAAGTCTCCTATTTTTGCTGGAGTTGATTTTCCATTTTGGAAATCGCGGATGGAGTCAAACATCACTGCCCAAGACTTCCTGATATGGCAGAAGGTGAAATTCCCGTATGAGGTTCCTGCTGATGAAAACGTTACGGCCGAAAATATGGCTGACGTTGAGGCGAACGCTAAGGCAAGGAACATTCTCATACACGGTCTTAGCCGCAGTGAGTATGAAAGGATTTCTCACCTCCGTTCCGCTCACGAGATTTGGGTGACCCTCGATGTTTACCATGAGGGCACTACTCAAATCAAGACCGTTAGGCAGGACCAGTTCAAGCGTGTGTTCAACAAGTTTGAACAACACACTGGTGAGAGTCTTGACGAGTGCTTTGGTCGGTTTACGAAGATTTTGAGCGACCTCCGAGCAGTCGGTTGCATATACCCTAACTCGAATAATGCTCGACATTTGTTGACCGCACTCGTTCTTCGAGTTTGGAAAATGAAAGTGATCACCATCAAGGACACTACTGACTTGTCGACCTTGACTCTTGATGGGCTTTACTCCCGTCTGAAGATTCATGAGATCGATGTCGTCTCTCGCAAGATGAAATCACAGTCGATGGTCTTGGTCACTGATCCCACTGGATCTTCCCTTGATCTTTCTGCTGGTTTCTCTCTTTCCGCCCTTTGGAAGCTAAGCGATGACCAACTCGAAAAATTTCCAGAAAATGAGCTTGCTCTTCTTGCTTGCAAATTTTTACATGCATACAAGAGGGTGAGAGAGAGGAAGATAGGTGGCATGATCACATACTTCGAGTGTGGTGGCCCCAACTACATTCGGGCTAATTGCCCCAAACTGGAGAAGGCAAAGAACGACACCGGCGGTTCGGCAAAGAACGACTACATCGACAAGAACCGCAACAAGATGCCTCCAGTTAGTGAGCCGGCGCATGAGAAGAAGTACCGCAACTTCTCCAAGAATAAGAAGTTCTTCCACCGCGTCCTCGCTGCTCTTGACGACATCAACCTCTTCGACACAGAGGCATGGAGCGACGAGGGCGAGGATGAACCGCAAGAGAGGAAGAGCGACGACGACTTCTCCGGCATGTGCTTCATGGCTGACGCCAACGGCATCAGCAACTTCGAGCTCTATAGCGACTCGAAAGAGGTACCCTCCTATGACCAGCTCAATGAAGCTTTCTACAAATTAGGAAAATTTCATGCTAGAGCTAGAGCTAGGTGTGTGGAGCTTAAGAAGGAAGTAGGTACCTTGACTTGAGAGTTAGCTTATCTTTGATCCTCTCCCTCTCGAGTCACTGATGATTGTTCTTTGTGTGATGCAGTTCTTGTGGAGTTGGAGAACCTAAGGACTATGCATGATAGTGTGTTATCTGAACTAGATAGTCTTAGGTTGAAGAATGCTAGCGATGATTCTGTTGATGCTATTGCACTAGATGCTAGTTTTCTTCATGCTCACTCTACTCCATCATGCTCTAATTGCCCTAAATTGCTTGCAGAAATTAATGCTATGAGCGATCACCTTAGGAAGCTTTCTTGTAGAAATGATGAACTTGAAATACAAGCTTCTAAGGACTAAGTCAGCTCATGTGAGGGCTGTAGGCAACTAAAACTTGACAATGAATCACTAAATGTCAAGTGTGCTAAACTTGCTAAGGACTTACTAGATAAGTCAGAAGAATGTTGCTTGCGATGTAATGTGATTGAGGGGGACTTGGATAAAATCCATGTCGAACTTAGGAAGATGTTTGAAGACCAAGTCCATAGGATTAGAAATGCGTCATGCGTTTCTTGTGAGGCTCTCATGATTGAGTCAGCCGTGCTGAGGGAGAAAAATGCATGTGCTAAGAGAGCTTCCCTTTCTGGTTCTTCTTCTTCCTCTCTTCCCTATTCTTCATGTGCCTCTTTCTTTCGGGAGTGTGAGTATCTCATGAGCACTCTCGAGAAGTTTGTAGGATGCAAGAAGAAACTCAATCTTATTCTAGACCAATCCAAGATTAGCAGATTTAATCAGAGTTTAGGATTTGACCCCTTGGAGTAAGCTCGGGTGCATCCTCATACCATTGTGCGCGGCTCCAAGAGTGGTGAGATAGTGGTAGCTCCCAGAGTGAGTATGAGAGGAGCCGCCCAGACCGTCCTTGATTATTTGAATGCTCTGTCGCCCTCATCGGATTTGGAGGCTAGCAACGGATCGCCGATGGCTCTCGCAATGCTAGCACCCAAGCCCAAGTGAGACAACAGTGAGGCCACTCAAATAATCGATAACAATCCCGGTATTCCCCCAGTATGCGACCCGAAACTCGCCCAGGATCCCCGCATACTGGTTTCCAATGCCACATCAATTCAATTTGCACAAAGTGGGCAACGAACTCAAACCCCACATCCAGACACGCAAGCGGAAGCACAACAAAACGACTAAAAAAAACAAGGCACAAAGACAAAACCCGGCAAAACAAGAGATACTACCTAGACTCAGAAATGTACAAAATTTGGCATGATGCCTCTAAAGAGAGGACATCCACTCGTGAGACAGAGAAACAAATAACAACAAAAGACAAAAAGCATGAACATATCATAACCATCATGACACAACCACAATATAACCAAAAGGAAGCAACATACTAAGCATGGGATGAGCACCATAATACAATAAGGTTCAACAATAGAAGTAGCCAAATTTTGAAGACTAGCAATAACATAGCTTAAGGATAACTATACAACAAAACGAATACACAACCACCAAATTAAACCAAAAGCATGCTATCTCCAGAAGTGTCACCTTTGAACACTTCCGGCGTTTGTATCGCTAAGCATAGTCTCTATTCGGGCCCCGCCGACCACCGAGAGCAATAAGGACAGAACTCGCAACTGCATCGCCTCACTGAAAACCACAAAGCGTAAGCATGAGTACGTAAGGTACTGCAAGACTTACCCGTGGTCCATATATGACCGACTCGAAGGCATATGCATTTGGATGTAGCAAGGAAAAGCTTAAGGTAACAAGTGCCTAAAAGCTTAACTTTGATTCATATCCACATTCAACTACTCAAATTACAAATTTTATAGCGATTATGAACAGCATCTACTACTAGATTGAATTTTGAAGTTTAAACACTTAAAGTAAAGCAAGAATACATATGAACCAAGCATAACCATCATTGTACCAACAAGTTCCAAGTTTAAGTTATTACTACGCTGAATGTGCGATGATACAAGCGTGCTCATATCCGAGGCGCGGCAATTGAATCGTTTACTCACCCTGCAGGGGATCATCAATCACACGACAGGAATCCCACGAAGGAACTCATGTCAACCCTCCTCCCATCCATACCTACTCGTCGAACCATCTTCATGCGGTCCGAGCACCTAGCAACCCCTCGAGCGGCCCAAGCCTCACTTGGCCCTCGAGGAGCCTAAGCCTCGCCCTCAACCACGTCCAACCGCATGAGGGCATGACCCATCGAGTAGTATGCCATGAAAGGGTGGCTTACCTTACCATGATCAGGCATGTGATCAACAAAGTGTGCTCGATCAAAGGGCAAACAACGGATCGGTCCTCAACCGACACAGGCGAGACTACACATTTGAGTCTCCACACTCAATTATTCCAACCTTCTCGCCCGGTCTCATTTTCACATTTCATTTTCTAACCACAACCGTTATAGCCCAATAGTGAAGTAAACAATCCTCAAGCGATGGAACCATCCACCACTTGGCCCATAACCGACATCTAAGCAAGCTAAGCATAGACACAATATAATTACCCATAGACTAGCTCCAAAGGAGGTGTTCAACAAGTATCAATGAGTGTATGTGCAACAATTAGGTTCTAATACCAATCCCGTAATTCAACTCCTAATGCATAACTTAAATCATCCCATAAGCAATTTATTCTCAAAAATACAATTACATAAGGAGGAAATATGCTTAGGTGCTTGACTTGTGCTTCTGCGGAGTTTCCACCACAAACGCCCTCAATGTCCCCCGACCACGGCCACGTCAACCGCCCTTGGTTTCGTTCTCTACGTTTATAATGAATGCAAATGAGTGAGATGCATGCTATGCATATGGAATGAAAATGCAAAATTAAAGATTCATCACAATTCCAAAATGCAAGCATTCTACAGCAAAACGGAAAGCAAAAATTGCTAACAATACGCATTAATAGCTAAACAATACTTTGATATGCTTTACACCATTCCAATCTAGCTCCTAACTTTCACTAATACATTTTTGAACAGATTTCGGTCCTTCCAACGAGACTTCACCATTTTAGGCACAACTTCCACATGGTTTCATGAAATTGAGTGATTCCAATTTATAAACGAACATAAGAACAAAACCTAAACATACATCTACCCCTCACTGATTTCCCAATTCATTAACTTGCCCAAAAACTCACAAAAACAACACTCTGAATATTTGCAACATTCCCGGACAGAGCTGCACTAATTTACTCACAACTTCCTAACCACTTAACCAAATTGAGTGATTCCAAGCCCTAATAAAACTTAAGAGACATATCTACAACTTGGTTTTGGCCGATTTCTCATTCACTACTCGAGGAATTCCCAGTTTGCCCGCAAACCGAGAGCAATTGCAAAGTCAAAAAATTTCAGAACTTCTGAACAGCATGCACTAAGTTCCTCATAACAAATGCTATACTTAATGGAATTGAGCAATTGATAATAGTTTTGCAATCTACACGGAAATTCCTACAACTTCTCAGGCAAAACTTATGTCCAATTCGGCCTCTAACTAATTTTAATCCACAGCTCAAGTTCCAACTTTCACAGTTTCAGCATTTCAGTGCAGCATGTACCAAAATCATCATAACTTTCGGTTGGATGAATGGAATCAAGTGATTCCAGTTGGAAATGAGAGGTAACTCATTTATCTACATTTTCTTCTTCATCCAACCTAGCAGGAGATACTCGGAACTTGCTCTAAAATACGAAACACAGCAGCTACAGTTTTCTGCTCGAAAATTCAGAACAATGCACAAACCCTAAACTGATTTTTTTTTCAACCAAAACCCAAATCCCTACTTTCCTAAGCCCCCAAATGGATCATCAAGCTCATGGAGAGTCTTACCCACACTTACCTCAAACCCAAATGTTGGAACCCTAGGAATGGAGGAGTAGAGAGGAGCTTGGGGAGAGGAGGGAGGAGTTAGGGCTTGCAGCCATGGGGAGGAAGAGGAGCTGCAGGAGGGAGGAAGGGAGGGCGCAGCTGCCGTGGAGGAGGAGGGAGGGGGCCTCTTGCTTGCCTCCTGGTTGCTCCCTTGCTTGCTTTGGGTTGGAAGCAAGAAAATAGGGAGGAAATGAGGAATGGGGAAAGTGGTTGTGGCTAGATATTTGTTAGCTTGTGGTTGCTTGACCATTTTACCCCCAAGTGTGGGCATAAGGAAGGGCATTGGTTGGCAATATGGCTAGAAGAAACTATTTGTTGGCTTGAATGGATTCAATCTTTGAGCTTTATGCAAATGTATACAATGATGATTGTAATTATATTCTTTTCCTTCCTCCTTTGTAATACCATTCAAATATCTTGCTTAATGTATTGAGACTGATGCAATTAAAGTTGTATCTGAGATCAATTTACATAAGAAAATTTTTAAATTTCATTTTTGAGCACTTTGTTATATACCGATCTGTGATTAACTGCAAGATTAAGCTAATGTTAGCCGAATGGGTCAAACTCGAATTTGGGGCCCTGACAGAGTACCACTGTGTTTAGGTCTGTTGGGGTTGTCCATGGGATTTCTGATCAGAAGGTTGTTACTCCTGTTGCTTCTGCCTCTAGCAAGGCGAAGTACACATGCATCTTTTGCAAGAAGGATGGTCACCTAGTAGATTTCTGTTTCAGGGGCGCCAAGAACAATCGGCGTGAGCGTGTTGATGCTCTTAGGGGTATTCAGGGTCATCTCCAGATTCTGAGTGCTCCTAAGGCACACACTGCTTCTAGATAGGTTAGAGAGTCGCCTGTTTTTGGGCAGTGTCCAGGACTCGGTTTTCATGCTGTTTCTTCGAGTTTTAGTCCTAGAGCTGCTCGTGGTCAGTCTTTACACCGTCCTCTTGATATTCCTCGTTTTTCTCATCAAGATAGATATCAGCGACGTGAGGTGTTTTCTAGTAGGAATTTTAGGCAGCCTCACTGGGGTGGTCCGGCCTTTGCACCACGGCAGGCCAACCTAGTTTCAGCTCCTAGATCATCTACTAGAGTTGCTACTGATCTTGTTAGGGTTAAACGTCAGAGTGACACTCAAATCCAGTCTTCTCCTGTGGCTGGTACTCTGAGGCATCGTATGGTTCAGTATTGGGTTCCCAATTCTTCACTCTATCTCAGTACTGAGTCATCTTTCTCTCTTGTGTCTTGATCAGGTTCGTCGGATGGGGAAGGGAGATGTTTGGATTGTTGACTCCGGTTGTTCTCGTCATATGACCGGAGATTCTCGATGGTTCTCATCCCTAGTCCGAGCCCCCGGTGACACGTTGATCACTTCCGAGGATGCTTCTTCAGGTAGAGTCATTGCTAAAGGTACCATCTGCATTAATGAAAATTTCATTCTTAATGATGTTGCCTTAGTCAGTAAGCCGCAATACAATTTGCTTTTTGTTTCTCAGCTTTTGATGACTCTTTCGAGGTGAGTTTCAAGAGTAGCGCCTGTAGAATCCTCGATTCTTCAGGAAGGTTAGTTTGCGGGATTTCTAGATATGAGAGAGTCTTTCGTGCTGATTTTTCTGCTTCTTCTGGAGACTCTCTTCGTTGTTTGATTGCTTCAGAATCCCGTGATCTCTCCTTCTGGCATAGGAGACTTGGTCACATTGGTTTTGATCATTTGACCTGAGTCAGCAGCCATGATCTAATTCGTGGTTTGCCCAAACTCAAGATGGTCAAAGACTTACTTTGCTCTCCTTGCCGATATGGCAAGATGGTTACTGCTTCTCATCCACCAGTCACCGTTGTGATGACTGATGCACCAGGACAGCTTTTACATATGGACACTGTTGGTCCAGCTATAGTACACTCAGTGGGTGGGAAATGGTATATTCTTGTCATAGTCGATGATTTTTTGAGGTACTCTTGGGTATTTTTCATGTCCTCGAAGAATGAGACTTTTACCCATTTTAGGGGTTTGGTTCATCGGTTGTCTTTTGAGCTCCCTGGTGCCTTACGAGCTATACGAAGTGACAATGGCATGGAGTTCAAGAACTCCTATTTTGAGATTTTCTGTGTGGAGTCTGGTTTAGAGCATCAGTCCTCCTCTCCCTACGTCCCTCAGCAAAATGGCGTAGTGGAAAGGAAAAACATGACCCTCGTAGAGATGGCCAGGACGATGCTAGACGAGTACAATACTCCTAGGAAGTTTTGGGCTGAGGCTATAGCTACTGCTTGCCATGTTTCTAATCGTGTATTCTTGAGATCACATTTGCACCGCACTTCTTACGAGTTGAGGTATGGGCGAAAACCCAATGTTTCTAATTTTCGTGTGTTTGGTTGCAAGTGTTTTATTTTGAAGTCTAGTAACCTGGATAAGTTGAGTCTCGTTCTTCTGATGGTATCTTTATGGGTTATTCGACTTCTTCTCGTAGCTATAGGGTCTGGAGTTGCGATGCGCATAGGATCATAGACCTGTGAAGTGACCTTTGATGAGGCTAGCTCAGGAGCTAGACCTGACATTTTAGGCTCTTCTTCTTCCTCCGAGACCATTTTTGTAGAGGATGAGGATGATGGTGTTCCACCTAATCCAGTCCCCTCTACACCAAGGTGCCTCCTGTTTCTATTTCTGCACCTCAGGAAGGTCGGCCCTTGCCTTCTGACTCTCATGCAGCTAGTGGCTCTGTTCCTACCTTTCTGTGAATGAGGTTGAAGCCACTTCTACTTCTGGATCTCCTCATCATATTCAGCATTCTCATCCACCTGATCAGATCATCGGCGATCTGTTTGAGCGAGTCACTCACTCAAAATTAGGTTTGTCCAGTTTCTGCCTTCACTCTGCCTTTGTTGCCTTGTTTGAGCCGAAGGATGTGACTCATGCATTATCTAACGAGTCTTGCACTAATGCTATGCATGGGGAACTTGAAAACTTCCAGAGGAACAAAGTCTGGCAGCTTGTAGAATGTCCATCTGGTCATAATGTCATTGGGACCAAGTGGGTGTTCAAAAACAAGCAGAGTGAGGATGGGGTTGTCATTCTCAACAACGCTAGGCTAGTTGGACAGGGCTTTTCTCAGGTTTAGGGTCTTGACTATTAGGAGACCTTTTCCCCTGTAGCTAGACTAGAGGCTATCAGGATCCTGCTTGCATTCTCTGCTTCCCGGGGCTTCAAGCTCTATCAAATGGATGTCAAGAGTGCATTCCTCAATGGCTATATTGAGGAAGAGGTTTATGTCAAACAACCTCCAAGATTTGAGAACCCCAAGTTTCCGAGTCATGTATACAAGCTTTCCAAAGCTCTGTATGGACTCAAGCAGGCCCCTACAACATGGTATGAGAGGCTCAAGTCTTATCTTCTCAGCCATGACTTCAAGGTGGGCATAGTAGACAAGACTCTGTTCATCAAACACCATGAGTCGCATTTTCTTCTTGTCCAGATCTATGTGGCCGAAACCATTTTTGGTGGCTCGTCTCATTCGCTTGTGTCTTATTTTCTGAGGTGATGAGCACAGAGTTTGAGATTAGTATGACAGGCAAGTTAAGCTACTTTCTTGGCTTCCAAATCAAGCAGACTCGGTAGGATACTTTCTTGCATTAAGGCAAGTATACCTGGGACCTCTTGAGGCGTTTCGATATGTCTGATGGGAAGCCGGTGATGACTCCTATGGCCACCACTGCTGTCCTCGAGCCGAATGAGGATGGTGAGCCTACTGATCAAAAGGAGTTTCGGAGCATGATTGGCTCCCTCTTGTACCTCACTACTTAGAGGCTGGACATATATTTTGTTGTGTGTGTGCACTCAATTTCAGGCTTCTCCTCGTGCCTCTCACCTCCAGGCGGTCAAGCGCATCTTCAGGTACTTTCGTGCAACCACTGATTATGGTATTTGGTACTCTTCTTCTTCTTGTCTATCTCTTAGAGTCTTTTCCGATGTCGACTTTGCTGGCTGTAGGATAGATAGGAAGAGCACTTCTGGCACTTGCCAATTCATTATCACTTCTCTTGTTTCTTGGTCGTCTAGGAAGCAGTCCGGAGTTGCACAGTCCACCGCCGAGGCTGAGTATGTTGCTGCAAACAGTTGCTGTAGCTAGGTTCTCTGGATGAGATCGACCTTGTGGGACTTTGGGTTAGAGATAGAGAGTGTGCCACTTTTCTGTGACAACACTTCTGCTATTTGCATTGCTAAAAACCCAGTGCAACATTCCCGGACCAAGCACATTGATATTAGATATCACTTCCTTAGAGACCATGTGGAGAAGGGTGATATCGCGCTTCAGTTCATAGAGAGTGACATTCAGTTAGCCGATATCATCACCAAGCCTTTGGATAGCTCCAGATTTGTTGCCTTGAGGAGTGAGCTTGGAGTCGTAAGCCCTTACGGTCTTTCGTGAGGGGGAGCTAGTTTGTATATTATGTATTATATGTTTTCTTCCGGCTTTTCTTTTCTTTGTGTTTCTTCTGGGTGACTTTGGGCTTATTCTCTTGAGTTGAGTTCACTCACTTAGACATCTGGCATGCCTTGCATGGACCTCTTATCTTGTGCTTTAGGTTGCTATCATGCGTGATTAGCTGTTCTCTCTTCTCTCTAGGTTGAGTTCCCTCACAGTCTTATAAGTCTAGCAAGTATTGGGCCTCCTGGGTAGACAGGGTCTATGTGCACTTCTTAGTTGGGATCTAGAGTCAGCTTCCATATGTCAGTCACTAGGGAAGATAAGAGCGGGTATGAGCCGTAGTGAGTCTCTTCTATCTTTTCTATACTCTATAGCCATCCAGTTTTGCAGTTTCTTGACTTCTTCTCCTCATTCTGTTTTTCTGGTTGTTATTGAGTTTATTTGGGTTTTCCTTATGCCTAATCTTGATAATAACTCAACTTTAACTAGATTTGAACTTAAAATTGATTCATTTGTTGAGGGGGACTTTGGGAATCTGTTCATGCATTGCATTTATACTGCATTTTCTATTTTATGAGCTTTGTCTATTATGCAATTGACTCAATCTTCATGAAATACATCATGCTGTATCTTTTGAAGAAAATCACTAGCTTAGATATGTCCAAGTCCATTTATCATGCTAAGCTTATTAAAATCTGAAAAATTTGAAAGTTTTAAACGAAAACTTGATGAAACATGTTGCTTTTTCTTACTAAGTTTCTTCTCTAGGGGTTTTTACCATGAATTGTGAAATTTTGGATTTCTCTAGAGTCCCTATAGCAACTTGGGTGAAATTTGTTTGATCCATATTTGAGTCCTTTAGAATTGCTCATATGTGCTAAATTGAAATCAAGAAAAATTTGACTCTATTGTGCAAAATTGATCTCAACACTTTATATTCACGAGACTGCTTCCCATTGTATTTCGGATGAACTTGGAATATATTGTGTATGACCAAGATCATTCTCTTAAGAGTTACTCTTGAGATGATTGAAATTGGCTTGAGTCAATCAATAAAATAAAAAAAATAAAAATGCAAATATCAAACACATAAGTGGGTAAAGAATTCAAATAATGTCAAACATTTGCACCCCGCTATGTTTTTCAAAGTCTTAAAGAAAATTTGCATAAATTGAAAAATGAGCTTGAAGGACCTTATATGCACTTCAAAATTCTCGAAAGTGTTGAGTAGGTTGAACTCTAGGTTTTCCATTTGATCCTTAAGTGGTTTTGCTTCGAGTTTTCAAACTTTGCTAAGTTTAGCACTTCTTTGTGTAGTCATTTTCTGAAATTGAAATATTGTAAACTAAGCTTTTTCATAAAATGTTTTGGTCTTGGACATGTCTTAGTGTAGTCATTTTCTGAAATTGACAAGCTTGGTGTAATATCTTTCCATTATGTTCAATTGGATAATCTTCAAAGCTCCATCGATTGCATTTCATGCATACATGTTGAGAAACGGGGAGAAAATATGAAATCTTGATGCCTATATTGTCAAAAGGGGGAGAAAATGTAGAAAAGGCATCATTAAAAAGATAAAAATATGAATGCTTATTTGGTTATTATGATCTTTGTAAAACTTTGCTACTTCTTTTGGATCATAATCTCATAATCAAATTTAAAATGTATGGTTGGATTTTATAGTTTTTATGGAAAACTTGCTTTTTTTATTTTAGCTCCAAAATTCTTTGTGTCAACTTGGTCATGATCTCAATTCTTATCCTTGAACCATGTTTGACTTTGCAAATTGCTTTCTTCTTCTTTTATTCAAACTAAAATTTATGCCTTTTGTGTGTTTGTCAATATACTTATCAAGGGGGGATTGAAGAATCATGTGGAGGTCTATCCAAATTTGTGATGAGTATTTGACTAAATTTGAGCTTGGGTTGCTCTTGTTTGAGTTTGATTTGAAATGGATTTTCAATTGGAAGCAACTTGAAGTCTTCTCTGTTTTCCCGGTGCTACTGGCCAGAATGAGTAAAAATAAATTTTAATGAGTGGACTTTGATGGATTTATTGCACTTCTTTGTGGGCATTGCTATGTGAGCAGTTTCCTTGTTTTTAAGGGTTGCAGAACGACGGTGCTAGGCCATGGTGAGGTGAAGGATGAACGGGAATAGGCGAGGAGCGTCGGAGGTCTAGACGGTCGGGAATCCCCCAAAGATGATCGGAGACAGAGTCCGTGCAAGCCGTGAAGACAAGGAATGGATGAGATGCAAGCTAGACACTGCGTGGATCAATGAGGACCATTGGATCTTGGTCTAGTTGATAGGTTAGCGGGTCTAGTTAGTGTGCTTTGAGAACCGTGCAAGAAAACCCATTTTGTGTTGTGGGTTTTCGGTGAAGTCTTGCATGGCTAGTTGAGTGGGTTAATCCTAGCCCTTCGTGGATGCTCTAGGGTTTAGAGGCTCATCCAAGGGTGGTAGGTGGCCCAAGAGTTGTATAAATAGGGGTGGAGGGGTAGCCTTCCCCTCTTGAAGGTTTTGAGGTTTTTGATGCTCCTTTGACCTTTGCCCACATGAATGTGAGGCTTTGTAACCTCTCCATCCAGAAAATACAAAAAGATTCTTTACCTTATTATGAATTTAAATTGCGCATTTACAATATGTCTTTACTTTACGCAATTTATATTCAGCATTTACTTTCCCGCATTTACATTCTCGCAATTTACTTTCTCGCAATTTGGATTTGCCTCCCCTCCTTCTAAATGCTGTTCTTCTAGTATGTCTTGAGGGTGTTCATATGGTTTTACATCTTTCTTGCACCGTTGGATAGACTAGAGATCTAGTTTTTATCGAATTTCAAATCTGTCCAGAACTTGTTTTTCACGTAGCAGTCAGTCTTTGATTTTTATAAAAATCTAAAAAAATCTTTTTTTTGTGAATCTTGTTGGAGAAGGTGATTGACTCATATATCCATCTTTGGCAAATTTTTTGAGTCCACTGGTTGCACCGTTTGAGTGCTATAAAGTGAAAACCGAGCCTCAACCATTCTGGCCGAAGTTCCTGACTATCTGTAATGCTTGATTTTTCGTGTTTATTCTACAAAGATTTTTGCGGTGATTTTTTGGTGCACTGTTTCACAACTCAACTACTCACAGGTATAAAAATTCTCAAAAATTTTAGAGGAATAGAAACTCAGGAATCACCTACTCCAATTGAGGACAATTCCTGCAAATCTGCTTTTACTTTTCTGGAAAAAGAATTTGATGTTTTAGCTTTATCTCTTGTAGAAAAATAGTCATTGAATTGATTCCTCTTGTTTGGACACTTGACAACCAGGATTGTGATTAAAAATCCCTGACATGATTCATGGTTCTCATCCATGCAAGCTAAGGGTACACATAGTTGTCTAATTGTTCCGGTTTTAGAGGGTGTGCGAATTTGAGAAACACTAGTTTGAAGGAAAATCTTTGGGTATTCCAGACTTTTATTGCGAGATTGTTTGGAGTATTTTGAGTGGGGGAAAATTTTATTTGGGATCATTCACCCCACTCTGATCGCCATTTCGATCCTTCGGCGGGAAAGTAATGCTGAAATTAAATTGCGTAAGTAAAGATATAACGTAAATGCGCACTTTAAATTCACAATAAGGTAAAGAAATTTTTTTGTATTTTCTGGATGGAAGGTTTACAAAGCATCACTTGATGTGGGCAAAGCTCAAAGGAGCAACTCAAACCATTAAGGGGGGAAGGCTACTCCTCCACCCCTATTTATGTAACTCTTCTGCCACCTACCACCCTTTGATGAGCCTTTAAACCCTAGAGCATCCATCAAGGGCTAGGATTTACCCACTCAACTAGCCATGCAAGGGTTCACCCAAAACCCACAACACATAATGGGTTTTATTGCACGGTTCTCAAAGCACACTAACTAGACCCGCTAACCTATCAACTAGACCAAGATCCAATGGTCCTCATTGATGCACGCAGCATCTAGCTAGCATCTCATCCGTTCCTTGTCTTCACGGCTTGCCACGACTACGTCTCCGATCATCTTCCGGCGATCCCAGACCGTCTGGATCTCCGACGCTTCTAGCCTAGTCCCGGTCATCCTTCGCCTCACCATGATATAACATCGTCGACCTGCAACCATCAAAAACAAGGAATCATCTCACATAGCAATGCCCAAAAACATATGCAAGAAATTCATCAAAGTCCACACTTTGAAATTCATCTTTGTTCGTTTTGGCCGGTGCTACCGCCCTCAAGTCGGTAGCACCGCCCATGGTGGACCGGTGCTACCGCAGTTAGGCAGATAGCATCGCAATGCACAAGAACCAGAGAACACCCCTCTCCGGAATTTTCACACCGCACTTGGGTCTGGTAGTATCGGGAAAACAGAAAGGACCTCAAATTGCTTCCATTTGAAAATTCATTTCAAATCAAACTCAAACAACAGCAACCCAAGCTCAAATATAGGTCAAATAGTCATCACGAATCTGGGTAGACCTCCACGTGGTCCTTCAATCTCCCCCTTGATGAGTATATTGACAAACACAACAAAAGGCAAATGTTTTGAGTTTGAAAAAGATAAGAAGAAAGCAATTGCTAGTTGCAAAATTAAACTTGGTCTAAGGATAAAAATTGGAACCATGACCAAGTTGACAAAGAGAATTTTGGAGCTTAAATTCCAGAAGGATGATTTGGATTTTGAATTTAATTTCAAGCAAGAGCAAGTTTTGTTCAAAAACTCTAAAATCCAAAAGAGCATTCACATTTTCATATTTCTTTTAATGATGCCTTTTCTATGTTTTCTCCCCCTTTTGACAATATAGGCATCAAGATTTCATATTTTCTCCCCCTTTCTCATCATGTATGCATGAAATGCAATCTAAGGAGCTTTGAAGATTATCCAATTGATTAAAAATGAAAAGATATTGCACCAAGCTTGTCAATTTCAGAATATGACTAAACTAAGACATGTCCAAGACCAATACGTTTTATGAAAAAGCTTAGTTTTACAATATTTCATTTTAGTATGATTTGACAAGTGCAAAACTTAGAAAAGTTTCAAAGCTAGAAGCAAAACCACTCAAAGATCAAACGGAAACCTAGAGTTCAACCTACTCAACACTTTAGAGAATTTTGAAGTGCATATAAGGTCCTTCAAGCTCATTTTTCAATTTATGCAAATTTTCTTTAAGACTTTGAAAAACATAGTGGGGTGCAAATGTTTGACATTATTTGCATTCTTTACCCACTTATGTGTTTGATATTTGCATTTTTTTATTGACTCAAGCCATTTTTGATCATCTCAAGAGTAACTCTTAAGAGAATGATCTTGGTCATACACAATATATTCTAAGTTCATCCCAAATGCAATGGGAAGCAATCTCGTGAATATAAAGTGTTGAGATCAATTTTGCACAAAAGAGTCAATTTTTTTTAATTTTTTATTTAGCACATATGAGCAATGCTGAAGGACTCAACTATGGATCAAACAAATTTCAGCCAAGTTGCTATAGGGATTCTAGAGAAATCCAAAATTTCACAATTCATGGTAAAAACCCCTAGAGAAGAAACTTAATAAGTAAAAGCAATATGTTTCATCAAGTTTCCATTTAAAGCTTTCAAATTTTTCAGATTTTAATAAGCTTAGCATGATAAATGGACTTGGACATATCTAAGCTAGTGATTTTCTTCAAAAGATATAGCATGATGTATTTCATGAAGATTGAGTCAATTGCATAATAGACAAAGCTCATAAAACAGAAAATGCAGTCTAATGCAATGCATGAAAAGATTCCCAAAGTCTCCCTCAACAAATGAATCAATTTTAAGCTCAAATCTGGTTAAAGTTGAGTAATTATCAAGATTAGGCATAAGGAAAACCCAAATAAACTCAATAACAACCAGAAAAACAAAATGAGGAGAAGAAGTCGAGAAACTGCAAAACCGAATGGCTATAGAGCATAGAAAAGATAGAAGAGACTCACTACGGCTCAGACTCGCTCTTATCTTCCCCAGTGACTGACATAGGGAAGCTGACTCTAGATCCCAACTAAGGAGTGCACACAGACCCTGTCTACCCAGGAGGCCCTCTACCTGCTAGACTTATAAGACTGAGGGAACTCAACCTAGAGAGAAGAGAGAACAGCTAATCATGATGATAGCAACCTAAAGCACAAGATAAGAGGTTAATGGAAAGCATGCTAGATGTCTAAGTGAGTGAACTCAACTCAGGAAAACAAGCCCAATATCACCCAGAAGAAACACAAAGAAAAGAAAAGCAAAGCTGCAAGATGACATATTATACAAAATATATAAACCAGCTCCCCCTCAAGATAGACCGTAAGGACTCTCGACTCCAAGCTCACTCCTCAAAGCAACAAATCTGGAGCTATCCAAAGGCTTGGTGAAGCTATCGGCTAACTGAAAGTCACTCTCTACGAACTGAAGCACGATATCCCCCTTCTCCACATGGTCTCTAAGGAAGTGATATCTAATATCAATGTGCTTGGTCCAGGAATGTTGCACTGGGTTCTTAGCAATGCAAGTAGCAGAAGTGTTTTCACAGAAAAGTGGCACACCCTTTATCTCTAACCCAAAGTCCCACAAGGTCGATCTCATCTAGAACACCTGGCTACAGCAACTGGCTGCAGCAACATATTCGACCTTAGCGGTGGACTGTGCAACTCCGGATTGCTTCCTTGATGATCAAGAAACAAGAGAAGTGCCAATGAATTGGCAAGTGCCAAAAGTGCTCTTTCTATCTATCCTACAGCCAACAAAATCAGCATCAGAAAAGGCTCGAAGGGATAGACAAGAAGAAGAAGAGTATCAAATACCAGAATTAGTGGTAGCACGAAGGTACCTGAAGATGTGCTTGAACGCCTGGCGGTGAGAGGCGCGAGGAGAGGCCTGAAATCGAGTGCACAGACACATAGCAAAATGTATGTTCGGCCTCGAAGCAGTGAGGTACAAGAGAGAGCCAATCATGCTCCGAAACTCCTTTTGATCAGCAGGCTCACCATCCTCATCCGGCTCGAGGATAGCAGTGGTGGCCATAGGAGTAATTACCGGCTTCCCGTCAAACATATCGAAATGCCTCAGGAGGTCACGGGTATACTTGCCTTGATGCAAGAAAGTACCCTCCCAAGTCTGCTTGATTTGAAAGCCAAGAAAGTAGCTCAACTCGCCCATCATACTCATCTCAAACTCCGTGCTCATCACCTCAGAAAACTGAGACATAAGCGAATGAGATGAGCCACCAAAAATGATACCGTCCACACAGATCTGGACAAGAAGAAAATGCGATTCATGGTGTTTGATAAACAGAGTCTTGTCTACTATGCCCATCTTGAAGTCATGGCTGAGAAGATAAGACTTGAGCCTCTCATACCATGCTCTAGGGGCCTGCTTGAGTCCATACAGAGCTTTGGAAAGCTTGTATACATGACTCCGAAACATGGGGTTCTCAAATCCTGGAGGTTGTTTGACATAAACCTCTTCCTCAATATAGCCATTGAGGAATGCACTCTTCACATCTATTTGATAGAGCTTGAAGCCCTAGGATGCAGAGAATACAAGCAGGATCCTAATAGCCTCTAGTCTAGCTATAGGGGCAAAAGTCTCCTCAAAGTCAAGACCCTCAACCTAGGAAAAGCCGTGTGCAACTAGCCTAGCCTTGTTGCGAATGACAACACCATCATCACTTTTCTTGTTTTTGAACACCCACTTGGACCGAATGACATTATGACCAGGTAGACATTCTACAAGCTGCCAGACTTTGTTCCTCTTGAAGTTTTCAAGTTCCTCATGCATAGCATTAGTCCAAGACTCGTCAGATAATGCATGAGTCACATCCTTCAGCTCAAACGAGGCAACAAAGGCAGAGTGAAGGCAGAAACTGGAGAAACCTGATTTTGAGCGAGTGACCCACTCAAACATATCGTCGATGATCTGATCAGGTGGATGAGAACGCTGAATATGATGGGGAGGTCCAAAAGCAGAAGTGACCTCTACCTTATGCATAGAAGAGGTAGGAGCAGAGCCACTAGCTGCAGGAGAGTCAGAAGGCAAGGCTGGCCTTCCTGAGGTGCAGAAATGGAAACAGGAGGCACCTCAGGTGTAGAGGAGACTGGATCAGGTGGAACACCATCATCTCCATCATTCTCATCCTCTACAAAGATGGTCTCGGAGGAATAAAAAGAAGAGCTTGGAATGTTAGGTCTAGCTCCTGTGCTAGCCTCATCAAAGGTCACTTCATAGGTCTCTATGATCCTATGCGCATCGCAACTCCAGACCCTATAGCTACGAGAAGAAGTCGAATACCCCAGAAAGATACCATCAGAAGAATGAGACTCAAACTTATCCAGGTTACCAGACTTCAAAATAAAACACTTGCAACCAAACACACGAAAATGAGAAACACTGGGCTTTCGCCCATACCTCAACTCGCAAGAAGTGAGGTGCAAATGTGCTCTCAAGAATACACGATTAGAAACATGGCAAGCAATAGCTATAGCCTCAGCCCAAAACTTCCTAGGTATACTTTACTCGTCTAGCATCATCCTGGCCATCTCTACCACGGTCCTGTTCTTCCTATCCACTATGCCATTTTCCTGAGGTATGTAGGGAGAGGAGAACTGATGCTCTAAACTAGACTCCACACAAAAACTCTCAAAATAGGAGGTCTTGAACTCCGTGCTATTGTAATTGTGTATAGCTCGTAGGGCACCAGGGAGTTCAAAAGACAACCTATGAATCAAACCCCTAAAATGTGTAAAATTATCATCCTTCGAGGACATGAAAAACAATCAAGAGTACTTCGAAAAATCATCAACAATGACAAGGAAATACCACTTCCCACCCACTGATTGTACTCTAGCTGGACCAACAGTATCCATATGTAAAAGCTGTCCTGGTGCATCAGTCATCACAATAGTGACTGGGGGATGAGAAGAAGCAACTATCTTGCCATGTCGGGGATGAGAAGAAGCAACAGAAAGCAAATTGTATTGCAGCTTACTCACTAAGGCATCATCTTTAAGAATAAAATTGTCATTAATGCAGATGGTACCTTTAGCAATGACTCTACCTGAAGAAGCATCCCCGAAAGTGATCAACTCATCACCAGGGGCTTGGACTAGGGAAGAGAACCATCGAGAATCTTCGGTCATATGACAAGAACAACTAGAGTCAATAATTCAAACATCTCCCTTCCCTATCCGACGAACCTGATCAAGACACAAGAGAGAAAGATGACTCAGTACTGAGATAGAGTGAAGACATGGGGACCCAACACTGAACCACATGATGCCTCAGAGTACTAGCCATAGAAGAAGACTAGACTCGAGTGTCTCTCTAACGTTTAACCATAACACGATCTGTAGCAACTCTAGTAGATGATCTAGGAGCTAGAACTGGGTTGGCTCGCCGTGATGCCAAGGTTGGACCATCCCAGTAAGGCTACCTAAATCTCCTACCAGAAAACACCTCACGCCGCTGATATCTACCTCAATGGGAAAAACGAGGAATATCAAGAGGACGGCGGAAAGACTGACCACGAGTGGCTCCAGGACTAAAACTCGAAGAAACAGTATGAAAACCGAGTCTTGGACGCTGCCCAAAAACAGGCAACTCTCTAACCTGTCTAGAAGCAATGTGTTCCTTAGGAGCACTCAGAGTTTACGGATGACCATGAATACCCCTAAGAGTATCAACACACTCACGCCGAGTGTTCTTGGCGCGCCTGAAACAGAAATCTACTAGGTGACCATCCTTCTTATAGAAGGTGCATGTGTACTTAGCCTTGCTAGAGACAGGAGCAACATGAGTAACAACCTTCTGATCAGAAATCCTATGGACAACCCCGGCAGACCTAAACACAGTGGTATTTACTCTGGGAGCTACCACTATTTCAGCGCTCGTGGAGGCGAGCACAAAGGTGAGAGGATGCGCCCGAGCGTGCTCCAATGGGTCAAATCTTAGACCCTGATTAAATCTGCTAATTTTGGATTGGTCTAGAATGAGATTGAGCTTCTTCTTGCCTCCTACAAACTTCTCGAGAGTGCTCATGAGATACTCACACTCTCGGAAGAAAGAGGCACATGAAGAACAGGGAAGAGAGGAAGAAGAAGAACTAGAAAGAGAAGCTATCTTAGCACGTGCATTTTTCTCCCTCAGCACGACTGCCTCAATCTTGAGGCGTCATAAGAAATGCAAGACGCATTTCTAATCGTATGGGCTTGGTCTTCTAATTTCTTCTTAAGTTCGACTTGGATTTTATCCATGTCCCCCTCAATCACATTACATCGCAAGCAACTTTCTCGTGACTTAGCTAGTAAGTCCTTAGCAAAATTAGCACGCTTGATATTTAAAGATTCATTGTTAAGTTTTAGTTGCCTACAGCCCACACATGAGCTGACTTGGTCCTTAGAAGCATGTATTTCAAGTTCATCGTTTCTAGAAGAAAGCTTCCTAAGGTGATTGCTCATGGCATCAATTTCAGCAAGCAATTTAGGGCAATTAGAGCATGATGGAGTAGAGTGAGCATGAAGAAAACTAGCATTTAGTGGAATAGCATCAATAGAATTATCTCTAGCATTCTTCAACCTAAGACTATCTAATTCAGACAACACACTATCATACATAGTCCTTAGGTTCTCCAACTCCACAAGAATAGCATCACACAAAGAACAGTCATCAATGACTCGAGAGGGAGAAGATCTAAGGGAAGCTAACTCTCGAGTCAAGGTACCTACTTCCTTCTCTAGCTCCACACACCTAGCTCTAGCTCTAGCATAAAATTTTCCTAATTTGCAGAAAACTTCATTGAGCTGGTCATAGGAGGGTACCTCGTCCGAGTCACTGTAGAGCTTGGAATCGCTGATGCCGCTGGTGTCGGCCATGAAGCACATGCCGAAGAAGTCGTCGTCGCCCTTCTTCTCTTGCGGTTCATCCTCGCCTTCGTCGCTCTATGTCTCTGTATCGGAGTGGTTGATGTCGTCAAGTGCGGTGAGGACACGGTAGAAGAGCTTCTTGTTCTTGGAGAAGTTGTGGTACTTCTTACACGCCGGCTCGTGAACTAGAGGCTTCTTGTTGTGGTTCTTGTCGATGTAGTCATTCTTTAACGAACCGCCGGTGTCGTTCTTTGCCTTCTCCAGTTTGGGGCAATTGGCCAGAATGTGGTTGGGGCCACCACACTCGAAGCAAGTGATCATGCCACCTCTCTTCCTCTCTCTCACCCTCTTGTATGCATGTGAAAATTTGCGAGCAAGAAGAGCAAGCTCATTTTTTGGAAATTTTTCCAGTTGGTCGTCGCTTAACTCGCAAAGGGCGAAAAGAGAGAAACTAGCAGAAAGATCAAGGGAAGATCCAGTGGGATCAATGACCAAGTCCATCGACTGTGATTTTGTCTTGCGAGAGACGACATCGATCTCATGAGTCTTGAGACGGGAGTAAAGCCCATCAAGAGTCATGGTCGACAAGTTGGTAGTGTTCTTGATGGTGGTCACTTTCATTTCCCAAACACGAAGATCGAGTGCGGTCAAGAAATGTCGAGCATTATCCGAGTCAGGGTATATGCAACCAACTGCTCGAAGATTGCTCAAAATCTTGGTAAAATGACCGAAACACTCATCAAGACTCTCACCAGCATGTTGTTCAAACTTGTTGTACTCACGCTTGTACTGATCCTGCCTCACGATCTTGATTTAAGTAGTGCCCTCATGGTAAGCATTAAGGGTCTCTCAAATCTCGTGAGTGGAACGGAGGCGAGAAATTCTATCATACTCACTGCGGCTAAGACCATGTATGAGAATATTCCTTGCCTTAGCGTTCGCCTCAACGTCAGCCATATTGCCGGCCTTGACGTTTTCATCGGCAGGAACCTCATACGGGAGTTTCACCTTCTGCCATATCAGGAAGCCATGGGCAGTGATGTATGACTCCATCCGCGATTTCCAGAATGGAAAATCAACTCAGAAAAAATAAGAGGCTTCGTGGAATACTTGTCTATCGCCATGGCTCTTGAGACAGGTCAAGATCTATGAAAGAGCAAAATCGGCTCTGATACCAATTGAAAGATCCAGATGGCGATCAGAGGGGGGATGATCCCAAATTAAATTTTCCCACTCAAAGTACTCCAAAAAATCTCGCAATAAAAATCTGAAACACCCAAAGATTTTCGTTCAAACTGGTGCTTCTCAGATTCGCACACCCTCCAAAACCCGAATAACTAGACAACTATGTGTACCCCTAGCTTACACTGTTGAGAACCATGAACCATGTTAGGGATGTTTTAATCACAATCCTGGTTGTCAAGTGTCCAAACAAAAAGGAAATCAATTCAAAGACTTCTTTTCTAAAAGAGATAAAGTTAAAAACAACAAAGTCTCTTTTCAAAAAAATAAAAGCAGATTTTCAAGGAATTGTCCTCACTTGGAGCGGGTGGTTGGTGAGTTTCTGTTACTCTAAAATTTTTGGGAATTTGTCTAACTATGAGCAGTTGAGTCCTGAAACAGTCCACCAAAAATCAAGTTAAAAAGCTGTTTATAATAGACATTAAAAATCAAGTTTTGAGGCTCGGTTTTCACTTTATAGCGCTCAAACGGTGCAACCAGTGGACTCACACATTTGTGTAGAGATGGATATATGAGTCACACACCTTCCCCAATAATAATCACTCTAAAATAATTTTTCTATATTTTTCTAAAAATCAAAGACTGACTGCTGCGCGAAGAACAAGTTCTGGACAGAATGACAACTTGATAGAAAACTTGATCTTTAGTCTATCCTAGGGTGCAAGAGAAGTGTAAAAGCAAATAAACACCCTCAAGACATCTTAGAACAACAACATTTAGAAAGAGGGGAGGCAAATCCAAATTGCGAGAATGTAAATGCGGGAAAGTAAATGCTGAATTTAAATTGCGTAAAGTAAAGACATAATGTAAATGCGCAATTTAAATTCACAAAAAGGTAAAGAAATTTTTTTGTATATTCTGGATGGAAGGTTTACAAAGCCTCACTTGATGTGGGCAAAGATCAAAGGAGCAACTCAAACCATCAAGGGGGAAGGCTACCCCTCCACTGATATTCATACAACCCTTGGGCCACCTACCACCCTTGGATGAGCCTCTAAACCCTAGAGCATCCATCAAGGGCTAGGATTTACCCACTCAACCAGCCATGCAAGGGTTGACCCAAAACCCACAACACATAATGAGTTTCCTTGCACGGTTCTCAAAGCACACTAAATAGACACGCTAACCTATCAACTAGACCAAGATCCAATGGTCCTCATTGATCCACGCAGCGTCTAGCTAGCATCTCATCCGTTCCTTGTCTTCATGGCTTGCCATGACTCCGTCTCCGATCATCTTCTGGCGATCCCCGACCGTCTGGACCTCCGATGATCCTCGCCTAGTCCCGGTCATCCTTTGCCTCACCATGATCTAACATCGTCGACCTACAACCATCAAAAATAAGGAAACTCCTCACATAGCAATGCCCACAAAGATATGCAAGAAATTAATCATTTTCCACACTTTGAAAATCATCTTTTGGGCGATGCTACCGCCCTCAGGCCGGTAGCACCGCCCATGGTGGACCGGTGCTACCACACTCAGGCCGGTAGCACCGCACTTCGCTAGAACCAGAGAACACCCCTCTCTTGAATTTTCATACCGCACTCGGGTCCGGTAGCACCGGGAAAACAGAAAGGACCTCAAATTGCTTCCATTTGAAAATTCATTTCAAATCAATCTCAAACAAGAGCAACCCAAGCTCAAATATAAGTCAAATACTCATCACAAATCTCGGTAGACCTCCACATGGTCCTCCAATATCTCTCATGTTTTTCCTTGTATCACTTATATGACGGAAATTCTGCCAAAAATTCCAAAAACAATACTCAAACTGTGCATGGATTCCATTCATAATCTCTATAGACAAGTTTAGGGGGAGTTTTCAAAGTATAAGTGTTTGCTTGGAATAGCCAATCTTTTTAAAAAAAAAGAAAAAAAAGGAAGAGGGTAAGATTCTACTTAAAGCAAATCCTTGAATATTCACTTTGTATCAAGCTAAAAGAATATTCAAACTCAAATCCTTGAATATTCACTTTGTAGAGAGCATCGGCTCATCGTCAGACAGAATAGAAGGTGCTGCTAATGGGCCAAGCAAGGTTCCAAATGTTGAGAGGCTGAGTAAGGTGAGGAAAGCCCGTGGACCGAATAAAGGGGCCACAGGGAGAATGCCGCAGGTTCTCCACTTCAATGCCACAGGGGTTTGCACAGGTCCTCCCATGTACAAATGGTGCTACCGATCATTCCTTAGCCAATTGGTGAGGGAGAGAGAGCCGATCACGGTTAAGGATTAGAGGAAAGAAGTCAGCGCCGAGCAAAAGAATCGGCTGTGGGACGAAATTAAGGGCAAATGGATTATACAAAAGGAAGATGAAAGCAATGCTAGGTAGTACGTCTTGAAGAGAATGGGTGTGTGAAGCATCTAGGGCCCTGTTTTAATTGAAGTTTTGGTAATTAATGACAATTGTGTTAAAGGACTAACAATTTCTCTTAAGTTGGTAAGAATAGGTTGGTCCTCACAGTGGCATCTTGAGAAAGATTGAAGTTCATCTGAGAAAAGGATGTTCATTAAAAGAACGAAAAGATCAAGGACAAGGTAAATGTGTTTTAAGGAGATTTTATTTTATTTTACCGATCTTGGAGCAAGGAGTAAAAAGATCGGGTTTATAGGTTAGATACCGTACTATAAAGAGGGAATAATGATTAGTAGTTTGATGGCGATTAAAGTGTCATATGGCTTGAATTTTTATGAAGGCTAAATCATCTGCACTTGTTTCAAAACATATATCTCTTCAAGGAAACCGATACTACCGCAAGTGTTTTCACAGTAGTACCGCAAGGGCAGCAGTACCGTAGATTGTACTACGGTACTTATTCTCCAGAGAAGCACTGATTTATATAAATTCCTATTTTTCATTGTCGGTACTACCGCAAGGAAAAATTCGGTAGTACCGGAACTCCAGTACTTATTTTCCAGAGAAGCTTCTTTTTGATTTTTTTCATGGATTTTAAATCCGGAGCTACCGGAGTAAAAACTACGTACTACCGCATGTGCGAAAGTACCGATCTGAGGCCCGGTAGTCTTTTTCCAAAAGAGGTGTTTTGAGCATTTTCTCCTGGGCGGTACTACCGCATGCTAAAATCCGATAGTACCAGTATCACGGTTGTACCAGGTTTTATATGGCGGTACCATTTTTCCAAAACGAGTTGTTTTTGAGTAAATCACTCCAGAAAAGTCGGTACTACCGCACTTTGTGTGGCAGTAGCATCGGACCATCTCCAACGTCTCTTTCCCGCCGCATTAAATGCTCAAAACTGACCGTTGGGACAGGGGCGGTACTACCAGACTTTGTACGCTGGTAGTACCAGAATTCCTGATTTTTTAGGATCTTCCCCCCAAAGGTTGGCATAGTTGGTGAGGGTTATAAATACCCCCAAACCTGCACAATAGAAGCTCTCGGTGACTCATTGAACACATATTGAGCTCTAGCAAGTTCTTTCTACTAACTAGTGCATTTTATTATCATTTTGAGTGAGTAAGAAGCATTCAAGTGTTGCATATAGATTTGAACCATTTAGACACTTGATTCATTCTCAAGCAAGCGTCATTATTCTATTCTCTTGGAGGTTGCCACCTCCTAGACGGCTTGGAGGTGTGTGACATCGGTGATCTTCTCAAAGAAGCTTGTGATAAGGCCCGATTGTTTGTGAAGGCAAGGAGTGGTGAAGAGCTACCATGAGTGATCGAGGAAGGCTCAAGCGGGTGGAGCCAGCTTGAAGTTGTTCAAGTCACTTCAATGTGGAGTAGGGGACACCGGCAAGTCTCCGAGACCACGGGTCAAAATCTTGTCTCTTGCTCTCTTGTGATTAGCATTTACACTTCTTGTGTTCAATTCAATCTTCTAGATTTTTGAGTATATTATTTGTATTAGCTTTCTATTTTATTCATACTTGAATTTCTAGAGTACTTGATATTTACTAGAGAACTTAGTTGCAAAATTGAAGGAAATCAAAATTCTTGATTAGTGTTTTAATTTATTGAATTTAGAATCAAAAAATTTAGAAACCTCCTATTCACCCCCCTCTACTCGGTTATCCTTGATGCTAAAGTGTGCCTTTGAAGCACTTCAGGGTCTTCATGCACGGTGAGTACGTGCTGAAAGACCGTACTCCATTTGAGAGGTATCCGTTCATGACTCCTGATGTTTGGGGAAAGTTCACAAGGATGAAGAGTATGCCTGAGGTGGAGGAGCTTAGAGAGAATAACATCACTATCCAGAGGCAAAACACTCATGCGCACACCTCGGTTCCGCTGGCTACGAAGGGAAAAAGGCAAAGTGGGCGCGACTAGCCGAGGAGCGCGCAAACTCCGGGACGACGATGACTTACTCCGATATTTGTGAGGAGTGAGCATGTGACTGGGTCTTAGAGAGGACCAACAAAACCTCCAACGGTCAGCTTGCAGTTCCAAACTCCGCGACCGTGTGCGTCGTCTCCACCATCGTAAGATATCTAACTTAGTACATTGCAGTTGACCCTTCCCGTTGTATGTTAGAACTAATTAATTTGTACTCGCTTCTAACAGGAGGAGGTAAGCTACCAAAAAAAGCAGGGGACCTTTCAGACCCAAGGGTTGAAGGACATCTTGTCTTCGGCGATAGGGAAGCCTGACCATAAGGACTGGGTGCTTGCCGTAGGTGTGGGCCATACGAAGAGATCCTTCTTCCAAGAGGACGCTACCAGGACCAGATCAAGATCATGGGAGGCACGTACGGAGCGCCTCAAGGACACGGTAAGGGAGCATCTGAGTGAGGAGATCAAGGAGGAGATGAGGAGATGATGGCACGTGAGGAGCGCCTGAAGGCCAAGATGATGGCGATGATCTCCTAGAGTTAGAGTCAGATGGCTTCGCCTCGATGATTTCCCAGAGTCAAGAGTCAGATGGCCTCGCCTCTCGTAGAAAGGCTTGTGCCCCGCCCCAGCAGCCGTGGTTCCAAAAATGATCAGTCCGGTAATAATTTTTTCTAACTTAAAGGTACGGGAGTAACTCCTACAATATTTTCGATGAAGTTGCGCACTTCTTACAGGAGCCTGCCAACTGCCAGCTCACTGTGACGAAAGATAGTTTTCCCATTGAGGCTGCATGTGGGGTTGCATTTCCATGCAAGGAGACTGACACGGTGCATGGTCACCCTTTGGGGAAGGGCTACATGAGGGTGTAGGTCAATAATGTCCACGAAGACTTCCTATCTCATGTGATAGCACATAAGCTGCGGCCGGCGGATTCATTGATAGGGCACTGTGGCACCGCAGCCATTACCGCAGGGACTTCAGAGGTCGAGGAGGCAAAGACGGTGGCGGTGGAGGCGAAGGCGGTGGCGGAGCAGATGTCGGAGGTGACGGTAGTGGATTCCCAAATGGGGCGGCGAAGCCAACAGAGTTGGGGATGGAGTTTGAGCTGCTTATGGCATCAGAGGCAAGCATGATGTGGAATACGATCGATCGAGTATTTTGGGCGCCAGCGCTAACTTATATATATATAGTTGCGGAAGTGCAATTACGACCTTCGTTGGTGAAACGAAACACCTAGAACATGAAAGGTCTTCACAGTGAAATTTTAACAGATGGTTTTCTCTCGGAACCGCACGCCTGTCCCGATCCACTACGTCACTTACCAGGTGGTACACCTCACGTACGCAAGCCAAGCCTGTTACCAACTGAGCCAAGAATACCGCTTGTGATATTTCATGAGAATTATGTAAAAACGTCTTTGGAAAAAAGTAACGTCGCAGACAGTTTATGGCTAAAACCGTTTGTGATGACCACATCATAGACGGTTTTAGCCACAAACCATCTGTGATGATGGCAATATCACAGATAGTTTTATCCACAAACCATCTGTGATGATCAATTCTGATAAATAAGAACAGAGAGCCTCGACCTCCTCTGTATTTTTAGGGTTTCCTAGATATTTTTGAGGTAGCTGCAATTGAGAGGCGATCTGGAGGAAAGAGACCCTAGATTTGGAGGTGTAATTGTAGATCCTTGTTCTCTAGGTCATCTGAGGTTAGTAATTGCTTCAAATGTGCATTATATTTTAGATCTAACTTGGTAAAGAGGGAAATGAAGCTGGTTTCTAAATTTAGCTTGGTGTAGATCCATTTGTTCTCTGTGATGTAAAGTAGTAATTGGTTCAAATTTGCATTATATTTAAGATCTAACTTGGTAAAGAGGGAAATGAAGCTGGTTTCTAGATCTAGCTTGGTGTAGCTCCATTTGTTCTCTGTGATGTAAAGTAGTAATTGGTTCTAATTGTGTTATACTCAATATGTAGATAGTTACTTAAAGGAAGGTGATCTAGGCTAATAATTGGTTGTAATAGCATTATATTGAAGGTATATACATCTAGCTTGGTAAAGAGGGAATTGAAGATGGTTTTGATATAGCTTGGTGCAGATCCATTTGTTCTTTTTGAGCTAAATTAGTAATTGGTTCTAATTGCATTACACTGAAGATGTAGCTAGCGGCCATGTGAAGAGAAAATTGAAGATGCTGAGTCTAAATGTAGCTTACATGCATATGTTTACATATCCATTCATTATTTGTTAGGAGCTATATATGTTAATCGGCAAGTTGAAATATAGCCTATATGTAGCATGTGTGCGCATGTGCACTCCTAGCGTACTTAATTCATTATTTAACACCTATTTTTATATATGTAGCATAGATGGATCGAAGCTAGATGTACGCTGAGAACCGTGCGAGCGCCGGGTACATTAATGATGTCTCCGCTTTTAGAAGAGCTGCAGAGGAAGATATGTTGAACAAGGGGCTAGAATTTATGCCTTGTCCATGCATTGACTGCAAGAATCTAAGGATGTTTCAAAACCCAGCACAGATCGAAGTACACTTGATTCTATGGGGTTTCAAAAGGGGGTATACATGTTGGACAAGTCACGGTGAAGAGCATATTATGTAGTGACCTATAGTACTACCATCGTCCATGAAGTCAACGATACTCTAGATATCGTTAACGAAGTCAACGATACTCCGGATGATATCGACTGTGCTTTTGATAAGGATAGGTTTCACGATGACAATCTGGATCAGATGCTACAGGATGCAGTAAGGGAACCCTGCTGAGTGGGAGTACGTAAAATTTTGTGGCTTGATGGATGACTTGGAGAAACCTTTGTTCCCGAGTTGGAAGTCCAAATAAACAAGGTTGTCATCCTTGTTGGAACTGCTGAAATTAAAGGCAAGCAACGGTTGGTTCGATAAGAGTTTCACGGCGCTGTTAGGTGTGTCAGCGGATATGCTTCCGGAGGGAAATGAGTTGTCGACAACCACCTACAAAGTTGAAAAGGTTCTTTGTCCCTTGGGAATGGAAGTAGAAAGAATACATGCCTATCTGAACGACCGTATCCTCTACCACATAGAGTACGCAAACTTGCATGTGTGTCCAGTGTGCAATGCATCCCGATACAAGCGTAAAGATAGATCGGATGATGACGACGAGGGCATGGAGGTGAAGAAAGAACCTCTCGCTAAGGTGGTGTGGTATCTGCCTATAATTCTTCGTTTGAAGCATTTGTTTCGAACCCAAAAGAGGCAAAATTGCTTCAGTGGCACTCGAATGAGCGCCAGAACAATGGAATGATTAGATACCCTGCTAATTCCACACAGTAGAGAAATATCGATAGGAGGTTTGAAGAATTCGCAGCGGATCCGAGGAATATAAGGTTCGGATTGAGTACGGATGGAATGAATCCTTTCGGCAACATGAGCAGCCATCATAGTACTTGGCCCATGAATCTCTGTGTGTACAACCTTCCTCGGTTGTTTACGAAGCGGAAGTACATATTGATATCTATACTCATCCAATGCCGAAGCAACTTGAGAATGACATTGATGTGTACCTAGCACCATTTGTGGAAGATCTGAAGAAATTGTGGGCTCCTAGGGTGCAGGTATGGGATGCTCATAAATGAGAGTACTTCACTTGGATGATACCGAGAGTGTGTGACCATAAATGATTATCCTGCCCTTGCTAACCTGTCGGGGCGGAGTACAAAAGGAGCCAAAGCATGTACTCATTGCTTGGATGATACCGAGAGTGTGTGACTGAATCACTTGTGCAAAACCATGTACATGCGTCACCGTAGATTCCTTCGGAGGAATCACCCATATTGCAAGATGAAGAAACAATTCGATGGTACGACCGAAGATGGTTTAGATCCAAAGCCTTTAAGCGGGACATACATTCATGATATGGTTAAGGACTTGGACGTTGCACTTAGAAAGGGACGTAAATCGAGGACCCGTGAGAAGAGCATGTGGAATAAGAGATCAATATTTTTGGACCTACCTTATTGGGAGCATCTAGAAGTTCAGCACTGCATCTACATGATGCACGTAGAGAAGGATGTCTGTGATAGCTTGATTGGTCTCTTACTGAACATTAAGGGAAAACACAAAGGACGGTATCAACGCATGGCTTGACATGGTATCAGATGTAGCAACAAAAGAGACCGATAAAGGCCGAACATACTACAAACCTGATATTTACACTCTGTCCAAGGTTGAGAGAATTGAACTATACCAGTGCTTGCATGGTGTGAAAGTTTTGTTCGGTTATTGAAGAGACTTGTTTTGATGCAAGATTTGAGTTTAACTGGCATGAAGTCCCATGATTGCCATGTGCTTATGACACAGATGCTCCCTGTGGCAGTTAGAGGTATTCTACTGAGCAAGGTATGGGAGACAATCACAAGGCTGTGTTATTTCTTTAACACAATTGCTCAGAAGGTTATCGATCTTGAAGGACTAGATGCTCTGCATTCCGAGGTGGTCATAACTCTATGTAATCTTGAGATGTATTTCCCTCCGTCGTTTTTCGATATCATGGTCCATCTCATTGTTCAACTTGTGAGGGAGATAAAGATGTGCGGACTTGTGTTCCTACGTAGCATGTATCCGTTCGAGAGGTACATAGGAATTCTCAAGTCCTACGTACGGATTCAATCTCGACTGCAGGGTAGCATTATCGAAGGTTTTGCAACCGAAGAGGTCATCGAATTCTGCGTGGATTACATGGCTCAGGTCTAACCGATACATGTGCCTCGATCCCGCCATGAGGGAGGCTCCATGGCATCGGGACCATCGAAAGGAAAGCAATCACGCCTGATCCGGTTGCGTGCACTAAATCCCATTTCATAGTTTTGTAACACATGGCTGTTGTAGCCCCGTATATGGATGAGCACAAGAACTGGCTACAGCAAGAGAATTTATCGCGGTAGGAGTACTAGATCATCAGACAGCATAATCTTTCAGTTCAACAGATGGTTAAAGGAGCGACAACCTATCACTAGAAGCTCGTCAGGTGATACACTGATATGGTTGGCAAAATGGCCAGCATTTACGGTTGTAACATGGAAAGGATACGACTTAAATGTGTACACATTTTACACGATAGATCAGGACATGAAGAGCACAAACTAGAACAGCGGTGTTCGCATTGATGCGCTGCATACTGCTGGATCGACGAGGAGCTCGTACTATGTGTTCATTGAGGAAATTTGGGAGCTCGACTTTGTAATATTCAAGATCCCCTTATTTTGGAGCCGTTGGGTTAACCTGCAGCACGTGAAGGTTGACAAGTACGGCATCACAACTATGGACCTCGAACGTGTCGGATACCAAGACGAACCATTTGCTCTCGGTAACCAAGTTGTTCAAGTCTTCTATGTGACCCGTCCAACAAGAAGCACCACGTTGTTTTTTAGGGAAAAGGGAGGATTGTCGGAGTCGAGAATGTGGTAGATGAGGAAGAATACAATCAGTTTAACGAGTTGCCTCCTATTGGTACCAGCGTCACGGTCCAGGAAGACCAACCTGAGGAAGCTAACTACACACGTGTTGATCATCGTGAAGGGCTAATTTTTATACAAAAGAATAAGCAAGTGGAGTTGTGATGCGGTCGTCATGTTTATTTCAAGTGTTCTTGTATTATAATTAATGAGATGTGCATTAATTATAATTAGTGAGATGTATTGAATAAAATTAATGAGATGTGCATTAATTATAGTTAGTGAAATGTATTTATTAAAATTAATTAGATGTGCATTAATTATAATTAGTGAGATATATTGATTAAAATTAATGAGATGTATGTATTATATTAAATGAGATATATGTATTATAATTAATGAAAGAAAAACTGGCACATCCAAGACGGTTCTGGGCTTAAACCGTCTAGGATGACTTTATCCTAGACGGTTCAAGCCCAGAACCGTCAGGGATGGGCTGACCCCCTTGTCGCGCCAAGCCCACTGCCACGGTAAGCCCCTTGGCCCTTAGTGTTGCCGCGCCCTAGCCCTCATCACAGACGGTGCAAGATTACCACCGTTTGTGAAGACCCCGTGGAAACAAAAATTATGTTCCCGTGGAAACACTTAGTTTGCAACCCTAGCTAGCGCCCATGGCCTTCTCCGGTGACACCCTTCCCATGTCCCCCTCAGCAGCGCCCTCCCCGCTTGGTGGCGACTCCCAGCCGCTCCCTCCCCCCTCGGCCGCGCCTCCCCCTCGCTGGTGTCTCCCTTCGTCCACGCCCTCGCCCTCGGTGGTGCCCTCCTCCCACCCCCATGTCCTCCCCCTCAGCGACACCCTCCCAGCTTGGTGGCGACCCCCCTCAACCGCGCCCTCCCCTCGGTGGTGTTCTCCTCGGCTGCACCCTCACGCTCAGTGGTACCCACCCCCCTCTTCTTGAAGGTATGTATGCAACAATATTTACCATATAGATTCCATGCTATATTTCGTGCTTTCTTGATGTTTAGTTAATCTTTGCATATTACTAACTAGGATTGTTTCTATGGTAATAGATGACATAGTGACAACCAAATTTTGATTCACTTTATGCCATTCTGTTTCATTTTTTGGTATGCTTGAGTCTAAACAAAAAATAAGAACACACATGCTGGGGCATTTCTCTAGAGAAACAAAAAAAAGTTGTACCAGATGTACATGTTTGTAGATTAGCCATTTCTCTGGACTTGTTTTTTCTTATTCCGGTCCATATATACACCAAATTAATCAATCAGTGTTGAATGACATAACCAACATCTTTAACAAGGTGAGACAAGAATATGTATTTTCAATTGTCACGGATCACTCACAATAATCGGCCAATATTAGCACATCACACTTGTCCCTTTTTACCCAATCTAATTTGCACCATTTCATTCAGTTTCTTCTAATGCTTTATTTAATTGCCTTTATGTTCATATTAATGATATAACATATGAATTGAAGTGTGCCCTATTATTCATATGAGTTTGATTCACTAAAAATGTTTTAAGTGCTTACTATCATGGGATCTTGTAGATGTTTCTTATTGTGTAGTTTTAATTTATTGGTTGATTTTAGCTTTTGTGATGTATGAACGTGTAGTATAGTGGCTTAAATTGAGGCTGTTCAAGATGTTGTTCAGCCATTAAAATCCCTCAAGTTGCTTAATTTGCAGTTATGGAAAGATAAAGTGATAAAACATCATTGAAGTGGTATCACTAGCATATTTGTTCAACAGAGTAGACGACCACCATGAGATTGCTATTGTCTTAAATCTGTCGTCCTAGTTATGACATTGGAACAGAATCTCTTAGTCCAATTATTTTTCATTTTGTACCTTTTCTGTTTATGTCATGGAAACTCCATCTTGCTGCCTTCTCATTGCTCGATGATGATAATGGGTGAAGTAATGATCATAACAGTTAATTTTGCGAGTTTGGCCTTAAACCGGTAGACTTGCATGCTAATAAGTATTGATTCATATTTAATATAATCAACAATAATTTTTAACTTTGAATTTAAATGGCTTCAAAATTCGAATGTAGACATTGATTCTCAATGAAAGTTGAAAGCATATATTAGCCTTTGGCCTTGCATGTTAGTCACCAGATTGGAGGAGTAATCTTTGCATTACTATTTTATTCCATCTTTCCATATTGAGGGCATAACCTTCTACTTGTTCTAAATATATTAAACTTTATTTCTGTAGTCTTAGCTCTATGGGCTTCCATGATCCAGTATAACACTATGCAATGTTTAAACTTTTAATTTAGTTGGATTACCCCTTCAAACACAATACCATTCCATCTGTGATTGCATGTTGTATAGTTTGGTTAAGATTTCAATTCTTTAATGTGCATGATAAGGTGGTAAGGGTTCAAGGCCATATTTGATTAATTGATTATTTAGCCCATTTGTGATTGCGATTGAAGATTCAAAATCTTCAAACTTGCCCGATTTCTGAGAGCACCACAAACAAATTTACATCTTGTTCTTATTATCGCACTTTGTTGAACAATATTGATTGGTCTTGTAAACAATATTGATTCTCTTAACCTTATATGTACAATACAACTCTTAACTTACCTTCTCTTAAATTTGCTTCTCTGAACTTACCTTCTCTTAAATTTGCTTCTCTTAACATACCTACTCTTAACCTTGCATCATACAAGAAGGCATCCCCTGATTCCTTGTCGCCGAATGGATCCGATGAGGCACCCAATGTAGGAAATCAGAGGTGCGGTCCAAGAGGGCTTAGTAAAAGGCCTCAGAGCCGATACACCATCACGGTGGTCGATCCGTACGATGGGGCCCCTACAACGCCTCCAAAGGCTGTGGCAGCTTTCCAGATTATGTGGGGGATCGTTGGGCTTGAAAGGGTCCCCATCACCTATCCATCATGGAAGACGTTGACACATGAGGAGCGCGATAACCTGGCGATAGAAATATTCACGTCGTTCGAGCTCCCAAAAACCGCCATGTGTAACAACCCCCATTTTCGCATAAATGCTGTAGGATCGATATTATACTAAACTAGCAATCAGAGGGGGGGTGAATGATTGCGCGGAAGCTAAAAATAAAATTTTGATCTACTAAAAATTCACCCCAATTCGGTCTCAAATAATTGCTTCGTATTCAACAAAATAGAGTTAGATACATTCGGTAAATCGCTAATTTCCAGAGATCCAACCATTTGATTGACCTGCAATTTGAACTGTAGAAACTAGATTCCAATAAGAATCTATTAAAAAACGAATCAGCTTGATCTGACCTACGGATCAAAAGTTATTAACTTTGCAAGCATGTTGCGATAGATTATGACGAGAACTGATCAAACCCTAATTTCGTGATTAATCACAATCTACAAAAGATTAACCAACGAAACTTTCAGGATCTCTAAGTTGATACTCTAGGATGGATCAAATCAAGATTAAACTCGTTGAATCAAGAGAGAAGATGAATCAATCTATAAAAACTAAAACCAGGCAAACACAGCAGAACCAGTAAACCTCCTTGTGAACAGTAATTCGCGATCCCTGTTGCATTCGCGATCGCTCTAGCATTGACTGTAGCGATCCTGTAGCAACACTGTATCACCGAAATTTTGTTCGTTTGCTGCAGCCGCCAGGAGCACCCACGCCGGAAGATCTTCAACTCAAGGAACACAACTACCAGGTCTTCAGGCCAGGAACACTCACGCCAGGAGCCAAGGCTTCGGAGTGCTAGAAAACTATGGTCGCGTGACCTCCAGACAGCGCAAGGAAAAGCTCTGGCTGAAGAAGTTATTTTTATTTCTTTTGGCTTGTTTGATTACAGTACTCCAACAAAAGAGTACAAACCCTAATACTTATCTCTCTCGGAAAAACAGAAGACACCTCTCCCTATTTATACTGAGCAAACATAAAGAGATTGAATACAACTCCACTTCCAACATGGAAAGAGTTTGTATACATCTCAACCTGGCCCAACATTGCCAAAAACAACTCTTGCACACATGTACCCACATGTCAGTAAATCGTGACTAACCACCTCTATGTGCATGTTCTCTGCCCGAGCGTTCGCATGACACCCTTGACCACCAAGACCTCGATTCCTCTCGAATCTTGTCCCAACCTCGGTTCCTCCATGAACCTAGTTCGGTCCGTCATCGATCACGTTAAGCCCTCGAGCAACACCTGCACATGAATAAACAAGAAACAATTCCGAGCACAAGTCCACGACTTGACTCAACATCAGTCCATGCAACCACTCACACGAGTGCATTGCATTAAGCAAAACTATTACCATGCTATCACAAGCATATCAATCAATCATCTGAAATAGCACATGCAAAAGCACCACACATGCCATGAGCACAACCACTTTGCAATGCCAATTTCATCACAAAGCCAATTTTTCAGCACATGATCTTACAATCTCCCCCTTGATGAAAACATTGGCAACACCACTTAGAACTGAACATTGGCATTCACATCACAAGAAAAGTTTTTGAAATCAAAAAGTTCTAAAATCAAAAGCCAAAGTGAAAAACACAAAATCTCCCCCTTTGACAAATATGCAAAGTAAAAAAACTCCCCTTAGGTGAAAATAAGAAAAACCTCCCCTAAGAAGAAAAATGTGAGTGAATAAATGAATACCACTTATACACGAACATGTGCATGTCTAAAGCATATATAAAGTTCTCCAAAATTCTCCTCCAAAATTCTTTTAAATAAGATTACCACTAGACGCGCAGTTGCGGAATCCTTCGCGCGTCGATGTAGTGGATCGTTCTCGCCGCAGTCGTTGCGTCGATGTAGTGGATCGTCCTCGCCTTGCCGTGGATCGTCCTCCCACGCCGCAGTCGCAGCAGCGTCACCGCAGTAGTCCACACGTCCAGAGATGGAACGCCGCGCGTCGTGTGCAAGCACACAGTCGCTCGGCAGGGGCGGCGAGAGGAGTAGGCTAGGGTTTCGAGTGAATCACTCCTAAACCGTGGAAAGCACACCTGCACCCTCCTCCTCCCCTCCTTATATAGCCACGAGATGAAACCTAAACTAGGGCCCATCGGTGTGCTAAGCCCACGAGTTCATTAATTACGGATCCAATCCAAATTAATGCATCCCACCATTAAGTGTGTGACCTGCGAGGTTCACATACGTTTGGACATGGATTCGAAAACTCCTTTTCAATCCAATAGTTGGTAGTGGCTTCTTGCAAAGTATGCCAACTCCCAAACATACTATGATCAAATCGGACGTAACCTATCAAAAGTACTCATGTAATAATCCCTTTGCCAAGTATATGAAGATTGATCTCAAGGCGAGAAGCATGTCATCCTTTGATGATTCAATCCATCTCTCGTATCCGTGATATATTAATAAGTTGTGATTGACTCCTCAATCACGGCATGGCCATGCACTTCCTTAATCATATCACACGAGTGGCCTTGTCATATATCTCCGTTTCATTGGAGTGGCAAATTCCATCTTATTGCTTACTTCCTCTGCACGTTTCATAGTAAACATGAAAGCTACCTTTATAACTATCCGGTTAGGAAGTAGTGTTTGATAGCCCCAAGGAAAACTATTACACATGTAGGAATATGACAATCTCAGGTCTAAGGATCATACATCTACTAGGTATGAGATACACGATGACACATAAGAATGAAACATTCTCGCGATGTCCCATTGCGGGTCTATCTAACCCATGTTCTTCAACATGCGTCCACAATGTATAGATGATATCTCCATATCCCATGATCTATGAAGCATGATCATCGATCACTACATGTCTTGATCTATTCATCGTTGTCCTATCGATGATATCCGATCGAGAGATATTTATCGAATTACATCATTAAGTAAAGAGCTTCATAAGCAAGTCACATACTTGTTGATCAATACAATGATATACATTCATTGGACCAATAATCATATTATTATTCATAAACATAGTCATGTTACAATCATCTAAATGATTGCCTCAAGGGCATAACACTAACAATCTCCCACTAGCACTTGAGTCAATCAATTAAGTATCTAATACCAATAGACCTTGTGTGCTCCTCATGCTTAGGTCATGGCGATGGCTTTGTCAGCGGATCGGCCACATTGGCTTCCGTATGTACTTTGCATATTCTCAAGTCACCTCTATCCACAATCTCGCGAATAAGGTGAAAGCGGCGAGTATGTGTTTAGACTTGATGTGATCTAGGCTCTTTAGCTTGTGCAATGGCACCACTATTATCACAATAGATGTCCATTGGACTAGAGGCACTAGCGACCACACCAAGCTCTGTGATAAACTTCTTAATCCACACAGCTTCCTTTGCGGCCTCCGAAGCCGCAATGTACTCCGCTTCTGTCGTAGAGTCGGCCACCGTGTTTTGCTTGGAACTCTTCCAGCTTACTGCTCCTCCATTAAGTGTAAACACAAACCCGGATTGCGATCGAAAATCATCTTTGTCAGTTTGGAAGCTTGCATCGGTGTAACCCGTTGCAACCAGATCTTCCTTACCTCCAAAAACAACATACCCTTAGTTCTTCTCAAGTACTTCAGGATATTTTTTACGGCTATCCAATGACCATCACCAGGATCCGCTTGGTATCTGCTTGTGACACTTAGAGCATATGAGACATCCGGGCGTGTATGATCATGGCATACATAATAGACCCAATAGCTGAAGCATATGGAATCTTGCTCATCCTGTCTCGCTCATCAGATGTCGAAGGACACTGATTCTTGCAGAGACTGATGCCATGTGACATTGGCATGAAACCTCTCTTGGATTCATGCATATTGAACCTTTTCAATATCTTGTCAATGTACGTTTCCTGACTTAATCCAATTAACCTTTTTGATCTATCTCTATAGATTTTTATGCCCAAGATATAGCATGCTTCTCCCAAGTCCTTCATTGAGAAACTCCTTTTCAATGAAGTCTTAACATCTTCAAGCATAGGAATGTCATTCCCGATCAATAATATGTCATCCACATACAAAATCGTAAATACAAGTGCGCTCCCACTAGCCTTCTTGTAAACACAAGGCTCTTCTTCATTTTTGATAAAGTCAAAACCTTTGACTACTTCATCAAAACGAATGTTCCAACTCCGAGATGCTTGCTTTAACCCATAAATGGATCTTTGAAGCTTGCATACCCTTTTAGCATATTTAGGATCAACAAAACCTTGAGGTTGTATCATGTATACATCCTCGGAAAGATTCCCATTAAGGAATGCTATTTTGACATCCATCGCCATATTTCATAATCAAAATATGCGAAGAATAGCTAAAATGATCCGGACAGACTTGAGCATGGCTACGGTGAGAAAGTTTCATCATAGTCAACTCCTTGAACTTGTTTGAAACCCTTTGCCACCAACCGTGCCTTATAGATCTGAACATTTCCATCTATGTCTATCTTTTCTTGAAAATCCATTTGCACTCAATGGTTTTACACCATCGGAGAGTCGACCAAGTTCCAAACTTGATTGTCATGCATGGATGAATTTCGGATCTCATGGCTTCAAGCCATTTTTCGAGTTTGGGTCCATCATTGCTTCTTCATAAGTCGTGGGCTCATCATTGTCCAACAATAATATGTCACTCCCATATCTTATAGGTACATGACGTGGCCTCCCCGACCTACGTGGGGCTAGAGTCTCTTCCACAGGTTGTACAACACTTTGTACATCTTGTGAAGGTTCAGTGGTAGCTTGAACATATTCATGTGATTCTCGAACTTCATCAAGATACACATCACTCCTACTGATTTCTTTTGAAAGAAACTCTTTCTCCAAAAAGACACCATTTCGAGCAACAAAAACTTTGTTGTCGTTTCTTTTGTAAAAGTATTATCCTTTTGTTTCTTTAGGATACCCCACAAAAAAGCATTTTTCTGATTTAGGTGGGAGTTTATCTGATTGTAAATGTTTTACATAAGCCTCACATCCCCATATCTTGAGAAATGACAACATGGGTCTTCTCCCAGTCCATATCTCATATGGCGTCTTCTCAACGGATTTTGATGCGACCCTATTCAAAGTGAACACAGCTGTCTCTAGAGCGAAACCCCAGAAGGATAATGGCAGATCTGTTTGGCTGATCATTGACCGAACCATATCTAATGAAGTTCGGTTACGTCGTTCGGACACGCCATTCCATTGAGGCGTTCCTGGTGGAGTAAGTTGCGGAACGATTCCACATTGCTTTAGATGATCACCAAACTCTTGGCTCAAGTATTCGCCACCACGATCGGATCGTAAGTGTTTTATTGTTTTGCCAAGTTGATTTTGTACTTCGTTACAAACTCTTTGAACCTTTCAAAAGTTTGATTTATGCCTCATTAAATAGATATATCCATATCTCTGAAGTCATCGATAAAAGTTACAAAATCTGAAACCCACCCTAGCAATCGAGCTCATTGGTCCACATACATCTGTATGTACTAGGGCCAATAATTCACTTGCTCTCTCATTAAAACTGTGAAAGGGCTTTTGTCATCTTGCCAAGTAAACAAGATTCACATGTTTCAAATGATTCAAAATCAAATGAGGTTAGAAGTCCATCACCATGGAGCTTCTTCATGCGCTTCTCATTTATATGACCTAGCGACAATGCCACAAAAGGTAGGGTTCAAATCATTAGGCCGATGCCTTTTACATTAATATTATAGACAGGTTTTCCTTGAGTTCAGGGCGTACAACCCATCCACCATGGGGCAACGACCATAATACATATCATTCAAAATATCGAACAAACAAAGTTCTTTATTACGAAATCATAACCTTCATGTTCCAAACAAGAAGATGAAATAATGTTTCTACTCAAAGATGGAACAAAATAACAATTATTAAGTTCTAAAACTAATCCTGAAGGCAAATGCAATGGGTATGTGCCAATGGCAAGACCAGCAACTCTTGCTTTATTCCCCACGCGAAGATCCACTTCTCCTTTTGCCAAGTCTCTACTCTTTATCACCCACAACGAATTGCAAATGTGAGCAACCGAACCGGTATCATATACCCATGAGTGAGTGAAGAAGTAGCAAGATTAATTTCTATAACATTAATACGAAGTGGAAACCACATTTCAATTCTTCTTATCGGCCTGTACTTTTCGCGATTCCGTTTCCAATGCCCTGATTTCTTGCAATAGAAGCATTGGGTATCAGGTTGAGGGCCAACTTTAAGCTTCTGAAGCTTAGTTTTGAGGCTTGCGATCTCATCTTGAGCCTTGCCCTTGCCCTTGCCCTTGCTCTTTCCGTTCCCCGACCTTAGCCTTCCTCTTTTTGAAAGCGGTTGTTTTCAACCATCATCACATGATTGGGTTTTTCTTAATGCTTTCCTCGCAGCCTTGAGCATCCCATGTAGCTCGGTTAGGCTCTTCTCCATGCTATTCATATGAAAATTCATAATGAATGGCTCAAAGCTCTGAGGCGTAGACCGAGAATAACATCGTGGCCAAACCGAGGCTAAGGGAAACTCAAGTTTTCCAATCTCCCAATGTAACCAATCATCTTGATCACATGAGGACTGACCGGACTGCCTTCAGCCAGCTTACAAGCAAATAAAAGCTTTGAGATACCATACCTCTCAGCTCTTGCTTGATTCCCAAACATGCCCTTCAAGCCTACAATCATATTGTAAGCATCCTGGTCCTCATATTGCTTTTGGAGCTCGAGTCCATGGTGACTAGCATGAGACAGTGACCTCTCTGAAGCATTAACATGCTTTTCATATTCAACCTTCAAATTGCGGCGGCATTTTCGGCTGGTTCATCAGGAATTGGATTCTCTAGAACATAGTCCTTCTTTTCATGCTTGAGAACAATTCTCAGGTTGCGATACCAATCAACAAAATTAGTTCCATTCAGTTTTTCCCTTTCCAAAACTGATCTCAAAGCAAAACCAGGTGTAGCAGGAGTAGGAGAAGGTGCCATTGAACTACAACAAAAACATGCAAAGATTCTAAGCACTATGTTTATGTAAAACTTTTATTAAACTTTTTAATTAAAGACACTTCTATTTTATGTCCCTTTTATAGACACATAGTGAGTATTCAAGATCCATATTCATCAAAAACTAGTGAGCTTTGGCATCACTGCTAGAAATTTAATGACATAGGTAAGCAACACCTTTGCTAATTACATCATATGTAACTCTTGTTTGTTGAGTATGAAAACAAGTAATGAATGCCTCCATCAACTTGACTCATGGCCAAGTCAACCTGCCCCTAAGGGCTCACATGAGGAGGAGCACTTCCGATATCTGGTGCCAATTAAGAAACCTGCCTCATGTGTGTTTTCCTAGACACCACTTGTCTTGTATAGGTTCCTTCATTATGAAATCAAATCCCAACCACTTATGTCCTCAAGCCCAAAACCGTTTTGATAGCTTGATTAAATCTACCATTGTTATGCGTGATGTGTCCAACACATCCCTATCATCTATTGAGATAGCCATTGATATACTACTTTGGCAGTCATATCAATAACGATCTAAATTCTTGATAGGTGCAACAATTCGATGGACAATTTGATTTAAAATTTTTAACTATAGGGATGAACAAAGATTACTATGAACATGGCATCACATGCAATGAGCATAAAGAAAATAGCAAGGATTAAACACACATCCACAGAAAATCAAAATAAGCTGTGAAATAGCATGGCCCTTAGCATTAAGATCTCCATCATCATGCTTGTTTGTTCACCTAGCCACCTTGCTTGATTTGTTCACCTAGCCATCTTCTTCATCATTATGGATGCAACTCCTTACAACTTTTGATAATGAATTTTACATGAGGGTTTGAAGCATCACAAGTCGACACGCAGGTCGTTATACAATTTAAATAGCCTTATGGCTTGACACGACACCTTGAGCCATGTGGAAATTACATGCATCACATACACATAGGCCATACCATTTCACATAATTCCTGCAAAAGCGAGTTAAACAAAAGCAACCCTACGACTCAGGTCCGAGGGCGGCGCCCACAATAATCCCATTGGCGGTCGTGGCGGGGTCAAGGCGAGCCCACCTGCGGTCCTTGGAAATTTTTTTTAGAGGCATGTCTTCTGACATTGGAAAACGCCCTCAAAATTTCCACGGATCAACCAGATTGACCCAATCCGATCTAATATGATTGGCTTGGTCCCATATGGATACGTTTCAGAAACCACGATGGCGGTAACCCGACCGGTAAGGGTAACGTCGTACCATGAACGGACTCACCCAAATCAATATTGAATCATTTGCGCTACCATGGATCAACAGATTGACCCAATCCAACTCAATCGATTGGCTTGGTCCCATATGGATACGTTTGAAACCACGATGGCGGTAACCCGACCGGTAAGGGTAACGTCGTAACATGAACGGACTCACCCAAATCAAGATTGAGTCGGTTTGCACTTTCCTCAAACCCTAAACCGATCGATCTCATCGATGGTCGCCGTCACCAATTCATCACATGAACTAGTTGAACATGTAATAGATCAATCTACTAACCTTACACATCATATGTGCAACATCCGATCACAAAACTATACGAGATGGCTCGATACCATTGAAGAGGAACGCGGTATGCCACGCTAGCACAAAAAAATTCTACCGCGAAACCGAAAGCTACTGCAAGAAGGGGATCATAGATAAGATTACCACTAGGCGCGCGATTGCGGAATCCTTCGCGTCGATGTAGTGGATTGTTCTCGCCGCGATCGTTGCGTCGATGTAGTGGATCGTCCTCGCCTTGCCGTGGATCGTCCTCCCACGCCGCAGCCGCAGCGTCACCGCATGAGTCCACACGTCCGAGATGGAACGCGTGCGTCGTGTGCAAGCACACAGTCGCTCGGCGAGGGCAGAGAGGAGTAGGCTAGGGTTTCGAGTGAATCACTCCTAAACCGTGGAAAGCACACCTGCACCCTCCTCCTCCCTCCTTATATAGCCACGAGATGAAACCTAAACTAGGGCCCATCGTGCTAAGCCCACGAGGTTCATTAATTACGGATCAATCCAAATTAATGCGTCCCACCCATTAAGTGTGTGACCTGCGAGGTTCACATACGTTTGGACATGGATTCGGAAAACTCCTTTTCAATCCAATAGTTGGTAGTGGCTTCTTGCAAAGTATGCCAACTCCCAAACATACTATGATCAAATCGATGTAACCTATCAAAAGTACTCATGTAATAATCCCTTTGCCAAGTATATGAAGATTGATCTCAAGGCGAGAAGCATGTCATCCTTTGATGATTCAATCCATCTCTCGTATCCGTGATATATTAATAAGTTGTGATTGACTCCTCAATCACGGCATGGCCATGCACTTCCTTAATCATATCACACGAGTGGCCTTGTCATATATCTCCGTTTCATTGGAGTGGCAAATTCCATCTTAACTGCTTACTTCCCTCTGCACGTTTCATAGTAAACATGAAAGCTACCTTTATAACTATCCGGTTAGGAAGTAGTGTTTGATAGCCCCAAGGAAAACTATTACACATGTAGGGAATATGACAATCTCGTGTCTAAGGATCATACATCTACTAGGTATGAGATACATCGATGACACATAAGAATGAAACATTCTCGCGATGTCCCATTGCGGGTCTATCTAACCCATGTTCTTCAACATGCGTCCACAATGTATAGATGATATCTCCATATCCCATGATCTATGAAGCATGATCATCGATCACTACATGTCTTGATCTATTCATCGTTGTCCTATCGATGATATCCGATCAGAGATATTTATCGAATTACATCATTAAGTAAAGAGCTTCATAAGCAAGTCACATACTTGTTGATCAATACAATGATATACATTCATTGGACCAATAATCATATTATTATTCATAAACATAGTCATGTTACAATCATCTAAATGATTGCCTCAAGGGCATAACACTAACAATATAATGCTCATTACTTTTTCATTGTTTTTTTTCATTTACGAAACACACAAAATAAAAGTATGTTAACAAAATATTACAAAGTTTTCACAAATTCCCCCTCAAAACAACATCTTAAAAACTTTCTTCAAAATTGTCACCCAATGGGATTAATTTATAAACAAAAGTCTAAAAGAACAATCCTCCCAATAGGCAAACAAAAGAAATTTTCTCCAAAAGTCCATTAACTCCCCCTCAAATGTATAACCAATGAAATCAAAAGAGATGTGATGATATACATGTGTTTGAGTTATCACGGTATGTTCAGTTAAGCATAAGTATGAATCATGATAAATAAATACTGAGCATGAAAAGGCATGATATAAGATATAACATAATTGAACATGCCAGGGGATACAAATGAGCATATGAACAAACATCTCATCTCATACCACACTTAGATATCTGTGAATGTAAAAGACATGAGTGTATAAAATAGCTCACAAAGTAGGTGAAGAATTATCGCACATACCTCTTGAAAGCCATCTCAAGGGTGAGAACCATCCAAGTCTTGATCACATCTTGCAAAAGACCAAGATCCTCTAAGCTTCTGTTCTCCAACCCGTATCTGAAAAACTTACATAGTACTAGAAGATGTCGAGGCCTCGGTACCGGGGTTAGAAATAAAATATTTAGGAATCCAGTACTGAGACACATGATGCACAGCAGTAGGTACAACACGAGTATTCTTATGCACAAGATCAGATTTACCCTTTCTCGTGTTTCTAGCAACAAAAGGTGTTTGCATCACCCTAGGCACATAATGAGGAGTAAAGCGTGCCTGTCTGAAATTAGACCTAGCCTTAGCCTTTTCTTTCTTTTGTTGTTTGGCTAGTCTAAAGCAAAAATCTTCTAAGTGTCCATCTCTACCACAATGAGTGCAAGTGTATTTAACACGATGTTTAGCTTTAGAAATAGAAGCAACATTTGCATTCATTATAGTTGAAGATAAAACTCCAGCAGACTTAAAAACAATTTTCTTATGCTCATTGACAATTTCAAATTTTCCACTTTCAAGTGCCTTAACAACAGTGGGAGCATGTAATTTATGATGAGCATAAGAATCAAAACCTAAACCTTTGTTATGAATACTAACCCTTGATTGATCCAAAATCATGTTTAGGTTTTTCTTTCCTCTAGTGAAACGTTCTAAAGATTTTTCCAAATAATCAACCTTTCGAGAAAGAGTTAAACAATTATTACAGGGAACGTCCACTTTTCCTTTTTGCTTGCGACAAGTTGAGCATGAAAGAACCTCATGTGTGAGCAAATCATTTGTCAATTGAGAAACTCTAGCATTAGCATCATGCAACTTCAATTCAAGAATTGAACATTTAGAACAAGAAGTTGATTCATCCAAATCAGAAGTAGAGCAACTAGCATCTTTAATTTGTTTGCAATTCAAAGCAACAAGTTTCTCATTCTTCTCAATTTCATCTCTAAGCTTATCAAGAGTTGAAGCATGAACATTTCTTAGTGAAGTAAGCTCAGAATAAATCAAGTCACATGTTTTGCAAGCATCATCATCTGGAATCAAAGATTTAAGTCTAGCAATTTCAGCATTCAAAGATTCCACAAGAACATCATGTTTTTTAATTTTCTTGTTACGTTTATCAAGCAATTTAACAAGACGAGCAACAGCAATAGCTAATTCATCATAAGAAGGTTCTACCTCATTGAAGTCGCTGTCATGATTGTCCTCGGTGAAGCTGTCGCTGTTTTTAGCCATGAGACACAAGCCCATCAAGTCTTGTCTCGTCTTACCTTTGGATGTTGTATCTTCATCACTGTTTTCAGAGTCTACATCACTCAAGTTGACTTGTTCAAGTGCTGAAAGAACTCGATGCACAACTTTGCTATTTAGGAAGCTCCTTTTCTTCTTGTCATTGAATGGACGCTTGTACTTTGTCTCTTTCTCCTCCTTCGATGATTTACCTACAAGTTTAGGACAATTTGAACGAATGTGGTTGAGATCACCACACTCATAGCATCTTGGAGGGCCACCACCAACTCTCTTCCTCATTCTCACATTCTGCAAAGCTTTATTAAAACGAGAAGAGAGTGATGCCAAGTCTTCTTTCAAAAATTCCTCAATCTGTTCATCGGTTAGTGAAGACAAGAAAGACAAAGCAAAACTTGAAGAAGCATTATTATGAGACATGCTAGATTGGGAGGTCAAAGCAATTGATTTGTGATCGTTCTTCCTAGCAAGAACATCCAATTCATGAGTTTTTAATTTAGAGAAAAGAACATCTAAAGTAAGTGTACTCATGACAGTTGATTCTCTAATGGATGTAACTTTCATCTCCCAAATAGACATGTCTAATGCACCAAGCAATTGTCTAGCATTAGCAGCATCGTCATAGCTAACTCCAACAGCACGTAAATTGCTAAGAATCTTATTAAAACGTGCAAAGAAAACATCTAGCGACTCAACAGTTTTCATCTCAAATCGCATGTATTCTTTCTTATATATATCCTGACGAACCTCTTTGACAGTGTTAGAACCCTCATGATAATCACAAAGAGATTTCCATACCTCATATGCGGATCAAAGATGAACCACTCGATCGAAGTCGCTGCGTCCCAAGCCCTGGATGATCAAGTTGCGCGCCTTGCTGTTTGCTTCAACATGTGTGTGATTGGCGTCGTTGACGTTGTCGTTCTCAGGAACTTCGTACGGCTTGTAAACCTTCTCCCAAATTGCGAAGCCCTGCACTTGTATGTACGCCTCCATCTTGGCCTTCCAAAACTGAAAATCAACACCATCGAACACACACGGTTTTGTCGAATAACGATCCATGAATCTAATCACCGGTTAAGATAAATTAGAAAAACCGTGCTTTGATACCACTTGTAGGATCGATATTATACTAAACTAGCAATCGGAGGGGGGTGAATGATTGCGCGGAAGCTAAAAACAAAATTTTGATCTACTAAAAATTCACCCCAATTCGGTCTCAAATAATTGCTTCGTATTCAACAAAATAGAGTTAGATGCATTCAGTAAATCGCTAATTTCCGGAGATCCAACCATCAGATTGACCTGCAATTTGAACTATAGAAACTAGATTCCAATAAGAATCTAATAAAAAACGAATCAGCTTGATCTGACCTACGGATCAAAAGTTATTAACTTTGCAAGCATGCTATGACAGATTATGACGAGAACTGATCAAACCCTAATTTCGTGATTAATCACAATCTACAAAATATTAACCAACGAAACTTTCAGGATCTCTAAGTTGATACTCTAGGAAGGTTTTGGATGGATCAAATCAAGATTAAACTCGTTGAATCAAGAGAGACGATGAATCAATCTATAAAAACTAAAACCAGGCAAACATAGCAGAACCAGTAAACCTCCCTGTGAACAGTTATTCGCGATCCCTGTTGCATTCGTGATCGCTCTAGTATTGGTCAGAGCAATCAGTAGCAACAACTGTAGCACCAAATTTTGTTCGTTTCTTTGCGGCGCCAGAGCACCACGGGAAGATCTTCAACGCAAGGAACACAATGCCGGTCTTGGGCCGGGAACACTCACGCCAGAGCCAAGGCTTGGTGCTGAAAACTATGGCGCGTGACCTCCGGGCGGCGCAAGGAAAAGCTACGTCAAGAAGTTATTTTTATTTCTTTTGGCTAGTTTGATTACAGTACTCCAACAAAAGAGTATAAACCTTAATACTTATCTCTCTCGGAAAAACAGAAGACACCTCTCCCTATTTATACTGAGCAAACATAAAGAGATTGAATACAACTCCACTTCCAACATGGAAAGAGTTTGTATACATCTCAACCTGGCCCAACATGGCCAAAACAACTCTTACACGCATGTACGACCCACATCTTTGTAAATCGTGACTAACCAGCCTCCATGTGCATGTTCTCTAGCCCGAACGTTCCGCATGACATCCTTGACCACCAAGACCTCGATTCCTCTCTGAATCTTGTCCCAAACCTCAGTTCCTCCATGAACTTAGTTTCGGTCCCGTCATCGACCACGTTCGCCCTCGAGCAACACCTGCACATGAATAAACAAGAAACAATTCCGAACACAAGTCCACGACTTGACTCAACATCAGTCCATGCAACCACTCACACGAGTGCATTGCATTAAGCAAAACTATTACCATGCTATCACAAGCATATCAATCAATCATCTAAAATAGCACATGCAAAAGCACCACACATGCGATGAGCACAACCACTTTGCAATGTGTAACATCCCAAAATTCGCCTAAATATTATTTTATTGTCATTTGGGCATTTTATGATTTTCTGGGATTTATTGGATTTTTCTGGATTTATTTGAATTTACTTTAAGTTAAGCATATTGATCTTTTGTGTTAAAACTATTTAAAGTTATGCAAAGTTAAAACAAAGTTTTGTCAAAAATATTTTATCTGAGTTCAAAATGCTTCAAAGTATTTTTGAGAATTTTTTTGGATTTTTCCTGATATTTTTATTGCCTAAAACCAATTAATTGAATTTCTAAAATTATTTTAAATGATAAAAGTTTCAAAAATTCCATCTAAACAGTGTTGGGCCGAAGCCCAACATTTGTGCGTCTAAGGCTCGCTTGCCATGGCCCAAGTCGGCCAGCTTTAGCACTACTAGAAACCCTAGCGCCGCGACCGTGCGATCGTGATCCGTCGGTTCAGAGATTGCAGCGTAGTAGCTCGCGCCATGGCCATCGGATGGGAGCACGTGTCAGCGATCCGGGCGTCGTCCTCGCGTGTATGGGCTGGACTCTGTCTCGTATCCACCATGGATACGGCTTGGAGTTTCCAAGTCGGGTACGCGCGGGGGTGTTCGACCTATATAAGGAAATCAGAAGGTGCCTGAGGTCGTCCGCAAGCAAAACCCTAAGCGCCTTGCCGAGAACCCCAGCCGTTAGCCGGAAATTTGGGTCAAGCACCGAGCGCCGCCGCTGCAGTTATTCGTCGATTCCGCCGTCTTCCATGGAGCTCAAGGCTCGAGGTTATGTCCGTTAGATTCGTCTCGACAAGGGGAAGCCCGTGCGCGCACCAGTTTGGTCGGAGCATCACCGGAAAGAAGAATCCGCGGGGAGGCCATCGCCGACAAAGAATAGAACCTCGCCGCCGTCGCCCAAGTGCTCAAACCTTAGATCCGTTTGCGTCAGCGGGTAGGCAAGGTCGTGAGCGTGTCGTAGGTAACCTAGCCGCCGCCGTACGACGGCAAGTAGGTCCCGATGTCGCCGCCGTCGGCGTGGCTCGATGCTTCGTTGGCGCGTGTCGCTGCGTGGGCGGTTCTTAGCCGGGCGCTGCATGGCTGGTCGCGTGGGCGTGTCGGTGTCGCTGAGTCGTGCGCTGACACGGCCATCTGCGGGACCCGCGCGTCAGTAGTCCAGGCCCGCGTGAACCTGGTGCCCCGTGATCCCGAGGAAGTTCGTGGACGTAGTCCATGGACCAAGGGCCACGTGTCGTGCTCTGGTTGGCTCGGGTCAGAGCTGACGTCAGCGTGACGCTTTAAACCCGAGTTTCCTTTAGAAAAATAATTCGTTTAATTCGGTATTTTCCAATTTTCAGGTTTTTATGATTTTTGAATCTTCTCGGAGGCCATTCTCCCTCATACGAGCTCTGATTGAGGTGATTCAAATTTCTAAAAATTTATAAAATTTAGATCTATTTAATGGTGAATTTTATTTAATTTTTAGAGTTTGTTTGCTCTCTGTTTTGGTTTTTATTTTTTGTTCTCTCTTGTTTCGCGTAGACGTTAAAATTGTGCAACTCATCCGAGGAAGATTCGCCGACTCAAGAGCAAGTTCCAGAACAAGATCAGAACCTATTCCAAGGCAAGTTGTGCTTTGATCATGTCGAATCCATGTTTATAAAATTGCTATATTTGTTTTACCCTATTGCATATTATTTCAAGAGTATAGTTGTTTCAAATTAAATTGGGCTTAGCTAATATGCCAATTTGATCTATACCCTACCTTGTCATTGTATGCCATGATCCATTGTCACCCTAGATTGGTTCAGTATAGTTGGCTAGTAATTATAATCAACATGGGATGGTTAGTCCGTATTAGTTGCTTAGCCATGCCACGTCATCGCATGTGTCAGAATTATTGATAATTAATCTTGATTAATGGAATATGGAACAATGTTATGAACTTGTGTGTCATGTGGAATCACACGATGAGATTGAGTTGTTGTGGCGAGTCATGTCACGCAACGATGTTGAATTGTTAATGGCACGTGGTGCTTGGTAATCAACACAGGTGATAATCATTTAGATTGGGGCAAGTGACAAGGCGAGTATGCCAAGGTGGGCCCAATGGGCGGAGGGTATGTGGATGTCTTGCCTCGATCACTCTAAGGACTTAACCTTGCAAGCCTTTGACTGAGTCAATCATGCAACCACATGTCTGGTATGGGCCAACCTAGCTGATTAATTTGCAATGTCTAAACTTTGGTACTATCTTGGTCGGTGTGAGTTCCCGAGTTATGGAGTAATTCACATGGCGCAAGAGGGGCCCCTGGTTGTGGTTTCGGACCCACGGTGTTGAAACCTTAGTGGGTAATACTGGATTAAGCGAGAGCATTGTAAAGGCTTTGTCATGATCTCTCCGCCGACACACCAAAGGAAGTGTGTTAACCCGGAAGGTACCAAGAGACGATCATGTCATGTGGGTAAAGTGCATAACCTCTGCAGAGTGTGAAACTATTCGGATAGCCGTGCTCATGTATTATTGGCGATGCTCGGAATTACGATTAAGGGTTAGCTTAATTAAATGGACAACTTAGTTGGGATGGCAGAATGCCATGTGGAAGATGGGAATTGATTTAGGATTGGAAACTTGGTTTACTTGAGAAATGCTGAATCTAGCTATTATTGTTATTTGTTTTAGAGTCTTTGCAATCTATTTATAGTACTTATTCATACATGCTGCTTTGTTGCAAAATAGCCATGATAGCCTATCCTTTGGAATAAGCCTTGCATATAGCTATGTTAGAATTGCATTCTGTGCACAACTTGTTGAGTGCTTTAAGTACTCACCCTTGCCAACAACAACATCACCAGTTGAAGAGTCTACATCAATCTTTGGAGGAAAGATTCGAGGAGAGCGAATGTTTAGGGCGCAAGCCTTGTCGATTACTGTGGTATCTTGAGGGTTGTCTACATTTTCATTCATTGCGATTTAATATGTTGTTTAGCCTTGCAGGCATAGTCATGTAAGTGGACCATAAGGTCATTCAACTAGATAGTATATATTATATGATATCTTTCATAATGCTTTAGCTATGTATGATTGTGATATTTACTTATGTTGAGCTTTGTGTGCACTAGCGTGATCTGGACTAGTCACGGTATACACAGAGTGTCGAATTTGCATATTCGGGTCCCGACAAAAGTGGTGTCGAGCCATCTTGATGTAGGCCTTGACCCTAGATAGTGCAGTCGTGCAGATAGGAACTTCAAAATTATTTTTAAAGAAAAGAATTAACTTGGAAGAATAATATGTTCTTGAATTATCTTATTCTTCTATTCCTTTCCTAAATCAAAATTTCTCTCTTTTCCCTGCTGAATTTCTTTCTCTCCTCCTTTTTGGATTGAGTTAAAACCTTATCTGAGTTGTCACGGTAGTTGATGTGCCACATCATAGAAGAAAGCATCAAGTGTTATTGTCAACCACGAAGATCAAGAAGGAGGAATCATCGAGCTCAAGGAAGGAGTAGATCGATGAAGTGTTCCAGTTAGAGGACCTATGTTTGAGTAGCAGTTGAGACTCATCATGGGAGTCGCGTCGCTTAAGATAGAAGTGTTACCCTTGTAGGCGGTAGTTTTGTGTGTATAGGTTGAATTGGTTCTTCCTTGATTCTTTGAGTGTGCGGTATGAGTTGCGAGCTTTTAGGCTTATATAAGCAACCATACCAAGTTATTAATATTGTTTGCTTTAGTTATTGGGTTAAACCTATCTCCCCGCTTTAGGATCCTCGCTTCTTACCTAAGCTATTCGCCTCTTCCCTAACCAAGTGAAGCAATCAAGCGGATGATTGGACTTGAGGAAACAACATAATCGGTGGAAGCAGAAATCAACCCAGTAAGAATCTCAGTAGTGGATTAATTCTTCAACCGTCAGTACAGATGGATATGCAGAGTTTCAGAGAATTCTTGACTGCTCAGACTCAATTGATGCATGCAATGATGAAGCAGATGCGAGAATATGATGACCAAGCCAATGTCAACCAAGTGTCCCAAGCTGCTACCAATGATTTCCGTTCCTACTTAAGGTTATCAGAATTCATAAAGACTCGTCCGCCGACATTCTCAGGAAATGTGTTACCCTCGGAAGCGGATGATTGGCTCAAGACCATTGAGAGGAAGCTGCTCGTTGCTCAGTGTGAAGGCGATGAAAAAGTCCTGTATGCTTCTTATCAGTTACAAGGAATCACTTCTGAATGGTGGAAGAAATATTGTGCTGCTCATGAAGCCCCGCAGAATATCACTTGGAATGAATTTGTTGTTGCTTTTCGTAATCTCTTTACCTCACCTGGAGACAGTATAGTCACGGTAGATACGAAGCATAATACTATCCCTGCACCTTGTACAACATCTAAGCGTTGCTCTCTGAAGTGCTGTCAACCAAACAAGTCAAAAGATCGGGCGTGCATTCGCTGTGAAGAAATAGGACATACCGCTGATGAGCATGCGATTAATTGCTCCAGCTGTGAAGGAAGTCATTCTCTTGGAGAGTGTCCCATCAGTGACATCACATGTTACCTGTGTGAAGGTCGAGATCATGGTCGGCTCAATGTCCCTTGGATCCAATAATGTCATTTGTAACCCGATGTCGGCAAAAGAATTTTCGAGCATGATCGCTCAAGAGTCATCAAAGCGATATGGAATGCCAAGCTATGCATGGTGATGTCGTTTGAAGAACCAAAGACGCAGCACTCTGATCTTGTCAGCCCTTTTCAAGAAAGAAGTAATTGGCAATCACCAACAGCATGTTTCCTGTGTGATGAAGAAGGCCATTGGTCTAGAGAATGCCCTCTGAAGCAACCGATCATGGCGCCACAAGAAGACGATAATGTACATGTAGTGCACGGCAAGGCACAACATCGAAAGCGTTTGTGCTACTCTTTGTCATGAGGAAGGCCATTTTGTTAAGAAATGTCGCGAAAGAATCTAGAGTCTCCTCTGACGCGGTCCTTAGGAAGTTACCTCGGTCAAGTTCATAACACCAAGAGTGAGCAATAAGGTTGCAAGAAAGTCCGCCAGAGAACCAGTTAAAAAAAAGGGCGTTTGAACAAAGACACTACCCTGGTCGACGAATGCTCAAGGAAGGGAGGTGTCCCTAAGCTTTGTTATACATGTTGCAAGCCCGGACATTTTGCCCGCAATTACCCTCAGAAGAAAGCAACCATGCCAGTTCAAGTCAATTTCAACCCTACCCCGGACAAAAACTTGGTATAGCGCCAATCAAGGAAGTTCAGATTAATGATTTCACCCTGGGCAAGTGTCGTATCCTTATTTGTAAAGGAAAAGTGACTAGTGATGAATTCCATGTAAAGATTTTCTTGCTTAAAGAAATAAAGTGGAGATGGTTGATATATTAGGATGTGAAGTGTTGGAATAAAAGCATTAATGGTAAAAGAAGGGTCAGATGTTTCTTTGGGTATGCATCTGTAATGGTGGTCCACTCGAAAGTGATGCGTGTGCAGTGATGGTCAGTTGATGGTAAACAGCGTGGAAGTTGCCAACCTAGAAGATGTGCCAGTGTTGGAGAGCATTCGGATATGTTTTTCGAGGAATTGTCTAGTATGTCGTCGGATCGAGAAACCAAGTTAGTGCCTGGTACATCGACAAAAGCGAAGAGACCTTATCAAATGCCTACAGATTAGCTAGTTAGGATGAAGAAGAAGATCGAAGAGTTGTGACCAAAAATGTTTCAACAGGACCAGTTTGTCACCTTAGGAAGCGCCTGTGCTGTTTGAAAGATGGGAGCTTAAGGATGTGTATCGAGCATCGAGCATTTAATGAAAGTATGATTCAAGAATAAGTACCCGTCACCCATGATCAATGATTTGTCTGATCTGTTCAAAAGAAGTTGGAGTTTTCTCTAACATAGATCTTCGATAAAGTTATCATCAGTTAAAGATGCGTGCAAAGAATATTTCTAAGATAGAGTTTTCTTCGCAATATGGACAATATGAGTTTACAATTGAGTCTGCTGGAATGATCAAAGCCATTACAGAATTTATGAACATGATGAATGGAGTTCCATTGAAAATTTGGTCAAAATTGTTATGATGTTTGGATAGGATGTATTTGTTTACTTCAAGCCAAAAGGGAAAGTATGCAGAACATTTGAGATTAGTTTTGGAAAAGCTGCTAGAGCAATGGTTGTATGCTAAGTGTAGCAAGTGTGACTTTTGGAAGGGGAAAGTGAAATTTCTTGGCCATGAGATGACTGCTAAAGGAGTTGCCGTTCATCCAAGCAAGGTGGAAGCAGTGTTACATGGGAGCGACCGAAGTTTGTTACCCAGATCCATAGTTCTCTGGGAATGGCGAAACATTACCGTTGATTCATAGAAGGATTTTTAATGATTGCTAGACCGCTTAAACAATTGTTGAAAAAGGAGAAGAAGTTTACATGGACGTCGCATGGTGAAAAGAGTTTTCTGCAATTGGGAAAACGTTTGACGACAACGCCTGTCTTAGTGTTGCCAGAGGTGCAGAGCAGTTTTGATATATATTGTAATGCTCCGAGACAAGATCTTGGATATGTGTTAATACAGAAAGGAAAAGTTGTTGCCTATGCGTCAGGACAGTTGAGGCCATGTGAAGAGAACTATGCTTCACATGAATTGGAAATTGCTACCGTAGTGCGTGCCTTGAAGTCATTGCGTCATTATATTGTTGGAGATATGTACAGACCATAAGAGTTCGAAGTGCAGACCTTAATATAGAACGAAGAGGATGGTTGGAGTTGATTAAGTATTATAAGGCTGGGATCTGTTATCATCCTGGTAAGGCTAATATGGTATCCAATGTCTTAAAGTCGTAAAGACCATAGTGCCAATACACCAATATCAAGTGATCAGTCGGAATTGTGTGAGGAGTGTCAAAAGTTGAATTTATAAGTGGTTTCGCAAGGAATTATAGCTGCTTTGGAAGTTAAGCCAATGCTTCAAGATCGGATCAAAGTGGGTCGGAAGGATGAAGGCTTAGAAGAGGATTTTCTGAAGTGGATGACCAAGGAACCACACAATTTAAAGGTCGAATCTAAGTATCGAGCAAGAAAGAGCTTAGCGATTGATTCTAGAAGAAGTTAATGATTCTAAAGTATTCAATTCATCGAAAAGGTGTTAAGATATATCAAGGTCTTAAGGAAAGGATTTAATAGCCTAAGATGAGCGTGAAGTTCTTTGAAAATATCGCTTTGTGTGGCGTGTGCTAGAGAATGGAAGCGATGTGCGGAGATCGGCAAGTTTGTTACAACCGTGCGAGCTACGAGTGGAAGTAGAGCCAAATCGGTAATAAGATACCTAGCGTTGAGAATGGCGAAGCGGAAGTGATATGTTGAGAGCTTGTGCTTTAGCTTATGCTACATCTTGGGATAAATGTTAAATGTGGCGAATTGATTACAATAATAGTTATCAAGCTAGCCGGCAGATGTCACCGTTGAGGCGTTGTATGGACGTGCCTGTCGTACTCCGTTGAATTGGAATGAGACAGGAGATCGTATGGTATTTGGACCCGATATTCTCAAGGAAGCCAAAGAGCGAGTTGATATGATTAGAGAGAGGTTGAAGGTAGCTCGGTTAAGGAAAAATAGCTACGTTCATGACCGTCGTCAATATTTGAGATTCGAGGCGGATGATTTTGTGTATCTCAGAGTTTGCACTCTTAAAGGTGTCGGAAGGTTTCACGCTAAGGGGAAGCTTGCATCAAGATATGTTGGTCCATTCAAAATTTTGAGCCGTTAAGGAGATGTTGCTTATCAGATGAAGTTGCTGTAGTCAATGGCAGGAGTGCACGACGTGTTTCACGTGTCACAACTTAAGAAGTGTCTCAGAGTGCCAGCAGAACAAACCCCGTTGGATGCAATAGAGCCACAGGAAGATTTGACCTACAAGGAGTAGCCAGTCAGAATTTTGGATGTTATGGAGCGCAAGACTAAAAGCAAGTCTATTCGCTTTTGCAGAGTTCAGTGGAGCAATCATTCTAAAAGTGAAGCAACTTGGGAGCGCGAAGAAGATTTGAAGTCAGAGTTTTCAAACCTATTCTTTAGTTAGCCCTGAATCTCGAGGTCGAGATTCTGTTAAGGGGGGAAGGTTTGTAACATCCCAAAATTCGCCTAAATATTATTTTATTGTCATTTGGGCATTTTATGATTTTCTGGGATTTATTGGATTATTCTGGATTTATTTGAATTTACTTTAGGTTAAGCATATTGATCTTTTGTGTTAAAACTATTTAAAGTTATGCAAAGTTAAAACAAAGTTTTGTCAAAAATATTTTATCTGAGTTCAAAATGCTTCAAAGTATTTTTGAGAATTTTCTTGGATTTTTCCTGATATTTTTATTGCCTAAAACCAATTAATTGAATTTCTGGAATTATATTAAATGATAAAAGTTTCAAAAATTCCATCTAAACAGTGTTGGGCCGAAGCCCAACATTGTGCGTGCAAGGCCTGCTTCGGCGCGGCCCAAGTCAGCCCGCTTAGCTGTCACTAGAAACCCTAGCGTCGCGACCGTGCGATCGTGATCCGTTGGTTCAGAGATTGCAGCATAGTAGCTCGTGCCATGGCCGTCGGATGGGAGCACGTGTCAGCGATCCGGGCGTCGTCCTCGCGTGTATGGGCTGGACTCCGTCTCGTATCCGCCATGGATACGGCTTGGAGTTTCCAAGTCGGGTACGCGCGGGGTGTTCGGCCTATATAAGGAGAGCAGCAGGTGCCTGAGGTCGTCCGCAAGCAAAACCCTAAGCGCCTTGCCGAGAACCCGGTGATTATTTGGAATTTTGGAGTCAAGCACGGCGCGCCGCTGCGATTGATCGTCGATTCCGCCATCTTCCATGGGGCTCAAGGCTCGAGGTTATGTCCGTTAGATTCGTCTCGACAAGGGGAAGCCCTTGCGCGCACCAGTTTGGTCGGAGCATCGCCGGAAAGGAGAATCCGCGGGGAGGCCGTCGCCGACAAAGAATAGAACCTCGTCGCCGTCGCCCAAGTGCTCAAACCTCAGATCGGTTCGCGTCGGTAGTAGGCAGGTCGTGGCGTGTAAGTAGGTAACATAACCGCTACGCCGCGACGGCCGTAGCTCCCGATACGCCCGCCGTCGGCGTGGCTGATGCCGTTGGCGTGTCGCACCGTGGCGATTTAGCCATTGGCGGCCCGGCATGGCTGGTCGGCGTGGGCGTGTCGGTGTCGGTGAGTCATCGCGGCGACCGCGTCCATCATGGGACCCAGCGTCGATGGTCGAGCCGCGTGAGCCGGGTGCCCGTGATCGAGGATGTTCGTGGGCGCGATCGGCGAATACTTATAACGAGGGTACCTAACGGCCCGAAGTAATGGCCGTGGCCTCAAGCGCAGCTCAAGCCCAGCAGCCGCTCGACCCTCTGCGTCGAAACACTGCAAGGCCACGAGACATCCCTTCCCGATTGATCGAGGAAGTGTCTCGACCAGCGAGGCTCCGACCTCGTGGCGGGGCGGGGTTCCCGGCTCACGACAAGTTGAGCTCCGACCCGCGGGTGGGATCCTGACTCCGATCGTGCCAAGACAACCCACGCCCAAGGGCGCGTGTCAAAACCTCTACCGACCATGACCCGTACCCCTGAGCGGGGTCAATCGAGTGACTATACAAGGCGGTGGCTCCTTCCAAGAAGGTTTAATGGTGACCAAGTCATGCCCCGATCCATCGGCCGGTCACATCTGATCACGAAGACCGCCCTCTCCGAGGCAACACCCGTCATGCGCGGCAACGTCAACACTCATAAGGTTCGTAGAGGCGGTCGCCGTTTCGGGGAAATACCTAACCGCCACAGCGGCCAGACTCCGACCCGGCATGGGCAAGGCAGGCGGTGACGATCGTGAGCGAAGGACCGAAGCTCCTAGTGTAGGTCATCTCGTCATCTCCAATTCTCGATGTAACCTGCCCTTTCTTAGTATAAAGGAGGCGGGAACCCCTAGGAGGCGTCGGACCCATCTCGCTAAGCCATTAGCACTCTCGCTATAAACTTTGTGCGATCATACATACTAAAGAGAATACAACGACACCACACGAGCGGGTAGGGACCTTGGCCCGAACCGTTATACATCTTGGACTTACGAGTCTAACCATTCGAAGTGGGCAGTGGCCCTTAGACTTACAAATTTGCTTGCCGATGCTCGAAGCGGCGATAGTTGGCGCGCGGTAGGGGCCTTGGCGTCTTCATCACCATCTCGGTTCGCTTGCCTCCTGATGGCATCTTCCACCAGCGGCGGCATGGCTGCGTTGGGGAGCGGATCGCCGGCTCCCTCAACTTTGCCGTCACCTCGGCGGGAGGCTTCGCTCATTCGCTTGCCACGGAGGCGGCGGCATTGAAAGCACAGGAGCCATCTCGTGACTTCACCAAGCTCGGCTCGGGCGCCTGCGAGTCCCAAAGCGGGAGCACGAGGCGCTCTCATACGTCTGGCGAAAGCTCCGTGGGCGGGCGGTGACCATGTCACCTCCGTGAGCTCTAACTTGTGGCGATAATTTGGCTACATGTCGGCCTCTATCCACAGTACGCTGAAGACTCTTCCGGCCACGACTCCGGCTCGAGACCGGAGTACCACCTTGAGCGGCACTCTGCCGAGTGCAACATGGCGAACGCAGTCGATTCATCGTAACCCAGCGATTCTGAGGCCCCCCATCCGGCGCTTCTGGCGCGGGAGGAGAATACCGTGTGGCGTCTTGGCGGCGCTCAAGCTCGCCATGCGCCGAACTCCGGCGGCAGCGAAGAGCTGGATAAGTGAAGAAATTTGCTCGACCCGGCTCGAGCTAACACAGGCGGGATGAGCCGAGACCCGTAGGTGCCGGCGGCTGCAGCGGACCTTGCGCGACAGTACACCACAAGCTGGTGGAAGAATCCGACGGCCCTCAGTTCTTCCCCCATGCAAGCTAGAAGCGTGACGCGCTGCGATCTTTGCCGAGCCTTCCGGGCGGTGACCGGAGGCCAAAGCCACGTACCAGAACCTCCGGGGGCTGGTGGAGCGTGCGGCCGTGCAACACATGCAGGCCTCCGGCTCCTACCGCTCGGCGCCACCTCTGGCCACCGGGCCCGTACCGTCGCTCGAAGCCCGGTGGAGTCCGTGAGCGGCGCCACCCCGAACCACCCGGGCCTCGCGCACCGGTGCGCGGTGCCACTGGCGGCGCCTCGACGTTCGCGCCACCCTCGGCCGCGGAGAAAGCGGCGGAGGCCGTCCACTCACGTATTGTGGACGGCGCGCGCCACGCCGCCCAAGCCCGATGGTCGGACCACGGGCTTTACGCGAGGATCCGTCGGCCGGATTTCCTGCCCGGTCAGTGCCACCAACATCGCCAGTACTGCAGGGCCACGAACCCGGTGTGCGGCGAAGACTACCGGCTCGCATGCGGCGGAAGCGGCGGATGATCTCTTCATCATCCGGTACCTCCCCATCTACCTTGCGGACTCGGCGAGCTTGGCTCAGTACTTGCTCGCCAAAACCATCGAGGCGGGCGACTTGAAGACCCTCTTCGTTGGCAACTTCGAGGCACCTACAAGCGCCACAGCAGCTCTGAGACACGAAGGGCTGCAAGCGGCGGCGGAAACCCTCGGGATTACATCCGGCGGTTTTCCCGCCAATGCAACGAGCTCCCGACATCTCCGGCGCCGATGTCGTGGGAGCATTCATCTACGCACCTCACGCAAGGCCACGGTGCACAAGGTGGGTATCTCAAGCCCAGGACCACCAAGGAGCTCCTCGACGTCGCCACCAACCACGCCTCCGGCGAGGAGGCTGTGGGGGCCATCTTCGAAGGAGGAAAGGCCCAGCAAGAGCCCGGCATCCGAATCGGATCCCCTTCCGACCGCTCCGACAAGCGGAAGAGGCATGGAAAACAGATCCGCGAATCTCAAGTGGTCGCCACTATCGGCCCACCTTAGCGTGGTGCGACCGGCCGTCGCGCTGACCGCCGAGAAATTGATGGACAGCCGTGCGAACCACGGGTTCCCCGTCAAACATAAGTACCGGGACTGCGAAGTCCTGAGGCACTTCCTTTCCTGTGCCCCCACGACGCCGCGGGGCAAAGGAAAGAAGCCAGCCACGGCCCCACATGCCGTGGAGAAAAGGGCGGACGACGAGTTCCCCGAACCCGACGGCTGCCTCACGATCTTTGGCGGACCGACGTGCTACGCCGACAAGCGTCGGCTCAAACTCGCCTACCGTGAGGTCCACACCGCCTCACTAGCCGTCCCCTAATACCTCCGGTGGTCAGAGTTCCCGATCACCTTCGATCGGGCTGATCACCCCGACCACATCCCCTAGCCGGGAAGATACCCGCTGGTGGTCGACCCCATCGTAGGGAAGAAGCGCCTCACCAAGGTGCTCATGGATGGCGGCAGCGGCCTCAACATCCTCTCGTGGAGGCGCTCGGCGCCATGGGGATTCTCGCTCGAGTCTCCGGAGCGAAAGGCTCCTTTCCGCGGCGTCATCCACAGGCCATGAGCCCATCCGCTCGAGGCGGTCGACCTGCCGTCACCTTTGAGGCAGGGAATTTCATTTGAGACCCTCACTTTTGAGGTTGTGGATTTCCCGGCTCTATCATGCTATCTTGGCGGCCATTCTCGCCAAGTTCATGCCATTCCCAGCTACACCTACCTCAAGTGAAGATGCCGGGCCACGAGTCATTCAGTGGCATCATCCTTCGGCTTGCCTACAAGCTGCGGCGGCGATTGTGAGCTTGCCTCGGCGATTATCGCGTCTGCCGAGCTCGACAACCTCGGGAGGAAGCCTCAGAGTCCGCCCGAGTCCGACAAGTCGGGCGAGATCCTTCAAGTCCGCCGGGGACACGAAGAAGGTCGCGGTCGATCCTGCGGTCCGACCCGGGACCGTGCGGGTCGAGCCACGCTCCCGCCAAATAGGAAAGCGCGCTCGTCGGCTTCCTCCGCGCCAACAAAGGCGTCTTCGCATGGAGGTCCTCCGACATGCCGGGAATCAAGGGAAGTCGCGAGCACTCCTTGAGCATCAGGCCGGGCACAAAGCCCGGTCGCCCAGCGCTTCGCCGCTTGGCGAGAGGCGCGGGATCATAGGAGGAGATCGCCAAGCTTTTGGTGTAGGGTTTATAAAGAGGTCCACCACCCCGGTGGTGGCCAACCACATACTTGTAAAAAGAAAAATGGGCAATGGAGAATGTGTGTTGACTATCGAGTCTCAACAAGCGTGTCCCAAAGCCGTTCCTTGCCCGCGCCGACCAAGTCATCGACTCCGCGCGAAGTGCGAGTCTCTTTCCTTCGGATGCCTACTCGGGCTATCACGAGATAAGCGGAAAGAGTCCGACCCGGCTCGCGACTTCCTTCATCACGCCCGTTCGGCTCGTTACGCTTTCGTTACAATGCCGTTCGGCCTAAAGAGCCTTGAGCAATACATACCGATGTATGCAAGCGTGCTTCAACAAGCGGATCGGCATAGCGTTGAGGCCTCGTTGGCGACATCGTCGTGAAGACCGAGAATGCCAGCGACCTTATTGCCAACTGGAAGAAACTTTCGCGAATCTTCGACGGTTCAGTATAAAGCTCAACCAGAAATGCATCTTTGGGGTCCCCAAAGGAAGCGCTCGGCTTCATCTTCTCGGCGAGTATCGAGTCAATCGGGAAAGATCTCGGTGTCGCAAGGATAGGCCGGTTCCTAATCTCAAAGGGGTCGAGAGGCTAACGGTGCCTTGCGCCTTGAGCCGTTCGTGTCTCGCCTTGGCGGCGCGAATCTCCGCTCTGTTGCTCAAAAATCCGACCGCTTGAGTTGGACCCGGGAGGCTCGAAAGCCCTCACGCTTTGAAGGCCTTCCTATCATCACCTCCGATCCTGGTCACCCGGCCGGGTGAACCGCTGCTCCTCTACATCGCTGCCACTATTCAAGTCGTCGGTGCGGCCCTTGTGGTGGAGCAGCGGAGGAAGGCCGTGAACTCAGGTACAGCGGCGGTCTACTTCATCGGCGAGGTTCTTCCGAGTCAAGGCTCGGTACCGCGGTCTGGAAGCTGCTCTACGCGGTGCTCATCGCCAGAAAGCTCGTCCATTACTTGACCCGACACGCCATCACCGTGGTGACGCGTCCCGCTTCGGCGAGATCGTCCCTGTCGCGGCGCCTCGGGAAGGATAGCCAAGTGGGCGCTCGAGCTCGTGACCCGCGGCATAACATCGTCCCTGGGACGGCGATCAAGTCGCGGGACTTGGCGACCGTCGCCGAGTGGACCGAAGCCAGACGCCACCCGTGTCGAAGACCCGTCTTGGACAATGTACTTTGATGGATCCTACACCAAAAGCGGCGCGGCGGGGCGCGGAGTCGTCATCATTTCCCGCTCGAGAACAAACTGTCGCCATCAGTTGCTCTTGTGCGACCAACAACATCGCAAATCTGAGGCTCGTCAATCAGCGGTCTCGGATCGCTGCCGACCTCGGCGCTCGCCGACTCGTCGCGGGGACTCCAAGCTTGTCGTCGACTAGGTCATGAAGGCTTGAACGCGAGGCGCCCGTATGGCTGCGTCTTTGTCGGGAAGTGCGCAAGCTCGAGGAAGCGGTTCAAGGGTTTGAGCTCCACCACGACTCTGAGCGCCACAACATTGAGGCCGGTTGCCTGGCCAATCTTGCCTCCAACGGAGAGCGATCCACGGGATCTTCGTCTGCGACCTCCACGCAACCTTCCATCCAGGTGGACTCGGTGGCGGCGGCCTCGATTCACCTATACAGTCACCCGGCCGCCGCGCGATCGGCGTGGACTGGCGGGTCGAACCATGGCGTGCTAGCGGTGAGTCCGGCCGGAGAAAGCTCTTCATCAACGTTTGTGGGACGGATCGCTCCCCTAACCCGGCCGGGCCGGCGCCTGCTCTCGGTGAGCAAAATCTTTCGTCTGGTCGGCCCGGACCTTTCAAGAGGAGTCCTCGGGGGTCCTCGAGTGCGTTCTGGCGGCCAGGAAAAGCAGCTTCTTTTTCGATATCCATGGCGAGTCTGCGGCCACCATGCTGCACCCGATCCCTCGTTGGAAAGGCCTTTCGACAAGGTTTTTATTGGCCGACCGCCGTGTCGGCCTTGAGCAAATCGTGCGCACCTACGAAGGTGCCAATTCTTTGCCGGAACACATCACACTGCTCGAGGCCTGCAGAGCGATCCCCATCACATGACCGTTTGTAGTTTGGGGACTCGATCTGGTCGACCCTTCAAGAAAGCGCCGGGGCTTTACTCATCTCCTAGTCGCGGTGGATAAATTCACCAAGTGGATAGAGGCCAAGCCGATCATGGCGTCGCGTCGGCTGGCGGCCATCTTCTTCGCGACATCATTTTTGGTTGAGTCCCCAACTCTATCATCACCCGACAATGGAGCAGTTCATAGGAAGGAGTTCCTCAAGTTACTGCGGCGACTTCAACATCCGTGTCGATTGGGAAGCCGTGGCCCATCCGGCGGACTAACGGCCGGTCGAGCGTGCGAGCGGCATGATCCTTCAGGACTCAAGCCACGGATCTTGATCGGCTCAAGCGCCAGCGGGCGGTGGGTGGCGAGCTGCCCTCCGTCCTCTGGAGCTGCGGACCACGCCCACCGAGCAACGGTTTACACGTTCTTCATGGTGTTCGGCATTGAAGCCGTCTTACCAACGGACACAGGTATGGCGCCCCAAGACTACAAGCCTTCCGATGAGGCTCGGGGCTCGCCTGCAACAAGGCGCCATCGACCAGGCTCGGCGGCGGCGTGGCGTGGCCATCTGCGATCGGCCAAGTATCAACAAGCTCTGCGGCGCTACCACGGCCGCCCGAGTTCGAGGCGATCGCCGGTATTTGGCGACCTAGTCTGCGTCGGGTCCAAACCGGCAAAGATAAGCACAAGCTATCGCCCATACAGGAAGGCCCCTTCACCGTCGTAGAGGTTCTCGACCACGGCACCTTCGACTCAGGGCGCCGGCAGTGTCGCACCCTTAGAATGCTTGGAACATAGAAAAGTTAAGGCGATTCTATCCTAAACTCTTTTCTTTTTCCACGGCATAGTCTTTACCTTTACCCTTCCGAGCACACGGTAAGCCATGCGGCCTTTCGAGGCTATATAGCACCCCGTTGGTATACGGTACGGTGGCGCTTGCGGGTCGGTGACGAGCGATCACAAGGTCCATCGGTGGTAACCTTCTCGACCCAAGTGTTACGGCCTCGCCCGGTGGCTATGGTTGCTAAGTAGCGCTGCGGAAGAAGGAAGTGCCGAGTGGAGTGACCTTTTGTCGATTAGAACACTCCTCCCCGCACAAAACTTCGGCTAGCTCACGCGCTTGCGCGATTCGGTGTTTGACGATCACAAGGTCCATCGGTGGTAACCCTCTCGACCCAAGCGTTACGGCCTCGCCCGGTATATGGTTGCTAAGTAGCGCCGCGGAAGAAGGAAGTGCCGAGTGGGTGACCTCTTGGTCGATTAGAACACTCCTCCGCGCAAACTTCGGCTAACTCACGGCTCGTGCGGGTCGGTGACCGGCAGGTCCGAGGTCCTCCCGGCGGTAATCCTCTCGACGAGTGCTATGGCCTCGCCCGGTGGCTATGTTTACGGCGCCGCGGAAGAAGGAAAGGCCCAAGTGGAGCGATCTTTTGTCGGTCGGGACACTCCTATCCCTCACAAGTGCGCATAACCACTGAGTAACCAAGATTCCTATCCTCTTAGCCCCTCCCGAAGCAACCCGACCTATGCATAAGTGACCCTTGCGGTCCTTAAGGCTATGGCCGGTCGAACGTTCACCAAAAACACAAAAGGGGCAAGAGGCGTACTGGAACTTGTTAACCTTAAAGATTGTTTACAAGCATAATAGTCTTTACAATTAAAAAGGAGGATAAATCTAACTGCTTTGTTCTTCCTCGAGGCGACTGCGGCGAGACATGGCCCAGCAATCTCGGCGTGCGGCTCGACCAAACTCGAACACATCGATCTCTCCGTCGGTCGGTTCGGCGGCGCCTTTTCGCTCACCACCGCGAGTTAATTCCATCGTAGTGCGAGATGGTGTTGACCCGGCCGAGAGCTCAAGCGCCCGCGCGGCAATCACCGCCCTCTCGATGCGCTCCGGCACTCGGGCTAGCGAGGCGCGAGCCTTCGGGTCGCCAGCTGCTCAGGACCGGGCGCTGCGTCTGGCCAGCCTTGCGAAGGCCTCTGATTACGTAGCGGCTCGGCCCGACCCTCTTCGGCAACCTTCAGCCCGCCCGAGCTGCGTCCGTGCCGTGACGCCTCGTCGCGGGCTGCGAGCGTCCTTCCGCTCCTCGGCGAGGCTCAAGTTCTTACGCACCTCAGTAGATGGCAGCGGCGCGGATGATCGCGACTTACGAATAAGCGCCCACGAATCAATAAGAAGTTGAGACCCTTACCGCCGCGGAGTTGCGCGAGTTGCCGACCTCTTGCTGACCGCCTCGTAGGAGGTCCTCAAGGAGTCGAGTCCTTCGGCGGCCTCCCGTTGAGGCGGACTCGGTCGGCGTTCTTAGAGCTGGTCTCGCTCTGTCCATGAGCGGGTTACTGCGCTTGCGCTGCCCCCTCTGCGGTGGTGGCGGCGTCCTAAGCGCCGTGGCCTCTGCCCGAGGAGGACTCGAGCTCCGCCACCTTAATCCTCGAGGCCCAGGCCCCAGCGCTCATCGAAGAGAGCCTTAGTGGCCCCCTCCAGCTCTTGGCGGACCTTCGCCGCCTCCGATCGCCTCACGCTCAGCGCCTCTTGAGCTAAGCGCAGCTCAAGGCGCAGCCGGCCGCACTCTTCCACAACAGCCATCCACTGGCTGTCCGAGCGCCGTAGAAGCTCGGCTTTGCCCTCCGAGCAAGCCCACAGGTGCTGCAAGATGCGGACTATCCGTTACTCTCACGGCGAGTGCGTCAGAATTTTGCAAGTTGGGATTTTTCATCAACTTACCGAGCTGATCGGTCGGACTCCCCCGGCCATCGCGTCCAACGCTCGGCTAGAAGATTCTAGAGCGAGAGTCAGGCCCTTTCGGACCTGCTCCATCTCTGTTTTGGCGTCCAAAACGCCTTCTTTGAGCGACCCACTCGCTCTCTTACATTCGCCCAGGCCCGACTCAAGGGCCACTCCGGCGGCGGGCCTGATCGTCTGCTTGGCGGGCGCTACCGTCGAGCACCATCGGCAGCGGCGGTGGGCCCGGTCCCGGGGATCCTCGGCGACTGCGCTGCGAGACCTCGGTCGGCACCTCACCACTGGGCGAGGGTCGAACACCTCTAGCACCGATGCCATCTCGATCGGCACGATGGCCCATGCCGCCGTCTCTTCCTCCGTGAGGATGACCACGTCGAGGCGGTGTCCCCAGTGGCGTCGGGGCTCCTCGCCGACCTCGGCCTGCGTGGGTAAGCGCGCCTCGGCCGCCCGGCACCACGATCGGCGCCCGACCCGATCGGCGCCTCTGGAACCTCCTCGTGGTCGTCCCTTGGAACCGCCACAGGGCGTGCTGCAGTCATACCGTATAGGCGCCACGTCGTGCATAAAACGCCAAAGCGGTTCGGGCGGCTTTGTTGCCAAAATGTTTGAACAAAAGAAAAAAAGTACTTGCGAGCGGCGGGTGCGGGCGAATCATCTCTTCGCGGTCCCCCTCAGAAGCGGATCGCTGCCGCTTCCTGAAGCGCCTCCGGTGGCGCGCGATGATAGCGACCGCGCGGTCACCCTCGCCGAGCCCCTCGGCCGCGAGCTGTGGTGTCGCCCTCCGGCAGTCCACGCCCGGTGCGCCGGTCGTGGATCGAAGGGAACCCGATATGCGTGGCAGGGGTGCTCGGCTGCTGTCGGTGGAGGTTGCACCCACAGCGGTGGCCTCGACACGTCCTCACGCGCGTGGCCCTCGCGCGCGCTCCTTCTTCTTCTTCCTCCTCTCCTCCTTCCGCTTCTTGCGGGAGGAGTCGGCTTTGCGACCTTAAGCTCGAGTGCTTGTCCTCGCCTCCTTATCTCCCAGGGCGGCGCCCGGAGGACATGCCCAAAGCCCCTAGAAGATAAAAACCTTGGTCGAGACCAGGCGTTAAAAGCAAAGAAAAGAGGCGGGAAGAAGTCAAAGCCGACTTACAGTTTGGAGGTGGGCGTCGAGAATGGCTCTGGTGGCCGCCGCCTCCTCATGGCGCTTCCTCCCATGGCGGTGGCCACGGGCCGACCTCCGTCGCGGCCAACTCGGGCTCTGCCATCCTCATCGGTTGGATGCCCTCGTCTTGGAGCAGGGGAGTGCATCTTGCAAGAGGTTGCGCGCATCCTCATGAAAACACGCACGACCACGTCCCAGTGAGCCTGCCTCCTTAGGGCCCTGACACGCTCTACGATCGGGGCCACCTTATTCTTCTCTCGCTTCTCGGCGCCCAGTACCCTCCTCCCCGCCACGGAAGTTTGCGGTGAAGGGCGGCGCCTGTCTCCGTTGTTCGAGCATAGAACCACTCGAGCGCCATCCCTTGTTGGGCGATGGCAGCTTGACCTCGAGATACTCCGTGCTCGGCGGACCGGGTGGAGGGCGAGGCCACCAATGGGCGCCGCGGCGTCAGCCGGCTTGTCCTTCGAACCTCGCTTGGAAGAAATGCCTCCTGGCGCCCAATGCGGCTCGATTCTAGGAAAGCCTCACAGGCGTGATGAATATGGCGATGTGGAGGACCCGTTGGGGTTAAGATGGTGCGCCTCGCCTTGTAGTGGAAGAGCAGCCCCGGACGAGCAGGTGCGGCGGCAAGCGAAGCCGCGCTCGAAGAAAGAGGCAAGCACCACGACCTCGTCGTTCCCCGGCGAGGGGGCAGCCGCTCCCGTCGGCACCCTCCAACCGGAGAGATCTTGCGCAGGGAGGAAGCCCTTCTTCACCAAGCCGAGCGCGCGGCTGGCCTGGGCAGAGCACTCCGGCCATGACATCCTTGCAAAAGAGGCAATGGAAAGGCGAGGAGAAGAGAAGGCTGAGTTTTCTTTTCCTTGGCTCTTTGTTGTTCCTTTTTGTCTTAGGGACAGGAGGCGAGGAAAGCAAGCAAGCGTAACTACTCAAAGTGCCCGACAGCGTATATATAGAGAAGACGGTAGCGCCGCCGAGCGAGCACCCCCTCGGCGGCGTGGCGTCCACCCTCGTCATCCACGCCACTGGTAACTCCGGTTTCCAATTCCACTCGGCATTTAATCGACAAAACAATGAGCCATAAAGGCGCCGCCCGGGCGGGCGTCTGTAACCTCTCGGTCTCGCCTTGAGGCGGGGCGGTTGCTGCGGGGCGCGTGCGAGAGGGCCACTAAGCGGCTGCGGCCCAAAGCGGCAAAGCTACGTGGCTTGCGCCGGGGCCCGGCTAAAAGTGTGGGTTCAAAAGGCCTACCCACGGATGGGCATAAGGCCGTCCCGGTGGAAACAGCGAGGGCAAGTATGAGGTGAGCCCCACGGTGGGCCCTCGGTTAGGTCACCGAGGACCCAATCACCTCTACTGCGTCAGAGACCATACTTCACACTCTCGGGAGCTCATCGATGGCGACAACCAGTATGCTACAGGTGGCGGACGACCTAGAGCCCATCTGAGATTGAGTAAAGAAAGGTTTCTTATGGGTCGCCCCACGCGGGGCAGGACACCCTACTCACGGGACCGTCCGCTCGGAAGGGTCCCCTTGGCGGGACCTCCCAGGACCCACTCGGACTACATTATAAGCTCCACGAGCACGGCGTTCAAACCAGCGCGGTAAACGCGCGTCGCTCACCCCTCCGGGTCCCACACTGCGGGACGGGGTATCGTGTCGGATAGGCGGCGCCACTCCTCTCGCGGCTACCCTCGCGGGAGCGAGGACTCGGGATGGATGCCCCACGTCCGGCTACGGCGTAAAGCGAGCCTCGTCCGGCTCGACGTTAAGCGAGCACTTTCGGACACCGAACCCAGCGAAAGCATCGCGGTTGTCCTGCCGACCAAGGCCGCGGCACTCGGACACCGAACCTCCGCGCGAGAGGCATCGCGGTCGTCCTGCCGACCAAGGCGCGGTCTAGCTTCTGACGTTAAGCGAGCACTTGGACACCGAACCTCGCGCATGGGCATCGTGGTGCGTCCTGCCGACCAAGGCACGGTCTAGCTCTGACGTTAAGCGAGCACTCGGACACCCAAACCCCGCGAGGCATCGCGCGATCGTCCCTGCCGACCAGGCCGCGGCACTCGGACTTGTCCTGCCGACCATAGCACGGCCTCGGACACCGAACCTCGCGCAGAGGCATCGCGGTCGTCCCTGCCGACCAAGGCACGGTCTAGCTACGATGTTAAACGAGCACTCGGACACCCGAACCCCACAGGGGCATCGCGGTCGTCCCTGCCGACCAAGGCACGGCACTCGGACACGTCCATGCCGACCATGGCACGGCACTCGGACACCGAACCCCGCAGGGGCATCGCGGTCGTCCCTGCCGACCAAGGCATGGCACTCGGACACGTCCCTGCCGACCAAGGCACGGCACTCGGACACCTGAACCTCGCGCAGAGGCATCGCGGTCGTCCCTGCCGACCAAGGCACGGTCTAGCTACGACGTTAAGCGAGCACTCGGACACCGAACCTCGCGCGGGGCATTGCGGTGCGTCCCCTGCCGACCAAGGCACGGTCTAGCTACGACGTTAAGCGAGCACTCGGACACCAACCCCACAGGGCATCGCGGTCGTCCACATCCGACCAAGGCATCGCGGCACTCGGACACGTCCATGCCGACCATGGCACGGCACTCGGACACCCGAACCTCGCGCAGAGGCATCGCGGCCGTCCGTGCCGACCAATGCACGATCTAGCTACGACGTTAAACGAGCACTCAGACACCCGAACCCCGCAGGGGCATCGCGGTCGTCCCTGCCGTCCAAGGCACGGCACTCGAACACGTCCCTACCGACCATGGCACGGCACTCGGACACCCGAACCCCGTAGGGGCATCGCGGTCGTCCCTACCGACCAAGGCACGGCACTCGGACACGTCCCTGCCGACCATGGCACGGCACTCGGACACCCGAACCTCGCGTAGGGGCATCGCGGTCGTCCCTGCCGACCAAGGCACGGTCTAGCAACGACGTTAAACGAGCACTCGGACACCCGAACCCCGCAGGGGCATCGCGGTCGTCCTTGCCGACTATGGCACGGCACTCGAACACCCGAACCTCGCGCAGAGGCATCGCGGTCGTCCCTGCCAACCAAGGAACGGTCCAGCTACGACGTTAAACGAGCAATCGGACACCCGAACCTCGTGTAGAGGCATCGCGGTCGTCCCTATATCGCGGTCGTCCCTACCGACCAAGGCACGGTCCAGTTGCGACGTTAAACGAGCACTCGGACCACTCAATCGAAGCAAAGCAAACTCATCACGAAGACATTCATAAAGAAAAAGGAGATTTCATTATAGGCCAACAGGCTCAAACTTTACATCTGATCCCCAGCAGACACAAAAATAGCTCGCTACACTCACGAGGACTTTATCCTCGCCAAAACCTCTTAAGCGTCATGCGGCATCGGTGGCACCGACGCATCTTTGGTAGGCCCTTGCACGGTCGGCGGGACGGCCGCCCGGTACGTGGAACCGTCTGGCGAAACGCCTCCTGCTTCGACATCGGCGCAGCCAAGATCGACTACGGTCGGCGCCCTCGCGCCATCACCTCTAGAAGGGCCCCCTTGCTATCTCGAGCCTGGTGCGACCTCGGCGGCGCATCGGCGATAAGCGACATCATGGGCTCTGACTTCTTCCTCCGGAGTTCGACCATCGCTGGTCGTACTCATTAGCAAAGCTCGGCCAAAGGATCTTCTTCTTCACCGCGACATCATCACCAAAGCCAAGACTTGAAGGTGCCCGAAGCCATTTCAAGGAGCAAAAGAAAGGATTCTCGTCTAAAGGTCTATCACTCAAGCAAGCGTGGCGTCCTTATATACCGGACGGAGGAGATTAAACGTCTCGAGAATAAGCGCAGCGTCGGAAAGCGGCGCCCTTCACGAGCACCCGGCGATCGTAAGGCGAGTAGGCGAGGTCGCGCAAACCCGTCTTGTGGCGTACTGTAGTGATTCAAAGCCCCGACAGTTCGAATGCGAGCAAAATTCGGGGCAGCCGTCGGATGCGTCGAGTACACTGGCGAAATCGTTTGACCTAATCGGTCGGACCGACCACTCGGGCCGATCACCATTCTCATCCAAGCTCAACCCCCAACCGAATCTGCCGAAATCGCTCGGGGGTTCGGGGGCTACTAACGAATACTTATAACAGGTACCTAACAGCCGAAGTAGCGAGCCGGCGGCCTCAAGCCAGCTCAAGCCCAACGAGCGCTCGGCTCACTCTCGGCGAAACACACGCAAGGCCACGAGACATCCCTTCCGATGATCGAGGAAGTGTCTCCGACCAAGCAGGGCTCCCGACCTCCGTAGCGGGACGGGGTTCCCCGGTTCCGACCAAGTTGAGCTCCCGACCCCCGCAGCGGGTCGGGATCCCCTGACTCCGACCGTGCCAAGACAACCCCTGCCAAGGGCCGCGTGTCAAAACCTCTACCAGCCAACAGCCACGTACCCCACGAACGGGGTCAATCGAAGTGACTATACAAGGGCAGGTGGCTCCTTCCCAAGAAGGTTTAATGACTGACCGAAGTCATGCCCCCAGTCCCATCGGCCGGTCACATACAGTACGAAGACACGCCCTCTCCCGAGGCAACACCCACATCATGCGCAGCAACGTCAACACTCGTAAGGTTCGCAGGGCGGTCGCCGTTTCGGAAATACCTAATCATACAGCCAGCAGCTACCGACCAAAGATGGGCAAGGCGGGCGGTGACTAGTCGCGAGCGAAGGATCAAGCTCCTAGTGTAGGTCATCTCGTCATCTCCCAATTCTCGATGTAACCTGCCCCTTTCTTCCGTATGAAAGGAGGCAGGAACCCCCGTAGGAGGGCGATCGAACCCATCTCGCTAAGCCATTAGCACTCTTGCTTGTAAACTTTGTGCAGTCATCTGTACTGAAGAGAATACAACGCCACCACACGAACTGGAGTAGGGACCTTCGGCCCGAACCAGTATACATCTTGGACTTCTGACTTACAAATTTACTTGCCGGTGCTCGAAACGCCGACACAGTCCATGGACCAAGGGCCACGTGTCGTGCTCTGGTTGGCTCGTGTCGAGCCGACGCGTCGGTGACGGTTTAAACCGAGTTTCCTTTAGAAAAATAATTCGTTTAATTGGTATTTTCCAATTTTCGAGTTTTATGATTTTTGAATCTTCTCGGAGGCAGTTCTCCCTCATACGAGCTCCGATTGAGGTGATTCAAATTTCTAAAAATTTATAAAATTGAGATCTATTTAATGGTGAATTTTATTTCATTTTTAGAGTTTTTTTGCTCTCTATTTTGGTTTTTATTTGTTATTCTCTCTTGTTTCGCGTAGACGTTAAAATTGTGCAACGCATCCGAGGAAGATTCGCCGACTCAAGAGCAAGTTCCAGAACAAGATCAGAACCTATTCCAAGGCAAGTTGTGCTTTGATCATGTCGAATCCATGTTTATAAAATTGCTATATTTGTTTTACCCTATTGCATATTATTTCAAGAGTATAGTTGTTTCAAATTAAATTGGGCTTAAGCTAATATGCCAATTTGATCTATACCCTACCTTGTCATTGTATGCCATGATCCATTGTCACCCTAGATTGGTTCAGTATAGTTGGTTAGTAATTATAATCAACATGGGATGGTTAGTCCGTATTAGTTGCTTAGCCATGCCACGTCATCGCATGTGTCAGAATTATTGATAATTAATCTTGATTAATGGAATATGGAACAATGTTATGAACTTGTGTGTCATGTGGAATCACACGATGAGATTGAGTTGTTGTGGCGAGTCATGTCACGCAACGATGTTGAATTGTTAATGGCACGTGGTGCTTGGTAATCAACCTGGGTGATAATCATTTAGATTGGGGCAAGTGACAAGGGGCGAGTATGCCAAGGTGGGCCCAATGGGCAGAGGGTATGTGGATGTCTTGCCCTGATCACTCTAAGGACTTAACCTTGCAAGCCTTTGACCTGAGTCAATCATGCAACCACATGTCTGGTATGGGCCAACCTAGCTGATTAATTTGCAATGTCTTAACTTTGGTACTATCTTGGTCGGTGTGAGTTCCCGAGTTATGGAGTAATTCACATGGCGTAAGAGGGGGGCCCTGGTTGTGGTTTTCAGACCCACCAGTGTTGAAACCTTAGCGGGTAGTACTGGATTAAGTCAGAGCATTGTAAAGGCTTTGTCATGATCTCTCCGCCGACACACCAAAGGAAGTGTGTTAACCCGGTAGGTACCAAGAGACGATCATGTCATGTGGGTAAAGTGCATAACCTCTGCAGAGTGTGAAACTATTCGGATAGCCGTGCTCGCGGTATTGAGCGGTGCTCGGGAATTACAGTTAAGGGTTAGCTTAATTAAATGGACAACTTGGTTGGGATGGCAGAATGCCATGTGGAAGATGGGAATTGATTTAGGATTGGAAACTTGGTTTACTTGAGAAATGCTGAATCTAGCTATTATTGTTATTTGTTTTACAGTCTTTGCAATCTATTTATAGTATTTATTCATACATGCTGCTTTGTTGCAAAATAGCCATGATAGCCTATCCTTTGGAATAAGCCTTGCATATAGCTATGTTAGAATTGCATTCTGTGCACAACTTGTTGAGTGCTTTAAGTACTCACCCTTGCCAACAACAACATCACCAATTGAAGAGTCTACATCAATGCTGGAGGAAAGATTCCAGGAGGAGACGAATGTTTAGGGCGCAAGCCTTGTCAGTTGCTTGTGGTATACTGAGGGGTTGTCTACATTTTCATTCCGCTGCAGTTTAATATGTTGTTCAGCCTTGCGAAGCATAGTCATGTAAGTGGACCATAAGGTCATTCAACCAGTAGTATATATTATATGATATCTTTCATAATGCTTTCGCTATGTATGATTGTGATATTTACTTATGTTGAGCCTGTGTGCACTAGCGTGATCCTGGGCTAGTGCGGTATACACAGAGGGTCCGAATTTGCATATTCGGGTCCCGACACAATGCCAATTTCATCACAAAGCCAATTTTCCAGCACATGATCTTACAAATGCAAAAATAAAAATCTAACGTGCATACAGTACTAGTCCCATGATCAGTGGCTAGTACGCACATTTTCAACAGTTGGAATCACAACCATACATCATAGTATTAAAGCGAAAGCTATTTGTACTATACATTCTTACAACTTAGAGTATATAAATATAACAACAGAAGAAGCAAAGTCTTGTAGTGTGCCCATCCAATCCCTCAAGCAACTAATAAGGCATAATCCCTAGAAAGGTCGCTTTATTGAAATTCCCACATCCTGTGATGAAAAGAGATCTTTCGAAGCTTCTCTATCTTTTCCCACCTAAAACAACATAATAAGCAAGGTGAGTACTTTACGTACTCCGCAAGACTTTAGCAAAACCTATGATATATGTAGGCCATTTCAAAGGAAAGGCTTCTATGGTTAATTTCCATGAAGTGAAATTGAAATTATAAATCAAGATGCAATTTCTCAAATGGAATTTGTAAGAGCAAGTTTGACTAATAAGAAATAAGTAACAATAGAGCATAAGTAATAACTCACAGTCCTTGGCGAGCATTGAATAATCCGATAATCAAATAATCCAATCCTGCCATAACCATTCCTTGCCAACACGTGGCATAACTATAATCTCTGCGAAAACAAGGCACATCAGGTGAAAATCATCCCATTTTGAAAATAGTAAAACTTCTAACCATGTGATGATATTACCAGGTGCCTTTGACTGTAGGTGTGGCTAATTAATTAGATTTACACACTGCAGAGGTGTACATCTTTACCCATAAGAAATGATTAGCTCTTTGTGCAAGTTGTTAGCACACTTCCTTAGGTGTGCCACAGAGAGATCATAACATAACCGTTACATTACCTAGACCTAGCTTTGCACCAGCCCAATGACGTTGAATCCTTGTTATGGAAGATGAAACATAATTAAGTAAAACATGACAGTCCATCTCTGTATATAGATCAATAACATTGGCAGTCCATCCCTGCAAGAAACGAATTCTTCCCATAACAAGGCATACATCGTTGTACCAACATGCATTTATCCACACCGTGGTGTGGAAGCCCCTCACAAGCAAACCTAGAAATGAGTGCTCATACTATCTCCCGCCTACTAATGTGCAAAGCCAGACCTAATCAACTTAATAGGTTAAGGCTACCCATAACAACACCTGTGGTTGCACGACGTTCTTGGCTTGAAAACAACTCATAGCACGTTCCTTAATCTGATACGGGCAATACTTCTCTCTACACTACATAGAAGTCAAACCCTTTACACAACCGGATATTGCCAATAATTGCTCGCATCTAAACCATAGTTTTATTTTGAGTTTTCAGTCAAAATATCTACAACCGACATCATGTCATAACCAACATTTTCAATTTCTCAAGAAACAATTTTGATCTGATCATACACAATGTTGGTTCTAAAGCATGGTTAATAATCGCATATACCCAAGTTGACATTATGTATTATCTAACTCGTTTATATGGTTATCAAGGTTCACATGACCATAATTATCAAGAAAGTTTCATGAGACAACAGGTATATCTACCAGTACCACAAAATAGCAGATTTACAGAAAATAAACACATACATTAAACATTTTGATAAACACAATGAAAATTAAAAACTAGGATCATTATGATCAAAGTGGGTGCTTGCCTTTATTAATTATTGTTTATGACGAAGTCATGGCTGCAACTGGCGTGTTTGACGACGGAATTAGTGACGTCGGGTTCTACACGTCGTTCAATGGAAATATAGCAAACAACAAATTACAATAAGGGCAAAAAGAAGACAGATAGTATATCAAATGAAGACTTGCTATAAAGAATAGACGCAAATTCTTTTATAGATTATTTATTCTTGTATTACGAATTCTAGATGCTAAAATTATTTGGATTAATAGAATTAAGACATTAGTTATCATGTTATATGTTATGTACGAATAGTACTTAATCTTTAACTGATTTTGCATAAGTAGTTTTGAGTATATATGTATACTAGATCTATTAGGCTGGGCTATTGCTTACATAATCTGGTTTTTAAGAAGGTTTTGGTGAAATAAATATCTTAAGTATTAATCTTTCTATTATTACTAAGTTTGTTTACTAGTAGAACGGATTTCTGATATCATAATGCTTAGGGTTATTTGGGTGACAGGATTTATATGCCGAACATGATGAAACAATATTATTTCTTCATAATAAGGTTGTCTATATATTGGGAAGCATTCCCAAGCTGATTTTAGAAATTTTAGGATTTAGACGAGATGTTTTATTAATTCCTAAATAGCTTAAATGGTATTAAGGTTTCTGATGACCATAACACTTAAGGATATTGTACTAGCAGGATTTAGCTGAAAAGCAGGTTCAAAACAGAATATTTTCCCAGATTATGGTAGACTATATCTCAAGGATCATTTCTAGGCTGCTCTTCATAAAATTTGCATTTAAACGAGTTGTTTTATGAGTTGCCGAGAAGGCTTAAGTGTTTCTGAAAACATAATACTTAAGGTTATTTTGCTATTAAGATATATATGCAAAGCATGACTAAATGAGATTTTTTCTTTAGAATATTGAAGTATTTTCTTTGTATAGTATTACTAAACTGATTTTATAAATTTTAGTGCTTAGACGAGATATTTTACTTGTTGCCAAAATAGCATAAATGATCATTCCGGAATGTATGCATGAATATATTACTGCTAGATACTCCTTATATGCGTATCTTTTATACTATGGTGTTGTTATGAAACAATTCAAGGTCAAGTCTATTATTTAAACATTGTGACATACTCTGGAGTCCTACTGACATATATATAAACATCAATTTTTGCTCATTTAAGATTTCTTTGATGACGGGAAAATGGGCGTGGACCCATCTCCAACATCATTAGAGACAAGTTGTTTAAATTTTAATTGAATATGAGATAGAGAAATATCAAATATCAGGTATTGTGGGTACATTACTTCCAGAATTCATACATTTACATAAAAATTCTATTAATTACATCTCTTTGCGAGAAAACCCCTGATTAAGAATTTCAACATAAAGATTACACCAAATTGCAACACGTAACATTACAAAAATATAAAAAGAAGAGTCTTCAATCTTGGCGTCGTTGACGAATGCTTGCTCGGGGATATTTTAATTGTTTTCACATTAATCAATTTTCTTTGTTTGGTGCGTAGTATTCATTTTGCTTTATCGAGACTTTACTCATTTTCTTATAATGGTCTGTTATTAATTGACCACCAAGTTATTTAACCACGATTGTATCGGACTCGCATATACACAGACTATGATTTTTTATCAATATATGCATGCCGATTGCATGCTTGCATGTGCCTCACTAATTATCCTTCTTTTCTTTAACAAATGAAGAAAGTAATTAGCACACGTAAACTGCAACACTTTGATTTATTTAATTGCAGTCTACACATAATTAGCACACGTATACTGTAGTTTGCATTTTTTTAACACTTTGCCTTGACTTGCACTACAGCACGTTGGTTTGCAGCAATTGCTATTTTCCATTTTTATTGACTGTATGCATCACTACTACAGAACAACACATCCTTGCTGGCACATCACTGCCGGTTAGGATAGAGCCAGCAGTGAGAACATATCACTGCCGGTTCGAAAGTTAGCCGGGGGGGAGAACTTATCACTCCCGGTTCGTCGAACCAACTGGCAGTGATAACCTCATATCACTGCCGGTTTATATATAAAACCGGTAGTGATATATCACTGCCGGTTCTTTTTTCAACCGGCAGTGATATTGGAATTTTCACTGCCGGTTTTAAACCAGAACCGGCAGTGATATTTATTTTCCCGCACAATCCGAGCCCTATCACTGCCAGGTCTGGGCAGAACCGGCAGTGATAAGTCCTTTATATGCCTAGCGTCCCTTCCCCCCAACCAATCGAGCGTAATAGAGAGGAGTCTCTGCTCCATTATTGTGTCCCCTTGCTGCCGAAAATTGTACTAAAATTCAAATGTATTTGTCTTCAAGGTTAGTAATTTTAATAACATTATATTTGTAGTTGGATTTTACTTTATAGATTGTTTTAGATTTAGATAATTACAATTCTTATTCATTTCAGTGATTTAGTGGATTTTTAAATGGTGAAAATGGCTAGGTGAATTTTGCAATAATGAAAATTGCAAGATACATTTGTAAATCGATATATTTACAAATATATCGTGTATTTTCATTTATATGCTTATTTTCAATAATTAAATCAATTAAAAAATTGCAACATTGATATTATCAATTATGAAACTAATTTAAAAATTGCTACCTGTATATTTTTAATATAATAAAAATATGTCCTATTTATTCACAATTATTTTCTATTTTGAAAATAAATAAAAATTGCCAGATGGATATTTACATAATGAAAAAGGTTGATGTATGCTCAAATTTTGGAAAAAATGCTACATGGATATTTACATAATGAAAAAAGGTTGATGTATTTTAACATAATCAAAATGTATCCTAACTATTTACAATTATGTATTATTTTGTAAACAATTAAAAATTGGAAGATGGATATTTACATAATGAAAAAAGATTGATGCATTTTGATATAGTAAAAATATATCCTAAGTTTTTACAATTATTTTAATTTTATAAAATAATAAAAAAATGCTACATGGATATTTACATAATGAAAAAAGGTTGATGTATTTTAACATAGTCAAAATATATCGTAACTATTTACAATTATTTATTATTTTGTAAATATTTAAAAATTGGAAGATGGATATTTACATAATGAAAAAAGATTGATGTATTTTAATATAGTAAAAATATATCCTAAGTATTTACAATTATTTTCATTTTATAAAATAATAAAAAATTGCTAGATGGATATTTACATAATGAAAAAAGGTTGATGTATTTTAACATATTCAAAATTGCAACATGGACTTTTAAATCTTATCATTTACAATTATATTGTTATTTGCAATTATATGCTTATGTGATGTTTGTTTTAATTAATTGTAGATGGACCGAAGGTGGATGTATGACACGGACCGCTATGCGTGTAGAGTTACAGAATGGTGTCACATGTTTTGTAAACGCGGCTGCGGCGCATAAGTCGAAGAATATGTCGAACTATATGTGTTGTCCATGCGTTGATTGCAAAAACGAGAAGTTGTTTTCTACCATAGAGTCGATATGTGCACACTTACTTCGAAGGGGTTTCAAGGCTGGCTATACCTGTTGGACAGAGCACGGTGAAGATGAGTGTAACACCCTAAATTTTGCTCTAATTTAAATTTTGGAGTATTTTTTATTTTTGAGAATTTTTGGGAATTTAGTGAAATTTATTTGGATTTATTCAAATATGGCCTTTCTTGAAATCAATTAAATAGTGGAAAAGTTTATGTAAAATTTTATTGAAAATATTTTATTTGAGTTCCAAATAGCTCAAAGTAATTTCTGGAATTTTTCTAGAATTTTTCTGCTAATTTAAAAGCCCAAATGATTTAATTGAATTTCTAGAATTATTTTAAATGAAAAAGGTTTTAAAAACGGCTATGAACAGTAATGGGCCGAGCCCGTTACTGTGCGCGCCGCCGGCCCAACGCACCAGAAACCCTAGCCACCCCGAGCCGTGCCGTCCGATTCCGATCGAATGGTTGTTGTTGCGCCGCGTCGCCATGCGATGTGGACCATCAGATTGGGACTGTACGAACGGCTGGGATAGGGCCACGTCGCTTCGTCCCCGCGAGATCGCCGGAGGGACGTGGGCTTTGATGGCCGTGATTTCCGCTGGCAGTTTCGAGCACGTCGAGGCAGTCTTTAAGTTCCCGTTGAGGGCGTCGTGCAAAGATCTTCTCGCCGCGTCTTTTGACTCCTCGCACGCACGTCGAGATGCTCTAGAGACCACGGGAGAGCTCGCCGTAGTTGTTCCTTTGCGTCGCCACTGTTTTTCACCGTTTGCTTTGCCGTCGGTCCAGTTCCGCAGTTGCCGAGGTCACCGGAGTACTCACCGAGTCGAACCGCGTTGAGGGAACCACTTCTTCACGCTGGGGAACCACCGAAACACCATCGACTATGTCGTCTTCCTCATCTCCGGCAAGCCTGCACCGCCACATGCCATCGCAGGACTCCGAGCATCGTCGATCGTTGGATCTGCAAGGAGGGGTAAGGATCGTGCCACGTAGCCCTTCTCTGTTTTCATCTAGATTGTATCTGTGCCGTTAGATCTGTTATGGACGGTGTAGATTAGCCCTAAGGGTTACACGCTAGCTGAATCTTGACCGTAGATTTAGATTTGAATGGTTAGGATTAGATCTAGTTCTGTGCTATGTCTTAGTCTCAACCGTTGGATCGGTAGTGTACGCTTGACATTGCGCCGCGTAGCTTGATGAATAGTAAACAGCTCGGGTACCGTGGGTCGTTGGATTAAATCTAGATGGTAGCGGTGGATTGAGCTATGGCGCGGATCCGTGCCGTTCAAATTTGAACGTGCGGCGGAAATGACACCGCACCTCCATCGAATCACGGGCGGACGCGTGTGCGCGTTGACCGAGGGAGAGACCAGATCCGACCGTCGCTTTCGGACGCGTCGCTGTGATCTTGCCGCGTGGCTGCGCGTAAACCGAGATGCCGCCGAACGTGCGCGTGATCCAGCCGTTAAATTCGGGCGCACCGTCGATGTGCGATGCGTGGAGGCGTGGAGCCCGAGGCGTCGCCAAGTTGGTTGCGGATCGCTGGATGCGCGACGCGTGTCGCACGCATCTCGGTGCGCTGCGGTGCGCGTGAGGAAATCTGGCCGTTGATTCAATGAACGGCTCGGATCTTGCCGCGTGGACGCGCTGTTCTGGTGGACCGAGTCCACGGTATACCAGAGCTGTACCGTGAACCGAGCCCATAGACCGAGGCGATGTGGCGGCACCACAGGCTGCCACATGTCGTGCTGACGTCATCACTGACGTCATAAATATTTTTATATATATAAATATTTGGGCCAAAATTCTTTTCTGTGCTGACGTCATAAATGCGATTTTTCAATACAAAAATAATTTGGAAAAATCGGATTTTCTAATTTCTGTAATTTCAGATTTTATTCAAACTTCAAATGGCTGTAACTTTTGCATTTTAACTCGGATTTGGGTGATTATAATTTCTAAAAATTCATAAAATTGTGATCTATTTAATGATGAATTTTATTTGAATTTTTGAGGTCATTTAGTCCTCTGTATTAGTTATTTATTGTATGTATTTTCTGTACGCGTAGACGCAAATTTGCCGGAAGGTTTCGAGGAAGAGTTCGTCGCTCAAGACCAAGCTTCGGAACATGACCAACAACTCTTTGAAGGCAAGTGATGCTTTGATCATTTTGATCCCAGATTTTAAAATGTAATTTATGCTTTGAAATTATGCATGCTAAATTAAGTAAAAATGGATTTAAACTACTTTGGGATAATGTAGATAACCAACCCATTTTGTTATGCCACCTTGAAAATTATTGTTTGTATGCCCTAAATCATTGTCACCCTAAGATTGATTATATTAGTTGGAAGTTAATACTATGCCAACACGGGAGGCTAGACCGTGAGTAGATGCTTAGCCTTGCAACGAATCATGAATGATCTTTCGAGAAAATGCTACAATATTGATTAAAGGAATATTGAATGTATTTTGAAAGTGGTGTGATGATGTCACATGATGAGATTGAGGTACAGAGACCTGTGTGGTTCTGTATCGATGTTGAGTTATTGCTGACATGTGTTGCACAATAATCAACTGGGTGAGAAATGATTTAGACAGGGGCAAGTGGCAAGAGGCTGTGTGGCAATGGGTTGTTGAGTGATGTGAGTCTGTGTGCCACATTGGGCTGTGTGCCCCTATCGAGTGTTGGAAGTCTTGCCTTGGTCAGTTAAGGACTTCACCTTGCAAGCCTTTGATCTGAGTCACCCGTACAACCACATGTCTGATATGGTTCAGACCTAGTTGATTAGGGTTCTGATATCTTTCCTCCGATACTCGGGTGCGCGACACGGGGTGTATCTCATGCGGGAGCGTACTGCCGGGACCCAACTCGCAAATCCGACCCTCGGTATTATGTGCCACCCAGATCACACTAGCACACACAATCATACGAGGTTGCACATCACGCACATTCACGAAGATATAAGAATAAATAGTGCAAACATGTATATAAACCGAGTTGTACGACCTTATGGTCTCCTTACGGATAGTTCACCACACAGGCTTACATTAATCAAAGTAAAGAAATAGCAATGAACATAAAAAAAGGTCGTGGAAGCCTTCATCTTGCCACAGCAACCGATCGGGCTTGCCCCTAGTTCATCGTGTCCTCGATGTACTCCTCCTCCCAAACGTGTAGTCTCCTCCACCGATGTTGGGGTTGAAAGCAAGGTGGGGTGAGTACACAAGGCACTCAACAAGTAATGCATGAATGCAAGACTATTACTATATGCGATCTTGTTCCAAAGGATTGGCTTAAATGGTTCTTTTGCATCAAGCGACATTTTTAACCAATATCTTAGTTAGATTAAAGCGAGAAACGATTATACGTAATAATAATTTCAAATGGTTTTTCCATGAGGTTTCTCACACACCTTATGAGTTCATTTTAACACTTGGCACACACCACCCCTTCCATGTTTTGTTTATGAAAATCTACCCTTGATCAGTAATCCCGAGCAATGCTCAATTCCGTGAGCACGGCTATTCAATAGTTTTGACACTCTGCGAGGTTGTACACTTTACCCACAAGATACTGACCGCCACCACACGTGTGATTGTCCGCAACAAAGCTTTTCAGAACCTCTACCTTAACCAAAGAACCTCTCCAGATTGCCTTCACTATCACTTCCTCACACAGAGCCAAGTATAGGACCGACCAATCACCGCTGGATGGGCACCAAGCCGTAGCACGTACGCTCCCCATACAGATACACCCACGTCTTCGTCACCCCGAGGTATCGGAGGAAAGATATCGTAACCCTAGTCAACTAGGTCTGTCCCATATCGACATGTGGTTGTACGGGTGACTCGGATCAAAGGCTTGCAAGGTGAAGTCCTTAATCGACCAAGGCAAGACTTCCAACACTCAACAATGGCACACACCCCAATGTGGCACACAGACTCACATCACTCATCAACCCATCGCCACACAGCCCACTGTGCACACACCTCTTGCCACTTGCCCCGCCTAAAACATTTCCCACCCCATTGATTATTGTGCAACACATGCCAAGAATAACTCAACATCAATATGGAACCACACAGTCACCATACTTCCATATCATCATGTGGCATCATCACACCACTTTCAAAATACATTCAATATTCCATTAGTCAATTTTGTAGCATTTCTCGAAAGATCATTCATGACTCATTTGCAAGGCTAAGCATCTACTCACGGTCTAGCCTCCGTGTTGGCACAATATTAACATCCAACTAATATAATCAAACTTAGGGTGACAATGATTTAGGCATACAATTAATAATTCAAGGTGGCATAACAAAATGGGTTGATTAACTACATTATCCCAAATTAATTTAAATTCATTTTAAATAATTAGCATGCATAGTTTCAAAGCATAAATTACATTTTAAAATCTGGGATCAAAATGATCAAAGCATCACTTGCCTTCAAAGAGTTGCTGGTCGTGTTCAAGCTTGGTCTTGAGCGACTAATTCTTCCTCGAAACTTTCCGACAAATTTGCGTCTACGCGTACAAACAAAAAGATACAATAAATAGCTAATACAGAAGACTAGATGACCTCAAAAATTCAAATAAAATTCACCATTAAATATCTCATAATTTTATGAATTTTTAGAAATTTGAATCACCCAAATCCGAGTTAAAATGCAAAAGTTATAGTCATTTGAAGCTTGAATAAAATCTGAAAATACAGAAATTAAGAAAATACGATTTTTCTGAATTATTTTTATACTGGAAATTCGCATAAATGACGTCAGCACAGAAATGAATTTCGGTCAAAAAAATTTTTATATATAAAAATATTTATGACGTCATTGCTGACGTCACACGACACGCGGCGACCTCTAGTGCCGCCATGTTGCTTGGTTCATCATGGGTCGGGTCCACGGTTCGCTCGTCCACCGTGGATCGGCAAGATCGCGCTCATGCACCGGGTGACGCAAGCCGTGGCGCCGGACGATCGCGCAGCTAATCCCGACGCGACACGCGGCAAGATCCGCATCGCCGCTCATCCAACGGCCGGATCTCCCCGCGCGGTTCGGGCGACGCCGCCTCCACGCCCACGCGTCGCGCACATCCAATGGCGCGCCAGATCCAACGGCCAAGACCGCGCCGCCATCGCGACGTCTCGGTTCAGCGACGACACGCGGCGCAATCGCGACGGACGCCCGAATCGACGGCCGGATCCGGTCTCCGCCCGACCAAAATGCCCACGCGTCAACACGTGATTTGGCGAGGGTACGGTATCTCCGCCGCACGCTCAAATCGAACGGCGCGGATCCTTAGGGCAAAACCAGATCCAATCTCTACCGCTTAGATCTAATCTAACGCCTACGGTACCGAGCGGTTTATCGCTCAAGGCGCGACGTGGCTCAATCCTACGATCCACTAACGATCCAACGGCTAAGACAAAACATATCGCAGAAACTAGATCTAATCCAAGCCGCATACATCAAGATCCAACGGCCACGATTCAATCTAAACATCTACAGAGATGGAGGCTACGCGACTCACCGTAACCGAACGATGCAAATCGGACGGTCGGCGCGGTTCGACGAGGTTGACGGCGCAAGAAGCGAAGGTTGCCGAGCCGGGAAGATGACCTCGCGACGGCGCGCGGGCTTCTCCGGCGAAGAAGTGGTCCACTCGATCGCCTTGCTTCGTGAACTTCGGAGCAGGGTCGAGCACGCGGAAAGCGACGGACGGCGACGAGAGGAAGCAAAAACAACGGCGGCACAAAGACGCAACTACGGCGAGCTCGCTCAGGCGCTAGAGAGGGTCTCGGCGTGCGTGCGAGGAGTCAAAAGACGCAGCGAAAGGAGCTCGGCCGGACGCGCTACTCGGTGCACTTAAAGGGGCCTCGACGTGCGCGCTACAGGCGGCGAAACGAGCGAAACGGTCGGCGGCATTAGCTCCGGTGATCTCGCGAAGACGACCGACGTGGCGCAATCCCGCGCGTCCGTGCGGCGACGATCCGAAGGCTCACGCGTGCGGGCGACGTGGCACACTCACAGCGTTCGATCCGGACGGATGGCTTGGTCAAGCGCTAGGGTTTCGGCGCGGTTGGGCGACGACACGCACAAGAATGGGCTCGGCCATTCTCGCTCATGTGATTTTTAAAACATTTCACATTTAAAATAATTCCGAAATTCAATTAAATCATTTGGAGCTTTTAAAATAGCGTAAAATTCGGAAAAATTCCGTAAATTACTTTGAGATGTTTGGAACTCCATTAAAATATTTGTAATAAAACTTTGCAAAAACTTTTCCATTATTTAATTGTTTTCAAGAAAAGTCCTATTTGAATAAATCCAAATTAACTTAAATAAATTCACAAAAATTCACAAAAAAATCAAAAATACTTCAAAATTCAAATTAGAGCAAAAATTAGGTGTTACAAACCTCCCCTTAATGTAATCTCGTCCCCGAGATTCGTGGTCGCTCTACGTAAATAGGTTAGAAACTCCTTCTTCGAGTCTTCTTCGCTCCCACGTGGCTTCACTTTCCGAATGGTTACTCCATTGAATTCTGCAGAAACGTGTTGACTTGTTCCTTGTCTCTCTGCCCATTACGCCCGTAATCTTCATCTGATGTTCTTTGTAAGTCGATCTTCCTGCAGATCAATTGCCTCCAAAGGTGTTTGCTCCTCCTGATCAAGACACTTCTTCGCCAGATACATGAAATACATCATGCACTCGCCAAAGACGTGGTAACTCCAATCGATAAGCAACTTCACCTCTGCGCTCAAGATCTTGAATGGTCCGACGATCTCGGGTGCGAGTTTCCCTTTGCATGGAACCTCCCGACTCCTTTGAGAGGTGTGACTCTAAGGTACACAAAATCTTCTGGTTCAAAGCTCGGTTCCTGCGACGGTTGTCGGATAACTCTTCCGCTTGATTGTGCAATCTTCAATCTTTCCCCGATCGTATGATCTGTTCTTCCGCTTCAAGAATGTCCGTCCAAAGACGTGTCGCTCACTGCCTCATTCCAATTCAATGGTGTTCGACAGACCGACCATACAAAGCTTCAAATGGAGACATCCGTAAACTTGCTTGATAATCGTTGTTGTAACTAAACTCAAAGATAAGGCAAACACTTGTCCCATGAGTTGGAATATGCTAAGGCACATGCCCTCAACATATCCTCTAATATCCGGTTAACCCTCTCGCTTGACCATCCGTCTGCGGATGGTAGGTCAGATCAAGTTCAAACGAGTCCCCATTGCCTCATGTAGCTTACCCCAAAATGCGGAGGTAAATTGGGTACCTCTGTCAGATACTATCTTCTTGGTACTCCGTGCAAGCATGATCCGTGCCATATAAAGTTCTCGCTAGCCGGTCTCCTAATAAGTGGTCTTCACCGTATGAAATGTGCCACTTTGGTTAGGCGATCCACTATGACCCATATGGAATCATATCCACTTTATGCTCGGGTAATCCGTTATGAAATCCATACCAATTTCTTCCCATTTCCATTCGTATCTTTAAGGGTTGTAATAGCCTGCTGGTCTTTGGTGCATAGCTTTGACTCTTTGGCATATGTCACATAATGCAACATATTCATGACTTCTCGCTTCATGCTTGGCCACCAAAATCTTTCCTTTAAATCTTGATACATTTTCGCACTTCTGGATGAATTGAGTATCCGAGTCATGAGCCTCCTCTAGAATTAATCGCTTCAACTCCTTTTGTTCTGTACACAAATGCCCTTTAAACCACATAGTACTTTGTTCATCCAGTTTGAAATCTTTTGCTTTGCCTTCATCCATTTTGCCCTTAATTCTTTTGATCTTATCATCATCTTTCTGCCCTTCCTTGATCTGATCTTCCATGGTAGGCCTTACATCCAAAGTTGCTAGGAATCCTTCTGGTACCATTTCCAGTTCTAATTTCTGGAAATCCTTACACAATTTTGCCTGACTTATTTCCATCAGCATATTAACACTGTGGTTCTTTCTGCTCAAGGCGTCTGCCACTACGTTGGCTTTACCAGGATGGTAGTGAATTCCCACATTATAATCCTTGATTAACTCTAACCATCTTCTTTGCCTCATATTTAGGTCAGCTTGCGTGAAGATATACTTAAGACTTTTATGATCTGTATACACTTCACATCTATTTCCGATGAGATGATGACGCCATATCTTTAGTGCATGCACCACTAGCGGCTAATTCCAAATCATGAGTCGGATAGTTCCCTCATGTGGCCTCAATTGCCTCGATGCATATGCAATTACCTTCCTATTTTGCATCAACACGCATCCCAATCCTCGACGCGCTGCATCACAAAAGATGTCAAAGTCTTGATGAACGTCGAGTAAAACTAGTACAAAGCCGATGTTAATCTTCTCTTCAACTCCCAAAACTCTTCCCACACTTAGGTGTCCATAGGAATTTCCTTTCCTTTTTCAACAATTGCGTAAGAGGTCTCGCAATCGTAGAGAATCCTTCGATGAATCGACGGTAATACCCGCCATTCCAAGGAAACTACGGATTTGGGTTACCGACTTGGGTTGCTCCCAATGCGTAACTGTCTCCACTTTCTTTGGATCTACCGCAACTCCCGCCGCAGTCATTATGTGTCCAAGAAATTCAACCTTATTCTTCCGTAAATCACATTTGCTAAATTTTGCAAACAATCGTTGCTCTCTCAACTTTTCAAGGACTAGCCTCAAATGCTCGGCGTGCTCTTCTCTCGCCTTGGAATAGATAAGGATATCATCTATGAATACGACGACTTAACTTATCCAAATATTCCATAAAACCTTATTCATTAAGTTCATAAAATATGCCGTGCATTTGTCAAACCAAAGGACATCATCAGAAACTCAGAGTGTCCATATCTTGACGAAAATGCGCTTCTTGAATATCCTCCGATCGGATCTTCAATTGATGGTATCCTCGATCGGAGATCAATTTTGGAGAAGACTCGCTCCTCTTAATCGGTCAAACAAATCATCGATCCCGGTAGAGGATACTTATTCTTTATCGTCACATCATTGAGTGCACGATAGTCTATACACATCCTAAAACTCCCGTCCTTCTTCTTGACGAATAAGACAGGTGCTCCCCATGGCGATGAACTAGGCCTTATAAATCCCTTTTCCAGCAGCTCTTCAATTTGTTTCTTCATTTCCACCAATTCCTCTGTGGACATCCTGTAAGGTCTCTTAGCTATGGGAGCTGTCCTGGAACCAGCTCTATCACGAACTCGATATCTCTATCTGGCGGCATTCCAGGTAAATCTTCCGGGAAAACGTCCGGATATTCATTGACTATGGGCACTTCCTCTAAGCTGACAGTCTTCATGCTGTTGACCATCAATTGTCCATCCCGCACTGATTTTGCTTCAAACTCAATCTTCTTTCCATCCGGGCTCTCGACCGATATGACTCTTTTTCCGCATCCAGCACTGCCTTGTGTTTGGTTAACCAATCCATTCCCAGGATAACATCCAAGGTTTGGGTATTAAGGACGATTAAGTTCGCTAGGAACTCAACCCCATTAATTATTAGTCTTACCCCAGAACATCCTACTTTAGATCGGAGTTCTGATCCAGGGGATTGGACTATGAGCACACATTTAAGATTCACTATTTCCATATCATTTTGAACAGCAAAATCTCGAAATAAAAGAATGCGGTTCGGAATCAAATAAAACGAAGAGCTGGTATCGAGTTTACTAGAACTTACCCAAGATAACATCCGTGGCGCTCGCACTTCATCCGTCGTAATGTGGTTGACTCGCCCTCGTGCAGTTCCTTGGGATGGAGTTGTTTGCTGTTGATGCCCCGCGTTCACGATTATGCGGAGTTCTTGCCGTGTGTTCCCGTGTTAAAGCGGACCGGGTGACACCTCCTTCTTGGGGCAATTATTGGCAAATGTCCCATTTCATTGCAATGATAGCAACGCCTTCCCATCGCTGAGAGGTTCCTCCATCCGCGCTACGCCTCGCCGAGTCCGAACATTCGACCCATCGGGCGATTTGCGGCAGTGGTACCCTATCATTTCCTCCGGCCGGTACCGGATGAACTGCTGAGGTGCCGCCCTCTGCCTCTGCTGCCCCGACGACCTCCTTGTTGTGCCATTCTGCTTCTGTTGTCATCCAAATCTGGCGCTTGTCCTCTAATATAAGAGCTTTGTTAACTAGCTCTTGGAAGTCGTGGAATGTGGGTGATCACCCCACTGCAACCTCGCATTCAATCCCTTCATGAAGCGGGATTGTCTGGCCTTATCCGTAGCCACGTCCTCCGGTGCGTAGCATGCCAGTTGGGTGAACTTGTTCAGGTAATCGGCCACTGACTGGCCACCCTGCTTCAGGCTTCGGAATTCCTCCTTTTTGAGATCCATGATACCCTCGGGTACATGGTACTGGCGGAAAGTCGAGGTGAATTCTCCCACGTGATACTGTGGGTCCTCATGAGTCGCGCAAGTTTTCCCACCATTCTCGCGCGGTTCTTTCGAGTTGATGAGAGGCATAGAGTACCCTCTCATGTCCTACACACCGGGTAATGTGCGCTTCCTTTCAATTGTCCTTAGCCAATCGTCCGCCTCCAAAGTGGATTGGCGTTGCTCGAGAAGGTAGGTGGACGGGTTCTCATAAACTCCGACAACCTTGAGTAGGGGTGTGGTCCATGGTTACCCCAGTGTTGAACATTCGCAGCAGCTTGGTTGGATATCTCACGCATGGTTTGAACCATTGTGCTCATAAGTTGAGTCCAGGCGATCAAGAAGGCTCCTGTGTTTTGCATATCGACTGCGGCGGTTGATGAATCGGCTCTTCATTCCGTTATCTGTCTGTTAGCTCTACTCACTGGCTCCAACATTTCCACGTGTCCTCACCATCTTGCTGCAAGTTTCCAAGGTTAAGAAAAGAAGAAAGCATAGACAAGTAGAAGAATTTATGTGGGGAAACAGTGTAACTTAATTTATTTAGCCACTTTATTGATATAATATAAAGTCAGTATGGTTGCTCACAAGTGCCTAAGGGCAATGCAACGATACTGAGACACTCACAACCAAAACAAGTAAGCAAACATAGGAACCCATGACGACTCACACCTAATGGTGACTCAAGAAAAGACGCGACTCAACCTTCGAGTCTCGACACTATACCCTACTAGACTCAATCACTCATCGAGCCAACCCGATCGCGCTCCCCGAGCATACACTCGTGGGTGCTCGCATCGGGCGAATCGGGTCCCGTGACCTCATCGCACTGGTGCAAAAGACCCCATCGACTACCGTCCTGTGGCTGCTGCTCGCCCGATCGGTGCCTCTGCTCCTGCTCCTCCGGATCTGGATCGTAACTCGGGATCGCTCGGGCTCGGGTCCATACTGAGCCATCTCCAACTCTGGATCTTCGCATGGAGTGAGCTAAGCCCTCCCGCACCGGATCCTCGCCTCTGTGACCTCGGCGCGGGTCCTCTGCAGCTCTGGACTGCCTCGCCCAAGGCGTCCTCTGGCGATGACGTACCTCGCCAGTGGGTGATAGTGGCGTCCTCCTCCACGAGCTCCATCTGTCAAAATGGTTGTCCCGACGCGGATGGTGACGAAAGACGGTGCCCTCCAACTCTGCGGAGTAAGTGCGGGCAATCGCCGACGCTTATCGCGCTGCTCTCTGGATTTCGCCTCAAAAGAAGACCTCCGACCGTAATGTAGATAGGACGGCTCGCCCTCGCCCTTTCCCGAGCATACACCGTGATCTTGACATCCCAGCGACGCCAAGTCCTGCCTGCACCACCAAGTCCTCGACATGCTGGTGCATCAAAACCTCCGAGTAATCGCATCATACGCCATAACTCTGCGGCGTATCCTCCGTCGCTCTCCATAGGTATGGATCATCCTCATCCGCCAAAACAAACCTTGTTTAAATTAAATAGAGAATAATAAAAATTCAAATAGGTATGAATAAGGGAGAAGAGATAAGTCGAGATTTCTTTGACATTCTTGCTCAAGTTGATTAGGTCTTTAGAAAATAGTTTTACCCTCCTAGGCACAACCAAACTAGGGTCAAGGCCTACAAATCAACCTGCTCGATACCACCTCCGCCGGGACCCAACACGCAAATCCGACCCTCTGTGTATTCTGTGCGATCCGAGGATCACGCTTAGCACACACAAATACAGAGGTTGCACATCACGCATTCACGAAGATATAAGAATAAATAGTGCAAACATGTATATAAACCGAGTTGTACGACCTTATGGTCTCCTTACAGATAGGTCACCACACAGGCTTACATTAATCAAAGTAAAGAAATAGCAATGAACATAAAAAAAGGTCGTGGAAGCCTTCATCTTGCCAGAGGCAACCGATCGGGCTTGCCCCTAGTTCATCGTGTCCTCGATGTACTCCTCCTCCCAAACTGGTGTAGTCTCCTCCACCGATGTTGGGGTTGAAAGCAAGGTGGGGTGAGTACACAAGGCACTCAACAAGTAATGCATGAATGCAAAGACTATTACTATATGCGATCTTGTTCCAAAGGTTGGCTTAAATGGTTCTTTTGCATCAAGCAAAGATTTTTAACCAATATCTTAGTTAGATTAAAGCAAGAGAACAGTTATACGTAATAATAATTTCAAATGGTTTTTCCATGAGGTTTCTCGGCACACACCTTAATGAGCCATTTTAACACTTGGCACACAGCCACCCCTTCCATGTTTTGTTTATGAAAATCTACCCTTGATCAGTAATCCCGAGCAATGCTCAATTCCGTGAGCACGGCTATTCGAATAGTTTTGACACTCTGCAGAGGTTGTACACTTTACCCACAAGATACACCCGCCACCACACAGTGATTGTCCGCAACAAAGCTTTTAGAACCTCTACCTTAACCAAAGAACCTCTCCCAGATTGCCTTCACTATCACTTCCCTCACACAGAGCCAAGTATAGGACCGACCAATCACCGTTGGATGGGCACCAAGCCGTAGCACGTGCGCTCCCCATACAGATACACCCACGTACTCGTCACCCCGAGGTATCGGAGGAAAGATATCGTAACCCTAGTCAACTAGGTCTGTCCCATATCGACATGTGGTTGTACGGGTGACTCGGATCAAAGGCTTGCAAGGTGAAGTCCTTAATCCGACCAAGGCAAGACTTCCAACACTCAACAATGGCACACACCCCAATGTGGCACACAGACTCACATCACTCATCAACCCATCGCCACACAGCCCACCAGCACACCCTCTTGCCACTTGCCCTATCTAAAACATTTCCCACCCCATTGATTATTGTGCAACACATGCCAAGAATAACTCAACATCAATATGGAACCACACAGTCACCATACTTCCATATCATCATGTGGCATCATCACACCACTTTCAAAATACATTCAATATTCCATTAGTCAATTTTGTAGCATTTCTCCAAAGATCATTCATGACTCACGCAAGGCTAAGCATCTACTCACGGTCCTAGCCTCCGTGTTGGCACAATATTAACATCCAACTAATATAATCAAACTTAGGTGACAATGATTTAGGGCATACAATTAATAATTCAAGGTGGCATAACAAAATGGGTTGATTAACTACATTATCCCAAATTAATTTAAATTCATTTTAAATAATTAGCATGCATAGTTTCAAAGCATAAATTACATTTTAAAATATGGGATCAAAATGATCAAAGCATCACTTGCCTTCAAAGAGTTGCTGGTCGTGTTCAAGCTTGGTCTTGAGCGACGAATTCTTCCTCGAAACTTTCCGACAAATTTGCGCTCACGCGCACAAACAAAAAGATACAATAAATAGCTAATACAGAAGACTAGATGACCTCAAAAATTCAAATAAAATTCACCATTAAATAGCTCATGATTTTATGAATTTTTAGAAATTTGAATCACCCAAATCCGAGTTAAAATGCAAAAGTTATAGTCATTTGAAGTTTGAATAAAATCAAAATACGTAAATTAAGAAAATACGATTTTTCTGAATTATTTTTATACTGAAATTCGCATAAATGACGTCGAGATCGCGTCATGATGACGTCAAGACAGAAATGAATTTCGTCGAAAATTTTTTATATATAAAATATTTATGACGCCATTGCCGACGTCACACGACACGCGGCGACCTCTAGTGCCGCCACGCTGCTTTCGATTCATGGGCCGGGTCCACGGTTCGGCTCGTCCACCGTGGATCGGCAAGATCGTGTGCTCATGCACCGGTGATGCAAGCCGTGGCGTCGGCGACGATCGCAGCCAATCCCGACGCGACACGCGGCAAGATCCGCATCTCCGCCATCCAACGGCCGGATCTCCCCGCGTGGTTCGGCGACGCCGCGACTCGATGCCTCCACGCTCGCACATCCAATGGCGCTTTCGGATCCAACGGCCAGCACCGCGCCGCCACTGCGACGTCTCGGTTCAAGCGACGACACGCGGCGCAATCGCGACGGTACGCCCGAAATCGACGGCTGGATCTGGTCTCCGCCCCAGTCAAAATGCCCACGCGTCAACACGTGATTTGGCGAGGGTACGGTGCCATCTCCGCCGCACGTTCAAATCTGAACGGCGCGGATCCTTAGGGCAAAACCAGATCCAATCTCTACCGTTTAGATCTAATCTAACGGCCTACGGTACCCGAGCGGTTTACTGCTCAAGGCGCGACGTGGCTCAATCCTACGCATCCACTAACGATCCAACGGCTAAGACAAAAACATATCGTAGAAACTAGATCTAATCCAAGCCGTACACATCAAGATCCAACGGCGGAGGCTACGCGGACTCACCAGAACCGAACGATGCAAATCGGACGGTCGGCGCGGTTCGACGAGGTTGACGGCGGCGAAGAAGCGAAGGTTGCTGGAGCTGGGGAAGATGACCTCGCGACGGCGCTGCGGGCTTCTCCGCGAGAAGAAGTGGTCCAATCGATGCGCCTTGCTTCGTGAACTTCGAACGGGTCTGAGCACGGCGGAAAGCGACGGACGGCGACGAGAGGAAGCAAAACAACGGCGGCACAAAGACGCAACCACGGCGAGCTCGCCAGCGCTAGAGAGGGTCTCGGCGTGCGTGCGAGGAGTCAAAAGACGCAGCAAAGGAGCTCACGGACGCGCTACTCGGCACTTAAAGGGGCCTCGACGTGCGCTTCTGGTAGCGCGAACGAGCGAAACGGTCGGCGGCATTAGCTCCGTGATCTCGCCAAGACGATCGACGTGGCGCAATCCCGCAGCGTCCGTCGCGGCGACGATCCGAAGGCTCACGCGTCGCGAGCGACGTGGCACACTCACAGCGCTCGATCCGGATCGGACGGCTTGGGCTGGCGACGCTAGGGTTTCGCGCGGTTGGGCGACGACACGCGACAATAATGGGCTCGGCCCATTATCGCTCATGTGATTTTAAAACATTTCACATTTAAAATAATTCCGAAATTCAATTAAATCATTTGGAGCTTTTAAAATAGCAGAAAAATTCCAGAAATTACTTTGAGATGTTTTGAACTCCATTAAAATATTTGCAATAAAACTTTGCAAAAACTTTTCCATTATTTAATTGTTTTCGAGAAAAGTCCTATTTGAATAAATCCAAATTAACTTAAATAAATTCCCAAAAATTCACAAAAAAAAATCAAAAATACTTCAAAATTCAAATTAGAGCAAAAATTAGGGTGTTACAGTACCTGTGCTACGGCTTGGTGCCCATCCAACGGTGATTGGCCTGTCCTATACTTCGGCTCTGTGTGAGGGAAGTGATAGTGAAGGCGATACCGGAGAGGTTCTTTGGTTAAGGTAGAGGTTCCTGAAAAGCTTTGTTGCGGACAATCACCTGTGTGGTGAATGGCTGTATCTTGTGGGTAAAGTGTACAACCTCTGCAGAATGTCAAAACTGTTCGAATAGCCGTGCTCGCGGTATTGAGCATTGCTCGGGGATTATAGTCAAGGGGTAGATCTTCATAAGCAAAATGTGGAAAGGGTGGCCGTGTGCCAATGTTGAAAATGAACTGTTAAGGCTGTGTGCCGAGAATCTTCGAAGAAAAACTATTTGAAGAAATTAGTATTACTTATAACTTTTTCATTGCTTTAAATGAGATACTGGTTTAAAAATGCTGTTTGATGCAAAAGAACCATTTAAGCCAATCCTTTGGAATATGCTTTGCATATAGTAATAGCGCTGCATTCTGTGCATTACTTGTTGAGTGCCTTGTGTACTCACCCCTCCTTGCTTATCAACCCCAATATCAGTGGAGGAGTCTACACCAGCGTGGGAGGAGGAGTACACTGAGGATCCGGACAATTAGGGTGCAGGTCCAGTCGGTTACCTATGGCAAGATGGAGGCTTCCACGACATTTATCTCTTTTTATTCCACTGCTATTTCAATTACTCTGAATAATGTAAGCCCTGCGTGGCTGATTCTATGTAAGGAGATCATAAGGTCGTACAACTCGGTTAATATAAATGTTTGCACTACTTATTCTTATATCACTGTGATGTCTGTGATGTGCAACGCTGTAAAGACTGTGTGTGCTAGCATGATCCTGGACTAGCACAGAATACACAGAGGGTCCGGATTTGCAGATTCGGGGCCCAACAATGAGATTGTGCATGAAGGGCAACATATTGGTGAAGATGACGGAGACAACGATATGACGACAGTCAAAGATACGTTTGTCGATAGCCACGACGACGACCTGGATCAAATGTTGCGTGATGAGGAGGGGGACTTCACGAGTGAAAGACATTTTCAAAAGTTCCAGCATATGGTAGAGGACTCCACAAAACCATTGTACCCTGGCTGCAAAGAGGAGCAAAAAAACTGCATACCATGCTTACACTACTGCAGGCAAACAATGGTTGGTCCGATATGAGCTTCACTGAGCTCTTATGTCTCTTGGGGGACTTGCTTCCAGAGGGTAACGTGTTGCCTACAACTATGTACCAGGCCAAGCAGGTTGTCTGCCCGTTGGGACTGAAAGTACAAAAAATACACGCATGTCCAAACAATTGCATGTTATATCGCAATGAGTTTGCACACTTGGATGCATGTGCTGTTTGCAAAGCAAAGCGATATAAGGGCAACGATGATATCCATAACGACGATATCGAGGTGGAGCATAAGAAGAAGAGTTCCCCCCGTAAGGTGGTGTGGTATTTCCCTATAATCCCCTGTCTGAAGCGATTGTTTGTGAACAAAAGTCATGCCCAATTGTTACGATGGCACGCCGAAGAGCGTAAGAAGGATGGAATGCTTAGGCACCCTGCTAATTCTGTGCAATGGAGGAACATCGACAAAAAATATAAGAAGCACTTTGCATATGATGTGAGGAATATAAGGTTTGGGTTGAGTACGGATGGGATGAATCCTTTCGGCAACATGAGTAGCCGTCACAGTACTTGGCCAGTGACTCTATGTATCTACAACCTTCCTCATTGGCTTTGTATGAAGCGGAAGTACATTATGATGCCATTACTGATCCAAGGGCCCAGGCAACCTGGCAACGATATCGATGTGTACCTCAAACCATTGGTTGAAGATCTTGTAATACTGTGGAACAATTGAGTACGGGTATGGGATGAGTACAAAAGAGAGAACTTTATCCTACACGCATTGTTGTTCATAACCATTAATGATTACCCTGCCCTTGGTAACCTGTCGGGACAGACGACAAAAGGGTTCAACGGATGCGTCTAATTCTTGGATGATACAGCTAGCCGGTGGCTGAAGAATTATCGAAAAATGATCAGCCGCACTCTGCACACGGAGAACTCCCGCCCTGGTCACCACCACAGAGACAAAGTCCGACTCCTCCGCCAGAATCTGAGAAGAATCGAACACCAGCACCATCTCGCAAGTCATCACCGTCCAAAAGAAATCTCAATCATCTGTGAAGCAAGGACAATCCAGAAGAAATTACCAGCTGACATGACTGAAGAAGAACGAAAAAAGCATATAAGCGCCAGCATAACATCTCACTTTAAAAAGGTGCCACCACCTGAGAAGACTAAAGTTGACAAGAACGCGCAAAAGTTTTTCTCGAGTATGGCAAAAGTGCAAAAGACGGGGCAAGCTTCTGAACCTTGCAAAATGTCAGACTACGAGCGCATATCTAGAAAGCAATACTTGAAGGTGGCTAGTACCGAAACGTTGAGGTTGGATGCTCAGGCAGATCCTGCTCAACGAGAAGCTCAGTAGCAAGGTCTCAGGTGGAAGTTCTTTATGGGGAAACCGCTGGTTGAACGAGCTCATTTCGACCACCTGACAACACAACTGTGGCGCGTCCATCAGTGGTACATGCAGCAGTCCAACAAAGGTATGGAGTTATTCGCAGTCTGATACACGGAGCAAGATTTTCACAATGGGGATAACATCTTTTTGGTGAATTTCGAGGAGGTGTACATGTTGTACCAGCAAGATGCCTTGGACGTGAATATACTTCGAATGTGGACTTTGTAAGTCTCTACGTATATTATTGTGCATTCTTGTACTGTTTAATTGCATGTCTGACTTCTTTCGTATGTAGAATGGAGATACAAATTTGTAGAAGAAATGGCAATGACAATCTAGGATTCCTAGATGCGGGGCTTCTCAACGAGAAGCTTGTGAGGGACAATCCACAGTTCAATGAAGAATGTATATTTAATACTTTTTTGAAGCTGGAATACAAAACCTCCATACTTTTACCCTATAACATTAAGTATGTATTTCCCTACTTCTAATATCGTTTTACTGTTTTTGTGTAACACGACGATGTTGGAGTAATTAACTACGCTGACATATATGTGCAGGTTTCACTGGGTCCTCCTCGTCATCCAGCTTAGATGCAAGGTGATTTTTATCTTGGACTCTAGGAGAAACCAACTAAGTCAGATCAAGACTTTTGGGACATGCTTAACAGGTAAACTCGATCGTTGTGTTATTGCTCTAGCAATATTCTATTCTACTTCATTTAAGTTTACTTAATATTCAAAATTATTCACAGGGCATTCGCACGATACTGCAAGAAAAGTGTTCGCCATCGTCCCTATAGGAAACATTTCGAAATAGTAACCGACTTTCCATGTATGAGGCAAGACCCGGGAAACAATTTATGTGCATACTATGTATGTACAAATTTACATTCGATTGTCACGGAGACTGTGGGCTATAATGAAGCCATGGTACATAATTACACATTGATGCCTACTTTTTTTCATTTACCATATATCTTCATTAATTAACTTTCTCTTTTCTTCAATAACAGCGCTCCAAACTGAGAACAAATAAGTTATTACTGACAGAAATTATAGCAATTCAAGAACAGCTCGCCGAATTCATTCATGACGATGTCATCAATCCAAACGGCGAGTTCCACACGTAGCCTCATCGCCCTCATTCTACTGTGGTCGGTGCAAAATCAAAGTCAATGAGAAGAGATGAGATGTAGTCGAACTACATTTGTAAATAAATCATTGTAAAAACAAAGTATTGTGATACTTAATTTAATATATTTGAATTATGATTTTAACGATGCTTTTTATATACATGGATATTTTTGAATTATGATTTGAACGATGCTTTATATACTATATATGGACACTGTATAAACAATTTTATAAAAATATATATATTGAACAAAAAATATGCAATAAAAATATTTGGTTCATGGCTTGTCACTGCCGGTTCTTGGAGAAAACCGGCAGTGATGTGTATATATCACTGTCGGATTGAGGTATAACCCGGCAATGCTAGTCCTATATCACTACCGGTTTTATATATAACCGAAAGTGATAATTATTATCACTGCCGGATTTTGGTTTAACTCGAGTATCACTGCCGGCACCAATGACCGGCAGTGATGTGCTGTTCTGTAGTAGTGCATGCTTCTTGGGAGACGTCACACACACTTGGGCCTAACTAATTAGCACCCACAACTAACTAACTGCAGATTGCTTGCATGCATGAGCTTGTGGAGTTACTGTGTTATTATCCCTAGCGCATGTAGCCAGCCCCGATGCCACTTTCTCCATGACATGGGATTAGTGCATTGCATTAATTTGACTAGCATATCACTCTTAATAGTGAAGTGCTCACGTATTTTATCCGCAGCATAAATTGTTTATTTGAATATTTTATTTTATCTAGACTATTATTCGTAACATGGTACTCATTGATATAGAGTCTATGTACAGAATGTAGTCGTGTAAAATTTGTCATTTGTTTATTCCGTGTTACTACGCATGACATGGTATTTGCGAATACGGAACCCATGTACAAGCGTAACCGCGACAATTTGGTTATTTGATGATTTTATCATGTATCATTTTCTTTTTTTTTGCAGCATATACCTGCTCGTGATTCGTCTCTGCTTTAAGGGACCGAATCTAAGAAACAGGGTCTTGAGTCTTCTCACCCTTGATTCGTTTCCATACGTAGTGCCCGATACTAAGAAACGAAGATTTTGGATCTTCGCTCTTGCATCCATGTCCACTATGGGACTGAATTAGGAAGTGAGGTCTTGAATCTTGTCACCCTTGATTCGTTTCCAAACGTAGTGCCCGATACTAAGAAACAAAGATTTTGGATCTTCGCTCTTGCATCCATGTCCACTACGGGACCGAATTAGGAAGTGAGGTCTTGAATCTTCTCACCCTTGATTCGTTTCCAAACGTAGTGCCCGATACTAAGAAACGAAGATTTTGTATCTTCGCTCTTGCATCCATGTCCACTACGGGACCGAATTAGGAAGTGAGGCCTTGAGGAGAATACATCTTGACTTGGATGAGGATGGGAGGAAGAAGAGCACCTTGGCTTGTATCACTTGAACAAGCCTAAGGGCTAAGGAAGGACATGATTCTCACCTTCTTTTACCTTCTTGCTTTCTCCCGATGGCAGCTTGTTTGCTCTCCTTTCCTTTGGTTTCCTCTCAAGTGTTTTTCTCTCCTCTAGTCTTTTCTCCAAAAGTTCTTCTTTCTCTCAACCTTCACCCCCTATTTATAGAGCAAGGATGAGAGGGAGGCTTCATGGAGGGAGTTACAACAACTGTTCTCTTTATCCCTGGCATGCATGGATGCGGTTTAGTCTCCCTCCTGCACATTCGTGCACATTAGTTTCTGGCATGCATGGATGCGGTTTTATCCCTGGCATGCATGGATGCGGTTTAGTCTCCCTCCTGCACATTCGTGCACATGCTTATGTGGCTGTAGTTAATTAGTGGAGAAACTGATTATTACTTCAACCTCCTTTCTGGATGTGTGTGCACGACGTGGGATGGTGTCAGTTTAAATGCGGCGGCCGGCTGTTGCATTTGAGCAACACGTGCACGACGTACATACGCGTAGCAGTTTGCCCATTTTGTAGGATGCTTCGGCTGGCCTTTGTCATTAGTTAATCCTATTGGGAAACCACGTGGCCTAATGAAAGCCCACGATGGTTTCTTAGTCGAAACCCTAGGCGACTACTATATAAGGAGAAGGGGATCCCCTCATTGTACAAGCAATCACAAAGCAATAAAGAATTCTGTCCTCGTTCTCCCTAAACCTGTGTCTCTCTTTCTCTCTCTGTTCTCTACTTCAAATCTGTTCGGGAACCCCGGACTATTCGATAGCGAGGTTCCTTAACACGTTATCAGCACGAAGCTCTACCGGCGAACGGATTAGAAGGTGAGAAAAGGTGGGACTCGACGATTAAATCTAATCGCTCTTGTTTCTATGCATGCATCTATCCTACGCATCAGGTACTGTATTCGTCTCGTGGCACAAAGCTACAGACGGCTCGAAGCAACAGTACAAAGCGTGATAACTGTTCATACAAAAATAAAAATCGGGCGGCAACGACCTCGGCATGCACCGCAGCATCATCGCCGCCACACCACGACGGCGCTGCGCCGGCCACCGCTGCGTTGCGCCTGACGTTGCCATCGCTCGGTCGCGCTTCGCAGCCCACCGCCGAGCCCGGTTGAGCCCCGCCGTCGCTGCCACATCGCCGACGGCATCGTCGCGTCGCTTCGGTCGTGCACGGCGCCGCCTGCCGCCGCCCGTCGTCGCGTCGCAGCCCGACCCGCTTCATACCGCCGCTCGTCGTCGCGTCGCTACCCGGCTCGCAGCCACCGCCCCGCCGCTCGGCCGCCACAGCGTGCCGCCGCCCGCTTGCGGCCGTGTCGGCAGCGCCTACCGACCCGGCCGCCTCGACCCCGCAGCACGCAGATCGCCGCCGCCACTTCGCAAGACGTAGCGCCGATGGCTCGGCCTCGCGCCGGCGCCGCTGAAGCGCCCAAAGCCATAGCCCACACGCCGCGTTCGGCCGTCACCAGCGCGTCTTTGCGCCGCCGTCCGCCGCAGAACCTCGGGTCCGCCACGCCCAAGCGTTTCCGCCTCCTAGGCTCGCGTGTGCAGAAGAAGATGGCGGCGGCTAGGGGTGGGAACCCTAGCCGCACGAGCTTGATGGGCCGAAAGAAAAGGCGGCCCAAAGGCTGTTCGGCCAAGAAGAAAAAAAAGAGGAAAAGGAAGAAAAAGAAAAGAAAGAAAAAGAAAGGAAAGGAAAAGAAAAAATAAAAAATAGCAAAAAATTTTGAAAAAAATTGCCAGAAAATCTAGAAAATTATCTGGCTCTGTTTTATTTTTTCTAGCTTTATTCTCTGTATTTATGAATTTTGAATTCATTGCCTTATTTAGTATACTGCAATGCATGGCTATTTATTTTATGCACTTTATTATTTTTGCAACCTTTTTCTATTTGATTACACGCAACAATCTAATGATGGAATTTTGATATCATGCAGATGTCTAGCATCGTGAATCATGAGTTTGAAGAACTGGCCCCGCACGGTCAGAACTACCTCACTTGGGCATCGGACGTGAAGATCGTTTTTGGGGGCAAGAAGCTCCGTGCCGCGATTGGTCTATGGTCCTCGCAGGACGCGAAACCTACCGCAGAGTAGAACGATCAAGCCTTGCACTTCCTCAGGCACCACCTCTCAGCCACTCTGAAGAATGAATATATGGCTGAGGAGAGTGCACTTGAGCTTTGGACTCCACTTCAGAAGCGGTTCGAGAAGCTCAAGTACACCATCTTGCCCCAAGCACAACAAGATTGGGTCCACCTGAGGTTTGCAGACTACAAAATAGTGGTCGAGTACAATTCTGCCTTGCACAGAATTTGTACCAATCTCTCTCTATGTGGCAAGAATATCACTGATGAGGAGAAGATTGAGAAAACTCTCTCTACCTTCCACCCAAATGCTATCCAGAGTGCACGCAGCTATCGTCAGGACGCATACAAGGAGTATAGCAAACTGATTGATGTAATGTAAGTTGCGGAATCGCAAGACGATGTTCTACGCAAGAACTATATCTCGCAGCAACCTGGAAGGGGCACTGGCACAGAAGTCAATGCCAATAGCTATAAGGTGAAAACGCCACTCATAGAAAGAAGGGCAAGCACGGTGGAAAAGAGAGGTCTCATGCCAAAGGAAAGTCCAAAGCACCAGTGAAGAAGGATGACAAGGAAAAGGCGCACGGCAAGCCGTATGGACAGCAGAACCAAACGTGCTTCAGGTGCGGCACTTGGGGACACTGGTCGAAGATATGTCGGGAATCCAAGGAAGTGATCAACGCATATCAGGCTAAGAGGAAGGCAACAGAAAACGCCCCAGCAGAGGCGCACTTCATCAAGATTGGCGATGATGATGCCATGGATGAAGATACCCCACTTGTCTCATCCTCGCAGAATAGCCTGGACATCGATGCTACAGCCAATCTTATGGCAAATGAGGAGAAAACTTCTGTCGATGACACAGAAGCAAAAATTAATGCATATTTTACAGATTCCGTTTAATGCATGGAATCGCATTTTTTTAGTTTATGGTTGTTAGCAATTTTCTTTTGAATAATGAATTGTAAGCTCTAGAAGGGCATACTTCTCTCATGAATAAATATGCAATTGATTCTTTATTCTAGTATTCTTTAATTTGCATGCAATGTTTGAATTATTTTACCTCTGTTTGATTGGGATTAATTTTCTTTTTTAGAAATCGTGTAGCGCCCAAATGGAAGAGATATGCATTGTTGACAGTGGCACAACAAATACCATCTTAAGAGAGTCCAAATACTTCCAGTCGATCACGAAGAACGCTGGAAAGATTACTATGATCGCAGGAAGCGATTCCTATATAATAGGCTTCGGAAGAGCCACAATTATATTACCTATGGGTACAACTTTGATAATTGAAGAAGCCCTTTTGTACCACGAATCAACGCGCACTCTCTTAAGTTTCAAAGACATCCGCGCCAATGGTTTTCACGTAGAAACCAATGAAGAAAATGGCAAAGAATACTTGTGCATTGTGAAGCACGCGGTATGTAGAAAAATGGTATTAGAAAAATGTCCCTCATATGAATCTGGGTTGTACTACACGAATATTCATGCACCCGAAGTGTATACTTCCTTGAAGACTGTCTTTAGAAGCTCTGAGTTATTTTCTTTATGGCATGGTAGATTAGGTCATCCTGGTCTTAGAATGATGAGAAATATAGTGAACAACTCACAAGGTCATGGCATTAATGTTAAAAATTTCCTGAATCATGAAGATTTTGTGTGCCCTGCATGTGCCACCGGGAAATTAATAACTAGACCCTCTGTCATGAAAGTGCAAAGTGAAATCCCTGCATTCCTGGAACGCATCCAGGGGGATATTTGTGGCCCGATTCAGCCCTTGTCAGGGCCATTTTGGTACTTTATGGTGCTCATCGATGCTTCCTCGAAATGGTCACATGTATGCTTATTGTCAACAAGAAACCATGCTTTTGCAAAGCTGATCTCGCAGATCATAAGAATTAAGAATGCTTTCCCTGATCATCGTGTAAAGTCCATCAGAATGGACAATGCCAGAGAATTTACTTCAAAGGCACTTGATGATTATTGCACTGCAACAGGGATAGGAGTTGAGCACTCTGTACCGCATGTCTATACGCAGAATGGACTAGCTGAAGTACTAATAAAGAGGATTAAATTCATTGCCAGACCGCTTTTGCAGAGTTGCAACTTGCCCAACACTTGTTGGGGACACACAGTCCTGCATACAGCAGCTCTCATCAATTTCAGACCTTCGGCCTACAACATCATTTCTCCTATACAGCTTGTGCACGGGATCATCCCGAAAATCTCCCATCTCAGGAAATTTGGGTGTATGGTATACGTTCCTATACCACCCCCTCAGCAAACTGCAATGGGCCCTCTCCGCAAGTCTGGGATATACGTTGGTTATGAGAGTGCATCCATAATCAGGTATTTGGAACCCATGACTGGAGACTTGCATACAGCCCGATTGGCTGCTTGCATTTTTGACGAGGATCGTTTCCCATCATTAGGGGGAGGAAATCAACCTTTGGATGAAAAATGCTGGGAAATCATATGGCATTCCATCGATCCCGCGCATGACCCCGCACTAATGAAGCAAATGAAGAAGTCCGTAAGATAATTGATTTGCGAATTTAGCAAATGAACTGCCTGATCATTTTTGTGATCTGAAGGGCGTGGTTAAGTTGCATGTACCCGCAAGAAATGCACTAGAAAGGGTGGAAATACCAAAGAAAACAGAAGGTATCCCTCATCTTGTTCAGAGGCCTCAAAGAAAAAGAACAGAAATCTGGCTCCTCAAACCTAAACTACCCGGAGACGTCTGGAGAAAACTGGGCGAGAGGACTTACCACAACCAATCACAAAAATACCCCAAGTGAAGAAGGGGAACCAGTTGAGACCTGGCACTAGAAAGAAGCCGACGGAAAAGGCAATTCCAGACTTGAACCTTCCAATGCAGGAAGTTGTCGAAAATAATGTGTGCGCACACATAGGCGATGAAAAGCTAAAGGAACTTGCTCCTGCGATGGGAAATAGCAGCAAAGAGCAAGTAGAAGTGCATGAAGCACCCCATGATGAAATGGCCATAAACTTTGTAATAACAGGAGAATCCCTGAATAGAGCAATAGCCAATGTTGATGCATACATTGCAAAGAAGATTGCCTCGATCATTGATCATGATCCTGAGCCTTCATCTCTAGCAGAGTGCAAGAAAAGGCTAGATTGGGAAGAGTGGAAGAAGGCAATCACTGCAGAGTTAGTCTCTCTGAACAAGAGAGAGGTGTTTGGGCTCGTATGCCGCACACCTCCCCATATAAACCCTGTAGGTCACAAATGGTTCTTTGTTCGGAACAGGAATGAAAACAACGAAGTTGTAAAGTACAAGGCAAGGCTTGTAGCTCAAGGTTTCACTCAACGTCCTGGAGTTGATTATGAAGAAACCTATTCTCCGGTCGTAGGAGGAATTACCTTTAGATATTTGATCTCAATGGCAGTCAACTTGAAGTTGAGAATGAAGCTAATGGATGTTGTTACAGCATATTTGTATGGAAACATGGATTCGGAGATATACATGAAGGTACCGGAAGGTATTCCTAACCCGAACCAAGATAGAGCAAATAGAAACCTGCATAAAGGTGAAATTGGAGAAATCACAGATGGGCTAAAACATCAGAAGAATGTGGTACAATCGCTGAGTGACTTTCTCTGCAAGAAAGGCTACACAAACAGCGAAGATTGTCCATGCGTATTTATACAGCGATCCCCGAATGGATTCTGTATAATCTCCGTCTATGTAGATGACTTGAACATCATTGGGACGGATAAAGAGATTGAAGAAGCAAGCTCATACTTGAAGTCTGAGCTTGAAATGAAGGATTTGGGTAAAACCAAGTTTTGTTTAGGCTTGCAGCTTGAGCATGTCCAAAGAGGAATCTTGGTACACCAATCATCCTACACGCAGAAAATGTTGGAAAAATTTAGCTTTGAAAAGGCATATCCTGCAAAGACTCCAATGGTCGGAAGGTCACTTCAAGCAGACCTAGACCCATACAGACCAACAGAAGAGGGGGAGAAAGTCCTGGGAGCAGAATTCCCATATCTGAGTGCAGTTGGAGCGCTCATGTACCTTGCGAATAGCACTAGGATGGACATTGCGTTCGCTGTGAATTTGCTAGCTCGGTATAGTGCAGAACCCACCAAAAGGCATTGGAAAGGGATCAAGGACATCTTCTGTTACCTCCAAGGAAGCAAAGATCTCGGTTTGTTCTTCAGAAGAAACAATGAACTAAATTTGGTTGGCTACGCCGATGTTGGGTACTTATCAGACTCGCATACTGGCAAGTCCCAAACTGGCTATGTTTTCCTATGTGGAGGAACAACAGTTTCCTGGAAGTCGTCTAAGCAGACCCTTGTCTCTACGTCGACAAACCACTGGAAAATCATTGCTTTGTATGAAGCATCTCGTGATTGTGCATGGCTTCGAAGAATGATTCACCACATCCAGAAGTCATGTGGCTTGAACATTGAGCAAACTCCCACGATCATCTATGAAGATAATGCAGCTTGTGTTGCTCAAGCACAGATGGGTTATGTGAAGAGCAATCTCACGAAGCATATCAACCCCAAGTTCTTCTATGCTCACGAATTGCATAAGATGAACGAGATCAAGATATTGCATACTAAGTCATGTGGAAATCTTGCAGATTTGTTCACTAAATCACTCCCAGCATCTACCTTTGAAATGTGCGTAAAAGGGATTGGGATGATGAGACTTAGAGAAGTGCATATTTCAGGGGGAGATTTTTCATATACTCTCACATAAATCTTGAACATGAGGTTTGAGAACCCAACATGAATCTCGAAGATTAGCGATTGAAGTTTGGGTGAATTGTACTATTTTCCCTTAGCAAGTTTTTCATGAAGTTTTCTTGTGTAAGGTTTTAATGAGGCAATTCATGCAACACAGTAAGCGTAAGCGTATGCTATGTACTCTTTCTCTAAGTATTTTTCCCACTTGGTTTTTCTGAAGTTTTAATGAGGCATATGCATCTCGCGGCAAAGGGCCTAACGGGGAGTGTTGGGAAACCACGTGGCCCAATGAAAGCCCACGATGGTCCCTTAGCCGAAACTCTAGACGACTACTATATAAGGAGGAGGGGGGTCCCCCATTGTACAAGCAATCACAAAGCAATAAAGAATTATGTCGCCGTTCTCCCTAAACCTGTGTCTCTCTTTCTCTCTCTATTCTCCACTTCAAATCTGTTCGAGAACCCCAGACTATTCGATAGCGAGGTTCCTTGACAAATCCCACTAATTAAACAAAAAGGAGATCATACCCCTTAATACATGCAACCACTTTCTTTATTACGTGGGCTCTCTTCCTGCATGTATGCAGGGTTCAAAATTTTGGCGAAATTTTGGATTTCGGAACACCCCAGAATCTCAAGTACCGGCAGGAAAAAAAAGGTAAAAAAATTTGAAAATTGCTACAACAAATCCGAAATTTCGGTTTTTTCGGCGAAATTTCGTGTTTTTTGGCCGGTTTTGAAATTTTTAGGGCTGGATTTGATCCAATAACCCTTAGGAAAGTCATCTCCTATGAAAATTTGTTGAAAAACCTAATTTTTTAAACATTTTAAAATTTTGGCAAAAACACTGTCTTATTTTTATAAAATTGTACAAGCTTGCTAATAATCTGAACATTTTATGGTACTATCCTTAGTAGTTTAGGATCATACATAAAAAATTTCAAAATAATTTAACTTCATTTGTTATCTTTAAACAATCAAAAACAGAATGAACATAATTGGGACAGCTATATTTTCAGAATTTTATAAATTTTCTTGCGTGTGATTATGATCTAAATTTTTTTTAGAGATTAATAATTGAGTCAGTACCATTATATAAATGTTTTCAAAAATTTCAACTTTGTTTGTTTGGTCAATCAAATCTATGTAAGCATTGAACTTCGTTTGTTATATTATATTTCAAAAATAAAAAACAAAAGAACATAAATGGTACTGTGCTTTGTAAGAATTTTATAAATTCACTGGAGTGTGTTAATGAATCACAATTTTTATGGGATATTAATAACTTCCTTATCACCATTCTTTAAAATTTTCAAAATTTTCTATGGTTTACATAATTTTTCATTTTGTTCAAGTTTGCCGGTAAGCCTTTTAACATGGCAGTAGTACTGTTCGAATTTTTAAAACTTCATACAGTTTGATCATCATCTTAAAATTTTATTAGAGAATTATAGATACATAATAACCATGCACAAAAAATTTCAACAGTTTCTAACTTCATTTGTTCCATTTTCCATTCAGATCAAACTTGTCGGTCGTTGTTCTATCAGACAGCGCCACTCTCGAATTTTTAAAATTCTCACTTGTGATAATCAGCTGAAATTTTTATTAAAACATTATTTATGGATCTTAACCATGAAAAAAAAATTCAACAGTTTATAACTTGATTTGTAACATTTTCCATTCCGATCAAACTTGTCGGTGAGTGTTTTATCAGGACAGTACCAATCTCTGAATTTTTAAAAAATTCCTCAGATGTGACAATCAGCTGAAATGTTTGTGAGAACATCAAAATTGTGTCAGGAACCTCCAAAAAAAATTTCAAAATTTTTCGATAACGTTTAGACCACTTTTCAGCCAGTGCAAAAAAACCCAAAATTTCGGGAATTTCGCCCAAAATTTCGGGTTTTTTCGCCGAATTTCGGTTTTTTTCTCCCGGATTGGACCGGATTTGAATTTTCAAATTCAAATTTTTTCCGAAATAATTCCGAAATTTGGTGATCCGGCCCGGGACGAAATTCATTCCAAAACCAAAATTTGAAACCTTGCATGTATGTGTTTGTATGCATGTAGCCGTTAATTGGAGAGGTATTCAACTCCTGCATGCATGCTTTGATCACGTGGCTGGATATGTGCCACTTTCCTTTTACTCTATTTTTTTTACTTCACTTCTAAGCTACATGAGTATGTAAGACCACGCAGCGACGTGGGCCCACATGTCATCCAATCCCTAACTAAAAAATTAAGTTAATGGGGCGTATAATTTATGTATGCGGTTAGTCAACCAATTGGCCTGATCCATGTATGACTTTAAGCATTATTGAATTTTGTTTGTGAAATATTGATCATGAGACTATTTTCTAGTCATGTAGTTCATGTGGAGTATATCATAACGATTGTTATTTAAATATAATTCATATCCTTTAGTCATTTTTTTTATGTTCTAACAGATTTTAGCCGTCAGTGTATTTTATTTTATTCATTTATTCACTTTAATCTTGGGATAAAATCATTGTCAACAGATGCCCCCTCGAGGTCTGGATGTGAAAAATATTCGTTTTCGAATGCAAAGCTCGACATATGAATTCATATTAATTTATTCGTTAAAATACATATTGCGTATGTATATTTTATGCCTAACGATATATGTATTTCGTTGTGGTCATGCTCGAGCTATTGTGTAACATCCCATTTTCAGTTCTTTTGTTAAAAATTAATTTAAATTAATTAATTCAAGGATTTAGGTTTTCTTTGGAATTTAGTTAACCTGTCATTCCTTTCCATCCAAAAATAGAATTTATTCCATTCGCGTCCGGAAATTCCATTTCACCCTGAAATCCAAAATTCAAATCCAATTCTAAAATTCTCCAAAAATTCTGAAACCAATTTTATTAGGTTAAAAATATTCTAAAATATTTTTGAGATTTTTCCCAGAATTTTTAGAACTATTTTTCTATTTTTCCCAAACCTATTTAATTTTCAGCATTATATTAATTACTGTAAGAAAAATAGCAATATTATATTATCCAAAAATATTTATTCATGCTTTATTTTCTAAAAATGTTGTCTACAAAAATTCTCAAATTTATTATGATTTAATTGCTATTTTTCCGAATTTAATCCGAATTTTCAGTAGAAAATTAAGTGTTTTCTGTATTTATTTATTTTTGTGGTTACTGTTCATTCAATCCGCTTGGCTTTAGCTTCCCTCCCATAGCTACAGTGCAACATCAGCTACAGTGCAACGTCAGCTATAGTTAAAGTCTATTGTTTCTTCATTTAACTCCGGTGATCTCAGTTACTATTCTAGCGAAAACTTCGGCGAGCGTTTCCTGACGATCCGTTGGTCCGATTGTCCTATAAACTGAACCCCATGTTCCCCTTCTCGTTCCGCATATTCTCAGCTTGGAGTTGTTCCAATCCATCCACCAGATTTCCCTGTGTAACGATTCTTTCTGAACTCCGGCGAACTTTCGGTGAGCTCTCCCGGCTGCTCCTGACCTCTATTTGTCCTCAAATTTTCACTGGAGCTTCCTATGAGTTCCCTTTACATATGGTAAAATCAGATTTTCAAAATTCTCATAGGAGCTCTGTCGGCAACCATTTCTTCTCTAAGCCCGGCGAAAGGTCAAATTTTGAATTCAAAATATCCAATCTCTTTCATCTTAAGTCCAATTGACCTCATTCTTCTTCCTAAATTCATCCTCTATCTGTCAGTATTTTTATTATAATTTTTATTTTCCATTTATTTTATTTTATTCATTTCGTGCACCGTTTTGCGCGTAGTCGAAGAAGCGGTCGTCATCGCCGACGAAGGAGAAGACCTTCAGAACAGTGCAGTGCACTTCATTGACGAAGGCAAGTCTCCTTGATGCACGTTGATCCCATTGTTTATAACTGTTTTATAAAAAGTTTGCAACTTGCATGGCTATTTACATAAACCGATGATGTTAAAATATAAAATGTTAGTTATGACCATTTCGAAATAACATCCTTGCTGTTTGATTACCATACCTTTGTAACCTTAAGATTTAATCATGAAATCATGTGTTATGTGATTAACCTTGTTTCGTACGATAGACTGTGCTTAGGATTGACGTTGATCAAAATGCCTATGGTGGGATAAATTCTAAATTGTTGTTGAAATGTGTTTTATTGAACTGTAGCAAGGTGATTGCTGCTGTGATTGTAAAATAAAAATAAAATAAAAATGGTTTAGATTGGGGCGGAATGGTTTGTCGGGCGGGTGCAGATGGAGCACTGTTCGCTTGTGAAAGCCGCCTAATCAATTTAAGGACCGACGCTTATGACCGCCCATTCTAAGCATTACCGCAACCACAAGTCTATAATGGGTACGACCTGGTTGAATAATTTGTAGAAACCTAACTTAGACTCGCCATTGTTGAAATGTGGGTGCTTGGATGGAGGCAAGTCGATTCTCACACAGCGCAAGAGGGGCTTCAGATCTTGGTGGATGGAACCCTAACAATGTGAAACCTCGGTGGTGGGTCGGGTTAGGCGATACATTGTAAAGGCCTTGTCATGATCTCTCTGCCGCACACCAATGGAAGTGTGTTCGTGGCGCTTGGCATTAAAGAGATGATCATGTCTTGTGGGTAAAGCCGTACATCTCTGCGAGTAAATCTATTCGAATAGTCGTTCCTTACGGCCAAAGGCAAAGCGAAGAATGCTTTCATACTTGGTAGACTTGGTTTTGGTTTTCAAAATAATCGATGCTTTGGGATTCGGGAGTGGTTAGAACTCTCGAATGTTTATTTGGCGATTGAGCCAATCGTAGATGGAACTGCTTTGAATCATGACAGATGGAGTCATGTGATGGTTTAATAAGATCTTTCAAATGGGCGGTTAGAGCACGTATACTAGTGTTGGTAGTTGGAACCTTCACTAGAGTTGGAAATAATTTCAATTGTACAAATAATTGTTAAAACTGCTTTGTGAAAATTATTATTAATAATGTTTGTTAAATCGGCTTTGTGCAAAAGAACCTATTAAGCCTTCCTTGAAAGCCCTTCATGATGCATTTTCCTGCACTTGCGAGTACGCTTGTACTCACATGCTATACAAAATTTTGTCATCGAGAATTACCAAGATGCGGTCGAAGACAATGAGTTCTATGGTGAGAAGTTCGTGGGCGATCGCCAAGATAATCTGCTTAGCGCTCCTAGTCGCCGCGTCTGTGGTGTCTTTTGGGTTTTATCTTGTTGTTTTTTTTGTTTCCACTACTGAGAACTCTGGTCATGTGACCAGGAGATGTAATAAATAGCCATATGGCTGGTAATTTATATTTATGCTATTTTTTTCTCTTCGCTCGCTTACGTTATGATCATCACTGCTTCACTGTGTGTACTAGCAACTGATCTGGGACTAGTACAGAAATACACAGGAGATTCCGGATGGTAAATCTAGGGTCTCACATATTGGGCTTTATATGAACACATATTTTTTGACATGCATGTACGTGGACTGTGCAGCCATGCATGTGTTGAATTCTTTTTTTTATTATTATTTGTTCACATCAGTGGATCTAATGGTTTGTTCCAGCTATGGATTTCTTTTGTTTTGCGTATACCATAGTTTAGGCTCGTAAGGATTTGGAGCTGTTTTATTCATTTATTTTATATATACCATAGTTTAGACTCATACGGTTTGGAGTGTTTTGTTAACCTTTACCACAGTTTAGGCTCGTAAGGAATTGGAGCATCCTTTTGTATTTGAATGTACCATAGTTTAGGCTCATAAGGCTTTGGAGCTTCTTTATTCATTTATTTTATATATATCACAGTTTAGGCTCATACGGTTTGTAGTATTTTTTTTATATATATACCGCAATTTAGACTCATACGGTTTGGAGTGTTTTGTTAACCTTTACCACAGTTTAGGCTCGTAAGGAATTGGAGCATCTTTATTCTGTTATTTTATATATCCCGCAGTTTAGGCTCATATGGTCTGGAGCGTTTTTTTTAAACGTTTACCACAGTTTAGTCTTGTAAGGAATTGGAGCATCTTTTTTTATGTATGCCATATTTTAAGCATAATAGCGCTTTAGGAATTTTCCATTATCAGTGATGGAGAATATTCGCCATCTGGAGAAATAACTTTATATGCGCCATTTGAATAAACTTCTTTTACAATGTAAGGGCCTTCCCATTTAGGCTCAAATTTTCCTTGCATCCTTCGTGTAATATTCATGGGGCGAATAACAGCGAGAACTAAATCTCCTTCTTTGAATGACCTTCTTTTAAGGTGCTTATCAAAAGCTCGGGACATTCTAGCCTGGTGCGCTTCCAAATTTTGTAATGCTTGAAGTCGTTTCCCCTCAAGCCTTTCTAACTCTTCAAAGCATAATTTAACGACTTCCTCCTCTGAGAGTTTCTCATTCATAACGACCCTCAAAGAATTAATTTGTACTTCTAATGGTAAAATCGCCTCCCCTCCATGTACAAGGGAGTAAGGGGTCATTCCAGTTGGTGTGCGTGTAGTGGTTCTATACGCCCACAAGGCTTCAAGCAGCTTTTTATGCCACTCTCGTTTGTTCTTTGATACCACCTTTTTTAATAACTTGCAAAGGGTTTTATTAAATGCCTCCGCTTGTCTGTTAGCTGACGCATTATACGCTGGAGAAAAATGGTGCTTTATTTTGAATTTAGCACACAATCTTTCTATCTGTCTATTTTTAAAAGGTGTCCCATTATCAGATATAATTCGAGATGGGATACCAAAGCGATATATAAGATGAGTTCTTATGAAATTTTCTACGTTTTTGGCTTTAACTTCTCTCAACGGTATGACTTCTGCCCATTTAGAGAAATAATCGGTTGTCGCAAGAATGAATTTATGCCCTTTGGATGATGGTGGTTGGATTTGTCCGACTACATCCATTCCCCACATTTCAAAGGGCCAAGACATGTTTGTAGGATGTAGTGGTTCATGTGGTTGATGGATAAAATCAGCATGTACTTGACATTCATGGCACCTTTTTGCAAATTTCATAGAATCTTCAAACATTGTAGGCCAATAATAACCTAAGCGTTCCAATTCATAGTGCAATTTAGGACCAGATTGATGTGCACCACAAATTCCAGATTGTACTTCATTTAATGCTTTCGTTATTTCATTTCCTGCAAGGCAACGCATCAAAATGCCATCATACGAACGTCGATAAAGTGTGTCATTTATACATGTGTAATGGATTGACCGCTTTCGGATTCTAGACCTTTTGCAAGAATCCAAAGGTAGATATCCATGGAGTAAATAATCAAGAAAGGGAGTTCGCCAATCTCCTATTTCAATTTCACAAATATCTGATGTCGGAACCCGAATTTACAAATCCGGACCCTCTGTGTATACCGCACTAGTCCAGGATCACACGAGTGCAAACATGCTCAACATAGATGCTATCCCAGTCATACACAGCGGAATATAGCATAACTTTAATAATTAATAGTAACTGTTGTCTTACATGATTATTGCCACACAGGGCTTATAAAAGAAATAGCAAATAGGCAGCAGCGGAAAAACAAATAAGCGTAGCAGCTCTCCAGTTCACCGCAGGCAATTGACGAGGCTCAGACCTAAGAATTTGCATCTAGATAATCCTCCTCCACGAAAGGCGTAGGTTCTTCCTCTTCTGAAGTTGTTGTTGTTGGGGTGAGTACATAAAGCACTCAACAAGTTGTGCACAGCATTGCAAGTCTAATTTTCTATATGCTTGTCTTAATCCAAAGGAATGGCTAATAAGGATATTTTGCAATAAAGCAGCATTTAACAAGAATACAGTAAATAGATTGGAAAGCAGTAAAACAAATACAGTAATTAATAAATTCAGCATTTATGAAGTAAACCAAGTTTCCAATCCTATATCAATTTCCACCTTCCATGGTACCTTGCCATCCCAATAGGTTTTTGTTTAACAAAAGTCTAACCCTTAACTGTAATTCCCAAGCATTGCCCAATACCGTGAGCACGGCTATTCGAATAGATTGTACACTCTGCAGAGGTTATGCACTTTACCCACACGATACAACCAAACACCACCAAGGCGAGTGATCATAACAAAGCCTTTACAATGCTACACCTAGACCCAAGATCGTCGCTAAGGTTTCAACACTGAAGGGTTAAACCACCACAACAGGGCCCCTTCTTGCGCCATGTGAGTTAAACCGTAAACCCGGGACTCACTATTCACCACGACAGCTCCGAAATCTAGGCTTCATAAATTATTCAGCTAGGCTGTCCCATTTCAGACATGTGGTTGCAAGGAAGACTCGGTCAAAGGCTTGCAAGGTTGAGTCCTTAAAGTGATTGAGGCAAGACTTCCACATACCCCTGCCAATCCTGGCCCACCTTGGCACACTGCCCCTTGCCACTTACCCCAATCTAAATCATTACCACCCCAGTTGATTATCAAGCACCACGTGCCATCAACATTTCAATCTAGTTGTGTGACCTCCTCGCCACGACAACTTGATATCACTGTGTGATAACACATGACACACCAATTCATAAACATTGTTCCATATTCCATTAGTCAAGATTAAGTATCAACATTCGGACACATGTGATGATGTGGCATAGCTAAACAATCTATGACGGTCTAACTAGCCCATGTTGATTATCAATATTAACCAACTATAGTTCCACATCCTAGGGTGACAAATAGATCATGGCATATAATTGACAAGGTATGATTTAATTCAAATAGGCATATTATCTAATTCCCACATTAATTGAAATCATTTATACACATAAAATATCATGCATAAAGTTTAAGAGACAAAATTGCAATTTGGTGAAAATTAGTTGCAACATGATCAAAGCACAACTTGCCTTGGAGTAGGTGCTGGTCTTGCTCTGAGTTGGGGTGTTGAAGCGACGAATCTTCCTCTGGATCTCCGATCAATTCAACGTCTACGCGAAACGATGCCAAAATAACAAATAAAAATCAAACCAGAGAGCAAACAAACTCCAAAAAATAAAATAAAATCCACCAATAAATAGATCTTGATTTTATAAATTTTTAGAAATTTGAATCACTCAAATCCGAGTTAAAATGCAAAAGATATAGCCTTTTGAAGTTTGAATAAATACTGAAAATACAGAAAATATAATTTCCGATTTTCCCGAATTATTTTTCTATTGGAAAAGATCTTTATTGCGCCAAGCTGACGTCAGCCCTGGCCTGAGCCAATCAGACGCTGACACGTCACCTCACCGCATAGACCCGGTCCACAGAACCGCTTCTGGTCCACCGTGGACGCGGCTCACGGCGCCTCGCGTCACGCGCCCGACACGCGGCACGCATCTATTGGCTGCGGTGCCGCCCGTGCCGATGCTCGACACGCGGCGCGCATCCACGAGGAGATCCGACGACTACCGATCTACTCCAACGTGGCACTATCCTGGCCGCTCATCTTAGATCTAACTGTCCATCTTACCAGAGAGGTTCACTGCTGATGAGGATGACGCGGCGTGATCTGGATGACTCGGTGAAGATCCAACGGCTGCGCGAAGCTCTGAGATACGGCGGCGGGCTTGCACCGGAGCGGAGGAAGACAACCACACGCACGGTGTTTCGGCGCGACTCCGGCGAGAAGAAGTGGCGGCCTTGACGCGTCTTGGAACGGCGACCCCGGATCTGGAACCGATTCGGCGGAAGGAGGCTTGACGGTGGTGGAAAGGCGAGAAAACGAGCTGCGGCGCTTGAAAACTACGGCGAAGAGAATAGAACGGTTGGGTGCGCACTGGGATGGCGATCCTCGGGGTGCGGTCCGCTGCTTTTATAGCCTCGGCAAACACGCAAATATGGTAACCCTAAGATCACGTGGCGACGACGGCAAGCGGCGGCGAATTCGAAAACCGAATCGGAGACGACGACCGAGAGTCGTCCGATTTGCGATCAACGGCCACGGTTAAATCTCGGGCGACCCGATCCGCTCTTTCCAAAATCAACGGATGTGATCAAATCTTTCCAAAACAACTCAAAACGATCCCGACCGCTTGATCTCGATCCAACGGCTCACACGCTAGGATTTCGCCGAGGAAAGAGGACCGCACGATCCGATCCAACGGTCCGCACGCTCGGCGACGGCGAAGCGGCTGGCAAGCCGCACAGCGCTGGGTCGCGCGCGCATAGTTGAAGGACCGAGATGGCGAATAGAGGGGGTGTGAATGGTCGCAAATAAATTTTCCCTCAAAATACTCCAACAAAAACCTCGACAAGATCGCTCAAAGGAAATCGTGAAAAGCCCGAAAAACTAGACAACTATGTGTACCCCTAGATTGCATGGATAAGTACCATAAAATATTTGGGGATTTTTTAGTCACAATCCTGGTTGTCTAGTGTCCAAGATAAAGAGGAATCAATCAAACTCTTGCTTTTAGAAAGGACATCAATTCAAATCACAAAAGTCACTTTCAGAAAAGCAAAAACAGAATTTCCAGAACTTGTCCTCAATTTGAACAGAAGGTTGGTGGGTTTCTGAAGCTCACAAAATTTTGAGAATTTTTCTCCCCATGAGAAACAGTGTCGTGAAGAACTCCACCAAATTTCTCCTCAAAAAGCCCTACAGAAAAAACAGGAGAAATCGAAGAACACAGTCAGTCAAGAACTTCGAGCATAAAATTTGGGGATCAATTTTCACCTCATGGCGCCCAAACGGTGCAACAAGAGAACTCCAAAATTTTTATTCACGTGTATATCAGAGTTCCACACTTCCTCCAATAAGAATAACTTAAAAAGGATTTTTCTATGTTTTTATAAAATTCAAATACTAAATGCTACGCAAAGAACAAGTTCTGAACAAAGTTGGAACTAGAAAAAAAAGATGTTCTCTACTTAATCCAAGAGTGCAAAAGAGATGTAAAACCATATGAACACACTCTAAACATCCAAATCAACAGCATTTGAAGGACAGGAGGCAAATCCAGATTGCGTGAAAGTAAATTGCGAGAATGTAATTGCGGGAAAGTAAATGCTGAATTTAAATTGCGTAAAGTAAGGACATAATGTAAATGCGCAAAATAAATTCAGAGAAGGATGGCTAAAACTTTCATTTCTGGAAGGAAAGGTTACAAAGCCTCACTTTCATGTGGGCAAAGCTCAAAGGAGCATTCACAAACCTCAAAACCTTCAAGAGAGGAAGGCTACCCCTCCACCCCTATTTATACAACTCTTGGGCCACCTACCACCCTTGGATGAGCCTCTAAACCCTAGAGCATCCATCAAGGGCTAGGATTAACCCACTCAACCAGCCATGCAAGGGTTCACCCAAAACCCACCACACACATGGGTTTTCTTGCACGGTTCTCAAAGCACACTACCTAGACCCGCTAACCTATCAACTAGACCTCAATCTGACGGCCCTCATTGATCCACGCGGCATCTAGCTAGCATCATCTCCTTTCCTTGTCTTCTTGACTTGCCCGGACTCCATCTCCGATCATCTTCCGGCAATCTCCCAACCGTCTGGACCTCCGACGCTCCTCGCCTAGTCCCGGTCATCCTCCGCCTCACCATGACCTAGCACCGTCACCCTGCAACCATCAAAGACAAGGAAACACATCACATAGCAATACCCACAATGATATGCAATAAACCCATCCAACTCATCACTACCGCGCCCATACGGCCGGTACTGCCACTCCTGGCAAAGACAACTCAAATTGCTTCATTTTGAAAATCAATCCAAATAAAACTCAAACTTGAGCACACCTTGCTCAAATAAAGTCAAATACTCATCACAAACATGGATGGACCTCCACATGGTCCTTCAACAGTGCTGGGCTTCGGCCCAGTACTGTTCAACCCGAATTTCTAACGTTTTTTGATTTAAAATAATTCTCGAAATTAGTTTAATCTATTTTAAGTAATTAAAATATCAGGAAAAATCCTAGAAAATTCTCATAAATACTTTGAGACATTCTGAGCTCAAATAAAATATTTTTGGCAAAATTTTATATTAGTTTTTCTATATATACTTAGTTTTCACCAAAGGTTCAATATACTTAATTAAAACAAATTCAATTAATTTCTCGAAAATCCAATAAATCGAAAAATCACCAAAATGCACATGAGTGAAATTATGGGTAAAATCTTGGGGTGTTACAAACCCCCTTAACATAATCTTGACCCCTAGATTCAAGGTCGACTAGGAATAGGTTTAGAAATTCTAACTTGTGTCCTCTTCACTCTCCCAAAGTTGCCTCATTCTCAGAATGGTTGCTCCAGTAAACTCTGCAAAAATGAACTGACTTGCTCCTAGTTCTGTGGTCCATGACATCCAAAATTTTCATTGGTTGTTCCTTGTAGGTCAAATCCTTCTGTAACTCAATCTCTTCCAAACGCTGCGCTCGCTTCTTTTAGAAGAAACTTCTTGAGCTGTGACACATGGAACACATCATGCACGCCTGCTAGTGACTGCGGCAATTCCAACTAATAAGCAACCTCCCCTCGACGGCTCAAAATTTTGAACGGTCCAACATATCTTACGGCAAGCATTCCTTTAGCGTGAAACATTTTAACTCCTTTCAAAGGAGTAACTCTAAGATGCACGAAATCGTCGGGCTCGAAACTCAGATCACGACGTCGATTATCAGCTGTAACACCCTAATTTTTGCTCTAGTTTAAATTTTGAGAGTATTTTTGATTTTTGTGAATTCTTGAGAATTTATCGAAATTTATTTGGAATTACTCAAAACTAGCCTTCCTTGAAAACAATTAAATAATGTATAAGTTCTAGCAAAGTTTTATTGAAAATATTTTATTTGAGTTCCAAATATCTCAAGGTATTTTCTGGAATTTTTCTAGAATTTTTCTGCTATTTTAAAAGTCCCAAATGAATTAAGTGAATTTCTAGAATTATTTTTATTGAAAAGGTTTTAAAATGGCTATGAGCGATAATGGGCGAGCCCATTCTTGTCGCGTCGCCGACCATCCGCGCAAAACCCCTAGCGCCGCCCGAACCGTTCGATCTTGATCGAGCGCTTGCGCGTGTGCCACGTCGTTTAGCGATCGCGAGCCATCCGATCCAATCCGCGCGGACGTCCGAGATTGCGCCACGTCGGCCGTCTGGCGAGATCACCGAGCTAACGCCGCCGACCGTTCCGCTTGTTTCGCCACCGTAGCGCGCGTCGAGGCCTTTAAAGTGCACCGAGTAGCGCGTCCGCGAACTCTTCTCGCGCGTCTTTTGACACCTTGCACGCACGCCAAGACCCTCTCTAGCGCTGAACGAGCTCGCCGTAGTTGTTCCCTACCGCCATCGCTTCTCCGTCGTTTGCGTCGCCGGTCCACTTCCGCCGTTGTTGAGGTCACGGGTACCGATCTCGTCGAGGCGCGTCGAGCGCGCCACTTCTTCACGCCGGAACGCCCGCAACCCCGCCGACGCGTCCTCGTCTTCCTCGACTCCGGCGACTGTTCCTTCGCGCGCCGTTGACCTCGCCAACTTCCGCCGCCGTCCGATCCTCATCGCTTCGGTTTTGGTGAGTCCACGTATCCACTTCTCATCTTACGTTTGGATTAAATTATAGACGTTAGATCGTAATGTGCGGCGAGATTAGATCTCGACATTAGGGCTATTAGTAGATTTTGACCGTTAGATCTAATTGAGCGGTAGAGATTAGATCTAGTCTCGTAACTTGGTTACATCTCGGTAGTTGGATCGTTAGTGTATGCATAGGATTGAGCCACGTCAAGCCGTGAATAGTAAACAGCTCGGTAACTGAGCCGTCGGATCGGATATAAGCGGTTGAGTTGGATCTGGTTTTGCCCTAGGATCCGCGCCGTTCGATTTGAGCGTCTTGGCGGTGGTAGCGCCGCACCTTCATCCAATCTCGCGTCGACGCTGCGTGGTTGCTTTGACGAGCGAGACCGATCCGGCCGTTGCTTTGGCGCGCGCCTGCGATCGTGCTTGCGTGGCTCTGAGTAAATCGGCGTCGCCGCGGCGGTGCGGAATCCAACCGTTGGATTTAGGCCGACCGTTCGATGTGCGACAGCGTGGGCGTGGAGCCGGCGTCGCCGCTACCGATGCGTGGTGATCAGGTGGATCTTGATCGCGCGTGTCGCGCGCGCATCTCGGTCGCGCGGTGCGGTGCGCGTGAGGATCGACCGTCGGTTTTAGCGAGCGATGCGGATTTTGCCGCGTGTACGCAGCATTACGTGAACCAAGTCCACGCTAGACGAGCCGAGCCGTGAACCCGGTCCATAGACGGAGCGGCGTGGCGACCTGCAGGCGTGCCGCGTGTCGTCTTGGCGTCATCGGCGTCATAAATATTTTCATATATAAAAATATTTGACGGAAATTCATTTCGGTGCTGACGTCATCATGAGGCATGCTGACGTCATAAATGCGAATTTCAAGTATAAAAATAATTTGGAAAAATCGGATTTTCTAATTTCAGTATTTTCAGATTTTATTCAAAACTTCAAATGACTATAACTTTTGCATTTTAACTCGGATTTGGGTGATTCAAATTTCTAAAAATTCATAAAATTGTGATCTATTTAATGATGAATTTTATTTGAATTTTTGAGATAATCTAGTCGTCTGTATTAGCTATTTATTGCATATTTTATTTGAACGCGTAGACGCAAATTTACCTAAGGTTTGAAGAAGAATTAGTCGCTCAAGACCAAGCTTGAACACGACCAGCAGCTCTTTGAAGGCAAGTGATGCTTTGATCATTTTGATCCCAGATTTTAAAATGTAATTTATGCTTTGAAACTATGCATGCTAATTATTTAAAATGAATTTAAATTAATTTGGGATAATGTAGTTAATCAACCCATTTTGTTATGCCACCTTGAATTATTAATTGTATGCCTAGATCATTGTCACCTAAGTTTTGATTATATTAGTTGGATGTTAATATTGTGCCAACACGGGAGGCTAGGCCGTGAGTAGATGCTTAGCCTTGCAACGAATCATGAATGATCTTTCGGAAAAATGCTACAATATTGATTAAAGACATATTGAATGTATTTTGAAAAGTGGTGTGATGATGCCACATGTTGAGATTGAGTCTGACAACTTTGTGTGGTTCCGTCCGATATTGAGTTATTCTTGGCATGTGTTGCACAATAATCAAGCTGGGTGGAAAATGATTTAGGCTGGGGCAAGTGGCAAGAGGTCAGTGTGCGGGTGGGCTGTGTGGCATTGGGTTGTTGAGTGATGTGAGTCTGTGTGCCACATTGGGTGTGTGCCCTTGTTGAGTGTTGAAAGTCTTGCCTTGGTCGATTAAGGACTTCACCTTGCAAGCCTTTGATCCGAGTCAACCGTACAACCACATATCGACATGGGACGGACCTAGTTGACTAGGGTTACGATATCTTTCCTCGATACCTCGGGGTGACAAGACAGGGGTGTATCTGTATGGGGAGCGTACACGTGCTACGGCTTGGTGCCCATCCAGCGGTGATTGGCGGTCCTATACTTGGCTCTGTGTGAGGAAGTGATAGTGAAGGCAATACTGGGAGAGGTTCTTTAGTTAAGGTAGAAGTTCTGAAAAGCTTTGTTGCGGACAATCACACGTGTGGTGGCGGTGTATCTTGTGGGTAAAGTGTACAACCTCTGCAGTGTCAAAACTATTGAATAGCCGTGCTCACGGTATTGAGCATTGCTCGGGATTACAGATCAAGGGTAGTTTTCATAAACAAAACATGGAAGGGTGGTGTGTGCGGTGTTGGAAATGAACTAATAAAGTGTGTGCGAGAATCTTGAAGAAAAACCATTTGAAATTAGTATTACTTATATACATTTCCTTTGCTTTAATCTAAACAAGATACTAGTTTAAAAATCTTGCTTGATGCAAAAGAATCAATTAAGCCAATCCATTGGAATAAGCTTTGCATATAGTAATAGTCTTGCATTCATGCATTACTTGTTGAGTGCCTTGTGTACTCACCCCACCTTGCTTATCAACCCCAACATCGGTGGAGGAGACTACACGGTATGGGAGGAGGAGTGCGTCGAGGACCACGAGCAACTAGGGGCAAGCCCGTCGGTTGCCTGTGGCAAGATGGAGGCTTCCACGACTTTTTATGTTCATTGCTATTTCTTTGTTTTGAATAATGTAAGCCTGCGTGGTGACTTATCTGTAAGGAGACCATAAGGTTGTACAACTCGTTTTATATACATGTTTGCACTATTTATTCTTATATCCTTGTGAATGCATGATGTGCAACCTGTATGATGTGTGTGTGCTAAGCGTGATCTGGGTCGCACAGAATACACGGAGGGTCGGATTTGCGATTCGGGTCCCGGCAGAGGTGGTATCGAGCGGGTTGATTGTAGGCCTTGACCTTAGTTTGGTTGTGCCTAGGAGGGTGAAAACTATTTTCTAAAGACCTAATCAACTTGAGCAAGAATGTCAAAGAAATCTCGACTTATCTCTTCTCCTTATTCATACCTATCTTTGAATTTTTATTATTCTCTATTTAATTTAAACAAGGTTTGTTTTGGCGGATGAGGATGATCCATACCTATGGAGGCGCCGGAGGATCGCCGCGGAGTTATGGCGTATGATGCACGATTGCTTGGAGGTTTTGACCGACCAGCATGTGAGGGACTTGGTGAGTGCAGGCGAGGACTTGACGTCGCTGGGGCGTCAAGATCACGATGTATGCTCGGGAGAGGGCGAGGCGAGTCGTCCTATCTACATCACTGCCGGGAGGTCTTCTTCGAGGCGGGATTGAGAGCGTCGCGTCGAGCGATGCGGCGGTTGCCCGCACCTCTCCGCGAGTTAGAGGCACCGTCTTCGCCACCATCCGCGTCGAGACAATCGTTTGGACAGATGGAGCTTGTGGAGGAGGACGCCACTATCACCCACTGGCAAGATGCGTCATCGCCAGGAGGGCGCCTTGGGCGAGACGATCCGGGAGTTGCGAGAGGACCCGCGGCGAGGTTATAGAGGCAAGAACCCAACAGGAGAACTTAGCTCATGCCATCTGAAGATCCGGGAGTTGGAGATGGCTTTGTATGGACCCGAGCGAACCGATCCTGAGTTACATGATCCAGATCCGGAGGAGCCGGGCGAGGCGCCGATCAGGAGGCGAGCGGCCGGGACCAGCGAGTCGATGGGGTCTTTTGCACCGCGCGCGATGAGTCACGAGACCATTCGCCTCAATGCCACAAACCGCCGTGTATGCGCTCGGGAAGCGCGGCCGGGTTGGCTCGATGGTGATCGAGTCTAGTAGAGTGTAGTGTCGAGACTCGAATATCTGAGTCGCGTCTTTGCTTCAGAGTCACCCTTAGGTGTGAGTTGTCATGGATTCCTATGTTTGCTTACTTGCTTTTGGTTGTGAGTGTCACGTATGTGTTGCATTGCCCTTAGGCACTTGTGAGCAACCATCTTGCTTTATATTATATCAATAAAGTGGCTAAATAATTTAAGTTACACTGTTTCCCCACATAAGTTCTTTTACTTGTCTATGCTTTCTTCTTTTCTTAACCATGGAAGCTTGCAACAGATGGTGAGGACTCGTGGAAATGTTGGAGCCAGCGGAAGTGGAGCTAACCAGACGGACAACCAGAATGAAGAGCCGATTCCTCAACCACCGCAGTCGATATCACGAAACACAGGAGCCTTTTGACAGCCAGACTCAACTCATGACCACGATGGTTCAAACCATGCGTGAGATATCAATCAAGCTGCTGCGAATGTTCAACACAGGGGCAACCATGGACCACACCCTACTCCGATTGTCGGAGTTTATGAGAACTCGTCCACCCACTTTCTCGGGTAACGCCAATCCACTGGAAGCGGACGATTGGCTAAGGACAATTGAAAGGAAGCTGCACATTACCCAATGTGTAGGACATGAGAGGGTACTCTATGCCTCTCATCAACTCGAAGGGCTGCCGCGAATGGTGGGAAAACCTGCGCGACTCATGAGGACCCGCAGAGTATCACATGGGAGAATTCACCTCGGCCTTCCGTCGATACCATGTACCCGGGTATCATGGATCTTAAAAGGAGGAGTTCGAAGCCTCAAGCAAGGCGGCGATCGATGGCGATTACGAACAAGTTCACCCAAGCGCACGCTACGCACGGAGGGCGTGGCTACGGATAAGGCAGACAATCCCGCTTCATGAAGGATTGAATGCGAGGATTGCAGTGGGGTGATCACCCACATTCCACGACTTTCAAGAGTTAGTTAACAAAGCCACGATCTTAGAGGACAAGCGCCGAGAGTTGGATGACAACAGAAGCGCAGAATGGCGCAACAAGGAGGTCGTCGGGGCAGCGAGGCGAAGGCGGCACCCCAACAGCTCATTGGTACCGGCCTAGAGGCAATGACGAGGCACCACTGCAGCAAATCGCCCGATGGGTCAAAATGTTCGAACTCGGCCGAACTATAGCGCACAGGTGGAGGAACCTCTCGGGCCGTGGGAAGGCGTTGCTATCATTGCAATGAAATGGGGCATTTGCCAACAAGCGCCCTAAGAAGGAGGTGTCACCCGGTTCGCTTTAACACAGGAACACACGGCAAGGACTCCGCACCAATCATGAACATGGGGCATCAACGCAGCGACTCCATCCCAAGGAACTGCACGAGGCGAGTCAACCACATCACAGCGGATGAAGTCGAGCGCCTCGGACGTTGTCTTGGGTAAGTTCTAGTAAACTCGATACCGACTCTTTGTTTTATTTGATTCCGAGCTTCGCATTCTTTTATTTCCGAGATTTTGCTGTTCAAAATGATATGGAAATAGTGAATCTTAAATGTGTGCTCATAGTCAATCCACGGATCGAACTCCGATCTAAAGTAGGATGTTACGGGGTAGGAATAATAATTAATGGAGTTGAGTTCCTAGCGAACTTAATCGTCCTTAATACCCAAACCTTGGATGTTATCACGGGAATGGATTGGTTAACGATCACAAGGCGATATTGGGCTGCGGAAAAAGAGTCATATCGGTCGAGAGCCGGATGGAAAGAAAATTGAGTTTGAAGCGAAACCGATGCGAGATGGACAATTGATGGTCAACGACATGAAGGCTGTCGACAGAGAAGTCTCCATAGTCAATGAATATCGGATGTTTTCCCGGAAGATTTACGGAATGCGCGGATAGAGATATCGAGTTCGTGATAGAACTAGTCGAGGACAGCTCAATAGCTAAGAGACCTTACAGGATGTCCACAGAGGAATTGGTGGAAATGAAGAAGCAAATTGAAGAAGCTATTTGGAAAAGGATTTATAAGACCTAGTTCATCGCCATGGGGAGCACTGTCTTATTCGTTAAGAAGAAGGGCGGAAGTTTCGGGATGTGTATAGACTATCGTGCACTCAATGATGTGGCGATAAAGAATAAGTATCCGCTACCGGGATCGATGATTTGTTTGACCGATTGAGAGGAGCGGAGTATTCTCCAAAATTGATCTTGATCGAGGATACCATCGGTGAAGATCCGATCGGAGGATATTAGAAGGCGCATTTCGTCAAGATATGGACACTCTGAGTTCTGATGATGCCTTTTGGTCGACAAATGCACGGCATATTTCATGAACTTAATGAATAAGGTTTTATGGAAAACTTGGATAAGTTAGTCGTCGTATTCATAGATGACATCCTTATCTATTCCAAGGCGAGAGAAAAGCACGCAGAGCACTTGAGGCTAGTCCTTGAAAAGTTGAGGAACAACGGTTGTTTGCGAAATTTAGCAAATGTGATTTACGGAAAGATAAGGTGGAATTTCTTGGACACATAATGACAATGAGAAGGAGTTCTTTGTAGATCCAAAGAAAGTGGAAACGGTTTTACATTGGGAGCAGTAGAAGGCGGTAACCCAAATCCGTAGTTTCCTTGGAATGGCGGGGTATTACCGTCGATTCATTGAAGGATTCTCTCGATTGCGAGACCTCTTACGCAATTGTTGAAAAAGAAAAGAAATTTTATGGACACACGAGTGTGAGAAGAATTTTCGAGAATTGAAAAGGAGGTTAACATCGGCTTTGTATTAGTTTTACAGACGTTCACCAAGACTTTGACATCTATTGTGATGCATCGCGTCGAGGATTGGGATGCGTGTTGATGCAAAATAGGAAGGTAATTGCCTATGCATCGAGGCAATTGAGACCACATGAGGAGAACTATCCGACTCATGATTTAGAATTAAACTGCCGTAGTGCATGCACTAAAAATATGGCGTCATCATCTCATCGGAAATAGATGTGAAGTATATCTTGATCATAAAAGCCTTAAGTATATTTTCACACAAGTGACCTAAATATGAGGCAAAGAAGATGGTTAGAGTTAATCAAGGATTATAATGTGGAATTCACTACCACCCGGGAAAGCCAGCGTGGTGGCGGGCCTTGAATGAGAAAGAACCACAGTGTAAATATCTTTGTTGGAAACAAGTCGAGCGAGAATGTGTAAGGATTTCGAAACTAGAATTGGAAATGGTACCAAAAGGATTCCTAGTAACCTTGGAAGTAAGACCTACTGGAAGATCGGATCGGGAAGGCGGAAAGATGATGATAAGATCAAAAGAATTAAGGGCAAAATGGATGAAGGCAAAGCAAAAGATTTTAAAGCTGGATGAACAAGGTACTATGTGGTTTAAAGGCGCATTTGTGTGCCGAACAAAAAGGAGTTAAGCGATTAATTTTGGGAGGCCCATGACTCCAAGTACTCAATTCATCCGGAAGTGCGAAAATGTATCAAGATTTGAAGGAAAAATTTTGGTGGCCAAGCATGAAGCGAGAAGTCGCGAATCGTTGCATTATGTGACATATGCCAAAGGGTCAAAGCTATGCACCAAAGGCAGCAGGCTATTACAACCCTTAAAGATACGAATGGAAATGGGAGGAAATTGGTATGGATTTTATAACGGATTGCCCGAGCGCAAAGTGGATATGATTCCATATGGGTCATAGTAGATCGTTTAACTAAGGTGGCACATTTCATACCATAAAGACCACTTATTAGGAGACCGGTTAGCGAGAACTTTATATGTCGAATTATGCATTTTACATGGAGTGCGAAAAAGATAGTGTCGGACGGAGGTACCCAATTTACCTCCAGTTAAGGGTAAGCTTCATGAAGCAATGGGGACTCGTTTGAACTTGATCTGACATACCATCCATGAGCAGATGGACAAGCGAGAGAGTCAATCGGATATTGGAGGATATGTTGAGGGCATGTGCCTTAGCATATTCCACTTCATGGGACAAGTGTTTGCCTTATCTTTGAGTTTAGTTACAACAACAATTATCAAGCGAGCTTACAAATGTCTCCATTTGAAGCTCAGTATGGTAGGTCTGTCGAACACCATTGAATTGGAATGAGACAGTGACGACATGTTTTCGGACGGACATTCTTGAGCGGCGGAAGCACGATCACCACAGTCGGGGAAAGATTGAAGATTGCACAATCCGGGCAAAAGAGTTATCTTGACAACCGTCGCGAGGAACTAAGCTTTGAACCGAAGATTTTGTGTATCTTAGAGTAACACCACTCAAAGGAGTCGAAGGTTCCATGCAAAGGAAGCTTACACCCGGTATGTCGGACCATTCAAAATCTTGAGCCGCAGGTGAAGTTGCGTATCGATTAGATTCTGCCGTCTTTGGCGAGTGCATGGCGTATTCCATGTGTCTCAAGCGAAGAAGTGTCTTGAGTGCGGAAGAGCAAACACCGTTAGAGACAATTGAGTGCAAGAAGATCGACTTACAAAGAACATCAGATGAAGATTACGGACATAATGGGCGGAGAGACAAGGAACAAGTCAACACGTTTACTGCGAGTTCGATGGAGCAACCATTCGGAAAGTGAAGCGGCGTGGGAGCGTGAAGAAGATCTGAAGAAGGAGTTCCTAACCTATTCTATAGACAACCACGAATCTCGGGGCGAGATTACATTAAGGGGAGGTTTGTAACACCTAATTTTTGCTCTAGTTTAAATTTTGAGAGTATTTTTGATTTTTGTGAATTCTTGAGAATTTATCGAAATTTATTTGGAATTACTCAAAACTAGCCTTCCTTGAAAACAATTAAATAATGTATAAGTTCTAGCAAAGTTTTATTGAAAATATTTTATTTGAGTTCCAAATATCTCAAGGTATTTTTGGAATTTTCTAGAATTTTTACGCTATTTTAAAAGTCCCAAATGAATTAAATGAATTTCTAGAATTATTTTTATTGAAAAGGTTTTAAAATGGCTATGAGCGATAATGGGCGAGCCCATTCTTGTCGCGTCGCCGACCCATCGCGCCGAAACCCTAGCGCCGCCCGGTGAACCGTTCGATCTTGATCGAGCGCTTGCGCGTGTGCCACGTCGTTTCGCGATCGCGAGCCATCCGATCAATCGCGCGGACGTCGAGATTGCGCCACGTCGATCGTCTCTGGCGAGATCACGGAGCTAACGCCGCCGGCCGTTACCGCTTGTTTCGCCACACCGTAGCGCGCGTCGAGGCCCCTTAAAGTGCACCGAGTAGCGCGTCTGGCGAACTCTTCGCGCGCGTCTTTTGACACCTTGCACGCGCCAAGACCCTCTCTAGCGCTGAGCGAGCTCGCCGTAGTTGTTCCCTGCCTGCCCGTTGTTCTCCGTCGTTTGCGTCGCCGCCGTCCACTTCGCCGTTGTTGAGGTCACGGGTACCGATCTCGTCGAGCACGCGTCGAGCAGCGCCACTTCTTCACGTCGGAAAGCGCCCGCCGCCCGCCGGCGTCCTCGTCTTCCTCGACTCGGCGACTGTTCCTTCGGCGCCGTCGTTGACCTCGCCAACTTCCGCCGGCCGTCCGATCCTCATCGCTCGGTTTTGGTGAGTCCACGTATCCACTTCTCTGTTTACGTTTGGATTAAATTATAGACGTTAGATCTGTAATGTGCGGCGTAGATTAGATCTGGACATTAGGGCTATTAGTAGATCTTGGCCGTTAGATCTGGGTTGAGCGGTAGAGATTAGATCTAGTCTCGTAACTTGGTTACATCTCGGTAGTTGGATCGTTAGTGTATGCATAGGATTGAGCCACGTCAAGCGTGAATAGTAAACGACTCCGTAACTGGCCGTCGGATCGGATATAAGCGGTTGAGTTGGATCTGGTTTTGCCCTAGGATCCGCGCCGTTCGATTTGAGCGTCTTGGCGGTGGTAGCGCCGCACCTTCATCAATCTCGTCTTGGCGTGGTTGCTTTGACGAGCGAGAGACGGATCCGGCCGTTGCTTTGGGCGCGCCATTGATCGTCTTGCGTGGCTCTGAGTAAATCGGCGTCGCGCGTCGGTGCGGAATCAACCGTTGGATTTAGGTGACCATTGGATGTGCGGCGCGTGGGCGTGGGCGGCGTCGCCGTCGGTGGATCGTGGTGGCCGGCCGGATCTTGCGCGGCGCGTGTCGCCGCATCTCGGTCTTGTTGCGGTGCGGCGTGAGGATCGGCCGTCGGTTTTAGCGAGCGATGCGGATTTTGCCGCGTGTTCGCAGCATTACGTGAACCAAGTCCACGCTAGACGAGCCGAGCCGTGAACCCGGTCCATAGACGGGCGGCGTGGCGGCCTGCAGGCGTGCCGCGTGTCGTCTTGGCGTCATCGGCGTCATAAATATTTTCATATATAAAAATATTTCGCGGAAATTCATTTCGGTGCTGACGTCATCATGAGGCATGCTGACGTCATAAATGCAATTTCAAGTATAAAAATAATTTGGAAAAATCGGATTTTCTAATTTACGTATTTTGATTTTATTCAAAACTTCAAATGACTATAACTTTTGCATTTTAACTCGGATTTGGGTGATTCAAATTTCTAAAAATTCATAAAATTGTGATCTATTTAATGATGAATTTTATTTGAATTTTGAGATTATCTAGTCGTCTGTATTAGCTATTTATTGCATATTTTATTTGAGCAGCGTGAGCGCAAATTTACTGGAAGGTTTGAAGAAGAATTAAATCGCTCAAGACCAAGCTTGAACACGACCAGCAGCTCTTTGAAGGCAAGTGATGCTTTGATCATTTTGATCCCAGATTTTAAAATGTAATTTATGCTTTGAAACTATGCATGCTAATTATTTAAAATGAATTTAAATTAATTTGGGATAATGTAGTTAATCAACCCATTTTGTTATGCCACCTTGAATTATTAATTGTATGCCTAGATCATTGTCACCTAAGTTTTGATTATATTAGTTGGATGTTAATATTGTGCCAACACGGGAGGCTAGGCCGTGAGTAGATGCTTAGCCTTACAGCGAATCATGAATGATCTTTGGAAAAATGCTACAATATTGATTAAAGACATATTGAATGTATTTTGAAAAGTGGTGTGATGATGCCACATGTTGAGATTGAGTCTGACAACTTTGTGTGGTTCGTCACCGATATTGAGTTATTCTTGGCATGTGTTGCACAATAATCAAGCTGGGTGGAAAATGATTTAGGCTGGGGCAAGTGGCAAGAGGTGTGTGCGAGTGGGCTGTGTGGCATTGGGTTGTTGAGTGATGTGAGTCATGTGCCACATTGGGTGTGTGCCTTTGTTGAGTGTTGAAAGTCTTGCCTTGGTGATTAAGGACTTCACCTTGCAAGCCTTTGATCTGAGTCAACCGTACAACCACATGCGACATGGGACAGACCTAGTTGACTAGGGTTACGATATCTTTCCTCGATACCTCGGGGTGACGATACGGGGTGTATCTGTATGGGGGCGTACGTGCTACGGCTTGGTGCCCATCCAGCGGTGATTGGCGGTCCTATACTTGGCTCTGTGTGAGGAAGTGATAGTGAAGGCAATCTGGAGAGGGTTCTTTAGTTAAGGTAGAAGTTCTGAAAAGCTTTGTTGCGGACAATCACACGTGTGGTGGCGGTGTATCTTGTGGGTAAAGTGTACAACCTCTGCAGTGTCAAAACTATTGAATAGCCGTGCTCACGGTATTGAGCATTGCTCGGGATTACTGATCAAGGGTAGTTTTCATAAACAAAACATGGAAGGGTGGTGTGTGCGGTGTTGGAAATGAACTAATAAAGTGTGTGCGAGAATCTTGAAGAAAAACCATTTGAAATTAGTATTACTTATATACATTTCTTTGCTTTAATCTAAACAAGATACTAGTTTAAAAATCTTTGCTTGATGCAAAAGAATCAATTAAGCCAATCCATTGGAATAAGCTTTGCATATAGTAATAGTCTTTGCATTCATGCATTACTTGTTGAGTGCCTTGTGTACTCACCCCCTTGCTTATCAACCCCAACATCGGTGGAGAGACTACACGGTATGGGAGGAGAATGCGTCGAGGACACGAGCAACTAGAGGCAAGCCCGATCGGTTACTGTGGCAAGATGGAGGCTTCCACGACTTTTTATGTTCATTGCTATTTCTTTGTTTTGAATAATGTAAGCCTGCGTGGTGACTTATCTGTAAGGAGACCATAAGGTTGTACAACTCGTTTTATATACATGTTTGCACTATTTATTCTTATATCCTTGTGAATATGCGTGATGTGCAACCTGTATGTGTTGTGTGTGCTAAGCGTGATCTGGGTAGCACGAGAATACACGGAGGTCGGATTTGCGGTTCGGGTCCAGCGGAGGTGGTATCGAGCGGTGTTGTGTAGGCCTTGACCTTAGTTTGGTTGTGCCTAGGAGGTGAAAACTATTTTCTAAAGACCTAATCAACTTGAGCAAGAATGTCAAAGAAATCTCGACTTATCTCTTCTCCCTTATTCATACCTATCTTTGAATTTTATTATTCTCTATTTAATTTAAACAAGGTTTGTTTTGGCGGATGAGGATGATCCATACCTATGGAGGCGCCGGGAGGATCTGCGCGGAGTTATGGCGTATGATGCGATTGCTTGGAGGTTTTGACCGACCAGCATGTCGAGGACTTGGTGATGCAGGCGAGGACTTGGCGTCGCTGGGGCGTCAAGATCACGATGTATGCTCGGGAGAGGGCGAGGCGAGTCGTCCTATCTACATCAACTGCCGGGAGGTCTTCTTCGGGCGGGATTCGGGAGCGTCGCGTCGAGCGATGCGGCGGTGCCGCACCTCCGCGAGTTAGAGGCACCGTCTTCGCCACCATCCGCGTCGAGACAATCGTTTGGACAGGATGGAGCTTGTGGAGGAGGGCGCCACTATCACCCACTGGCAAGATGCGTCATCGCCAGGAGGGCGCCTTGGGCGAGACGGTCCGGGAGTTGCGAGAGGACCAGCGGCGAGGTTATAGAGGCAAGAACCCAACAGGAGAACTTAGCTCATGCCATCTGAAGATCCGGGAGTTGGAGATGGCTTTGTATGGACCCGAGCGAACCGATCCACGAGTTACATGATCGAGTCCGGAGGCCGGGCGAGGCGCCGATCACGAGGAAGCGAGCGGCCGGGACCAGGCCAGTCGATGGGGTCTTTTGCACCCGCGCGATGAGTCACGAGGACGATTCGCCCCAATGCCACGGCACCGCGGTTATGCGCTCGGGAAGCCGCGGCCGGGTTGGCTCGATGGTGATCGAGTCTAGTAGAGTGTAGTGTCGAGACTTCGAATATCGAGTCGCGTCTTTGTTTGAGTTACCCTTAGGTGTGAGTTGTCATGGATTCCTATGTTTGCTTACTTGCTTTTGGTTGTGAGTGTCACGTATGTGTTGCATTGCCCTTAGGCACTTGTGAGCAACCATCTTGCTTTATATTATATCAATAAAGTGGCTAAATAATTTAAGTTACACTGTTTCCCCACATAAGTTCTTTTACTTGTCTATGCTTTCTTCTTTTCTTAACCATTGAAGCTTGCAGCAGATGGTGAGGACTCGTGGAAATGTTGGAGCAGTGGAAGTGGAGCTAACAGACGGACAACGGAATGAAGAGCGATTCCTCAACCACGCGAGTCGATATCACGAGAACACAGGAGCCTTTTGTGACCGGACTCAACTCATGACCACGATGGTTCAAACCATGCGCGAGATATCAATCAAGGCTGCTGCGAATGTTCAACACAGGGGCAACCATGGACCACACCCTACTCAGTTAGCCGGAGTTTATGAGAACTCGTCCACCCACTTTCTCGAGTGCGCCAATCCACTTTGAGGCGGACGATTGGCTAAGGACAATTGAAAGGAAGCGCACATTACAATGTGTAGGACATGAGAGGTACTCTATGCCTCTCATCAACTCGAAGGGCTGCCGCGAGAATGGTGGGAAAACCTGCGCGACTCATGAGGACCAGCGAGTATCACATGGGAGAATTCACCTCGGCCTTCCGTCGGTACCATGTACAGGGTATCATGGATCTTAAAAGGAGGAGTTCGAAGCCTCAAGCAAAGCGGCGATCGGTGGCGATTACGAACAAGTTCACCCAAGCGCACGCTCGCACGAGAGGGCGTGGCTACGGATAAGGCGGACAATCCCTTCATGAAGGATTGAATGCGAGGTTGCAGTGGGGTGATCACCCACATTCCACGACTTTCAAGAGTTAGTTAACAAAGCCACGATCTTAGAGGACAAGCGCCGAGAGTTGGATGACAACGAGAGCGCGAGAATGGCGCAACAAGGAGTCGTCGGGGCGGCGAGAGGCGAAGGCGGCACCCCAACAGCTCATTGGTACCGGCCTAGAGGCAATGCGAGCACCACTGCCGGCAAATCGCCCGATGGGTCAAAATGTTCGAACTCGGCCGAACTATAGCGCAGGTGGAGGAACCTCTCGGTAGTGGGAAGGCGTTGCTATCATTGCAATGAAATGGGGCATTTGCCAACAAGCGCCCTAAGAAGGAGGTGTCACCCGGTTCGCTTTAACACAGGGAACACACGGCAAGGACTCCGCACCAATCATGAACGCGGGGCATCAACGGCGACTCCATCCCAAGGAAGCTGCACGGCGAGTCAACCACATCACGGCGGATGAAGTCGAGCGCCTCGGACGTTGTCTTGGGTAAGTTCTAGTAAACTCGATTACCACTCTTGTTTTATTTGATTAGAACTTAGCATTCTTTTATTTCCGAGATTTTGCTGTTCAAAATGATATGGAAATAGTGAATCTTAAATGTGTGCTCATAGTCAATCCACGGATCGAACTCCGATCTAAAGTAGGATGTTACGGGGTAGGAATAATAATTAATGGAGTTGAGTTCTAGCGAACTTAATCGTCCTTAATACCCAAACCTTGGATGTTATCACAGGAATGGATTGGTTAACGATCACAAAGCGATATTGGATTGCGGAAAAGAGTCATATCGGTCGAGAGCCGGATGGAAAGAAAATTGAGTTTGAAGCGAAACCGATGCGAGATGGACAATTGATGGTCAACGGCATGAAGGCATCGACAGAGGAAGTCTCCATAGTCAATGAATATCGGATGTTTTCCCGGAAGATTTACGGAATGCGCGAGATAGAGATATCGAGTTCGTGATAGAACTAGTCGAGGACAGCTCAATAGCTAAGAGACCTTACAGGATGTCCACGGAGGAATTGGTGGAAATGAAGAAGCAAATTGAAGAAGCTATTGGGAAAAGGATTTATAAGACCTAGTTCATCGCCATGGGAGCACTGTCTTATTCGTTAAGAAGAAGGGCGGAAGTTTCGGGATGTGTATAGACTATCGTGCACTCAATGATGTGACGATAAAGAATAAGTATCCGCTACCGGGATCGATGATTTGTTTGACCGATTGAGAGGAAGCGGGAGTATTCTCCAAAATTGATCTTGATCGAGGATACCATCGGTGAAGATCCGATCGGAGGATATTAGAAGGCGCATTTCGTCAAGATATGGACACTCTGAGTTCTGATGATGCCTTTTGGTGCGACAAATGCACGGCATATTTCATGAACTTAATGAATAAGGTTTTATGGAAAACTTGGATAAGTTAGTCGTCGTATTCATAGATGACATCCTTATCTATTCCAAGGCGAGAGAAAGCACGCCGAGCACTTGAGGCTAGTCCTTGAAAAGTTGAGGAACAACGGTTGTTTGCGAAATTTAGCAAATGTGATTTACGGAAAGATAAGGTGGAATTTCTTGGACACATAATGACAATGAGAAGGAGTTCTTTGTAGATCCAAAGAAAGTGGAAGCGGTTTTACATTGGGAGCAGTAGAAGGCGGTAACCCAAATCCGTAGTTTCCTTGGAATGGCGAGGTATTACCGTCGATTCATTGAAGGATTCTCTCGATTGCGAGACCTCTTACGCAATTGTTGAAAAAGAAAAGAAATTTTATGGACACTGAGTGTGAGAAGAATTTTCGAGAATTGAAAAGGAGGTTAACATCGGCTTTGTATTAGTTTTACAGACGTTCACCAAGACTTTGACATCTATTGTGATGCATCGCGTCGAGGATTGGGATGCGTGTTGATGCAAAATAGGAAGGTAATTGCCTATGCATCGAGGCAATTGAGACCACATGAGGAGAACTATCAGACTCATGATTTAGAATTAGCTGCCGTAGTGCATGCACTAAAAATATGGCGTCATCATCTCATCGGAAATAGATGTGAAGTATATCTTGATCATAAAAGCCTTAAGTATATTTTCACACAAGTGACCTAAATATGAGGCAAAGAAGATGGTTAGAGTTAATCAAGGATTATAATGTGGAATTCACTACCACGGGGAAAGCCAGCGTGGTGGCGGGCATATGGCGAAAAGAACCACGGTGTAAATATCTTTGTTGGAAACAAGTCGAGCGAGTTGTGTAAGGATTTCGAAACTAGAATTGGAAATGGTACCAAAAGGATTCCTAGTAACCTTGGAAGTAAGACCTACCGGAAGATCGGATCGGGGAAGGCGGAAAGATGATGATAAGATCAAAAGAATTAAGGGCAAAATGGATGAAGGCAAAGCAAAAGATTTTAAAGCTGGATGAACAAGGTACTATGTGGTTTAAAGGCGCATTTGTGTGCGAACAAAAAGAGTTAAGCGATTAATGCAGGAGAGGCCCATGACTCCAAGTACTCAATTCATCCGGAAGTGCGAAAATGTATCAAGATTTGAAGGAAAAATTTTGGTGGCCAAGCATGAAGCGAGAAGTCGCGAATCGTTGCATTATGTGACATATGCCAAAGGGTCAAAGCTATGCACCAAAGGCAGCGGGGCTATTACAACCCTTAAAGATACGAATGGAAATGGGAGGAAATTGGTATGGATTTTATAACGGATTGCCCGAGCATAAAGTGGATATGATTCCATATGGGTCATAGTAGATCGTTTAACTAAGGTGGCACATTTCATACCGATAAAGACCACTTATTAGGAGACCGGTTAGCGAACTTTATATGTCGAATTGTGCATTTTACATGGAGTGCGAAAAAGATAGTGTCGGACGACGGTACCCAATTTACCTCCAGTTACAGGGTAAGCTTCATGAAGCAATGGGGACTCGTTTGAACTTGATCTGACATACCATCCATGAGACGGATGGACAAGCGAGAGAGTCAATCGGATATTGGAGGATATGTTGAGGGCATGTGCCTTAGCATATTCCACTTCATGGGACAAGTGTTTGCCTTATCTTTGAGTTTAGTTACAACAACGATTATCAAGCGAGCTTACAAATGTCTCCATTTGAAGCTCGTATGGTAGATCTGTCGAACACCATTGAATTGGAATGAGAGCAGTGAGCGACATGTTTTCGGACGGACATTCTTGAGAAGCGGAAGCCTGAGATCACCACAGTCGGGGAAAGATTGAAGATTGCACAATCCGAGCAAAAGAGTTATCTTGACAACCGTCATGGGAACTAAGCTTTGAACAGAAGATTTTGTGTATCTTAGAGTAACACCACTCAAAGAGTCGAAGGTTCCATGCAAAGGAAGCTTACACCGGTATGTCGGACCATTCAAAATCTTGAGCGCAAGGGTGAAGTTGCGTATCGATTAGAGTTACTGCCGTCTTTGGCGGGAGTGCATGGCGTATTCCATGTGTCTCAAGCGAAGAAGTGTCTTGATGCAGGAAGAGCAAACACCGTTAGAGACAATTGGTGCAAGAAGATCGACTTACAAAGAACATCAGATGAAGATTACGGACATAATGGGCGGAGAGACAAGGAACAAGTCAACACGTTTACTGCGAGTTCGGTGGAGCAACCATTCGGAAAGTGAAGCGGCGTGGGAGCGTGAAGAAGATCTGAAGAAGGAGTTCCTAACCTATTCACATAGACAACCACGAATCTCGGGGCGAGATTACATTAAGGGGAGGTTTGTAACACCTAATTTTTGCTCTAGTTTAAATTTTGAGAGTATTTTTGATTTTGTGAATTCTTGAGAATTTATCGAAATTTATTTGGAATTACTCAAAACTAGCCTTCCTTGAAAACAATTAAATAATGTATAAGTTCTAGCAAAGTTTTATTGAAAATATTTTATTTGAGTTCCAAATATCTCAAGGTATTTTAGGAATTTTCTAGAATTTTTGCTATTTTAAAAGTCCCAAATGAATTAAATGAATTTCTAGAATTATTTTTATTGAAAAGGTTTTAAAAATGGCTATGAGCGATAATGGGCGAGCCCATTCTTGTCTTGTCGCCACCCATCCGCCGAAAACCCTAGCGCGCCCGGGTGAGCCGTTCGATCTTGATCGAGCGCTTGCGCGTGTGCCACGTCGTTTAGCGATCGAGCCATCGATCAATCGCGGGGCGTCGAGTTGCGCCACGTCGATCGTCTGGCGAGATCACGGAGCTAACGCCGCCGGCCGTTCCGCTTGTTCGCCACATGGCGCGCGTCGAGGCCCCTTAAAGTGCACCGAGTAAGCGCGTCGGCGAACTCTTCTCGCCGCGTCTTTTGACACCTTGCACGCCGCGCAAGACCCTCTCTAGCGCTGAGCGAGCTCGCCGTAGTTGTTCCCTGCCCCGCCGCTTTTGTTCTCCGTCGTTTGCGTCGCCGCCGGTCCGCTTCGCCGTTGTTGAGGTCACCGGTACCGATCTCGTCGAGGCAGCGTCGAGCAGCGCCACTTCTTCGTCGGAAAGCGCCCGCCGCGCCGCCGGCGTCCTCGTCTTCCTCGACTCGGCGACTGTTCCTTCGCGCGTCGTTGACCTCGCCAACTTCGCCGGCCGTCCGATCCTCATCGCTCGGTTTTGGTGAGTCCACGTATCCACTTCTCTGTTTACGTTTGGATTAAATTATAGGCGTTAGATCTAATGTGCGGCGTAGATTAGATCGGACATTAGGGCTATTAGTAGATCTTGGCCGTTAGATGCGGGTTGAGCGGTAGAGATTAGATCTAGTCTCTGTAACTTGGTTACATCTCGGTAGTTGGATCGTTAGTGTATGCATAGGATTGAGCCACGTCAAGCCGTGAATAGTAAGCGACTCGGTGCAACTGGCCGTCGGATCGGATATAAGCGGTTGAGTTGGATCTGGTTTTGCCCTAGGATCCGCGCCGTTGATTTGAGCGTCGGCGGTGGTAGCGCCGCACCTTCATCAAATCTCGTCGCGCGTGGTTGCTGACGAGCGAGACCGGATCCGGCCGTTGCTTTGGGCGCGCGCTGCGATCGTCGCAGCGTGGCTCTGAGTAAATCGGCGTCGCGCGTCGGTGCGGAATCAACCGTTGGATTTAGGTGACCGTTGGATGTGCGGCGCGTGGGCGTGGGCGAGCGTCGCCGTCGGTGCGGATGCGTGGTGGTGGCATTGGATCTTGCGGCAGCGTGTCGCACGCATCTCGGTCTTATTGCGGTGCGGCGTGAGGATCGGCCGTCGGTTTTAGCGAGCGATGCGGATTTTGCAGCGTGTACGCAGCATTACGTGAACCAAGTCCACGCTAGACGAGCCGAGCCGTGAACCCGGTCCATAGACGGGCGGCGTGGCGGCCTGCAGGCGTGCCGCGTGTCGTCTTGGCGTCATCGGCGTCATAAATATTTTCATATATAAAAATATTTGGCGGAAATTCATTTCGGTGCTGACGTCATCATGAGGCATGCTGACGTCATAAATGCAATTTCAAGTATAAAAATAATTTGGAAAAATCGGATTTTCTAATTTGATATTTTGATTTTATTCAAAACTTCAAATGACTATAACTTTTGCATTTTAACTCGGTTTGGGTGATTCAAATTTCTAAAAATTCATAAAATTGTGATCTATTTAATGATGAATTTTATTTGAATTTTGAGATTATCTAGTCGTCTGTATTAGCTATTTATTGCATATTTTATTTGAGCAGCGTGAGGCGTAAATTTCTGGGAAGGTTTGAAGAAGAATTAAATCGCTCAAGACCAAGCTTGAACACGACCAGCAACTCTTTGAAGGCAAGTGATGCTTTGATCATTTTGATCCCAGATTTTAAAATGTAATTTATGCTTTGAAACTATGCATGCTAATTATTTAAAATGAATTTAAATTAATTTGGGATAATGTAGTTAATCAACCCATTTTGTTATGCCACCTTGAATTATTAATTGTATGCCTAGATCATTGTCACCTAAGTTTTGATTATATTAGTTGGATGTTAATATTGTGCCAACACGGGAGGCTAGGCAGTGAGTAGATGCTTAGCCTTACAGCGAATCATGAATGATCTTTGGAAAAATGCTACAATATTGATTAAAGACATATTGAATGTATTTTGAAAAGTGGTGTGATGATGCCACATGTTGAGATTGAGTCTGACAACTTTGTGTGGTTCCGTACCGATATTGAGTTATTCTTGGCATGTGTTGCACAATAATCAAGCTGGGTGGAAAATG